>CM053622.1:232495323-232509109 GCA_028646595.1 Phalanger gymnotis | reverse complement strand
CCCCCTGGGATATACTGAGTCAAAGTAAATGCATACTACATATTCTTGCCTCACTTCATACTCCCATCTCCAATTTGATGAATACCTGGTTCATCTAATTCACAAAGATGTTAATTAACCTCATACATACAGAGAGTCCCAAAAATATTAGTGTATTTCTACAGCTTAAAGCTAAACTAAGATTTTTAGGATACCCCGAATATTACGCTGAAACCTTAAAAGAAAAAAAAAGGAAATGTATTCCAACAATAATCCCTTAAAGGAATTTATCAGAAAACTTAAACTAAAATGTTGTAACACAAAGTTCCTTGCTCTAAGAGTCAACTGACAACTATTATGAAACAAGTATTTAAATTCCCAGGAAACAAACACTGCATGGGCACCTGAATAAAGACTATACTTGGCTATACTCATAGACATTTATCCAATTACCAATTTTGGAGCTACTATTCTGAAACTGTACAGTGGGCAAAAACCAGTACAGTTTTTCAGACTACCCACACAGAGCCCATTAACCTTTAGGAACAGGTCAGATGACTCTATAGGCTACCAAAACCTCTGGTGGTGGGCTTGTATTTTTATGCTAATTTGAAAACTGGCTTTAGCCAGCTCCAAGAATAAATAATAAATGCCACAAATTACTTTCTTCTAGTCAATTTATAGCATCTGTGGGGGACAGATAATTCTTAACAAGAATTTTCTATCCATATTATGTGTACTTTCCTCAAATCTACTTTTTCCGAACGTCTTTTTTCTCTTTCAAACACATAATTGCAACACACTCTCATAAAAGCTAATACCCCTATTCTCTTATTTATAAAAATGTACATGGACCCTTTGTGCTCCAAGAATGAAAGGAGAGCACAAGAGCAAAATGGAGTTAATCGGTTCCTTTTTTAAAAAATTCAATTTTTAGAACTGAATTAAAACTCTAAATATTTTGCTGTTGTAAAGGTGCCATGTTGTTGTTCAGTTGTTTCAGTCATATCTGACTGTCTATGACCCCATCTGGGGTTTTCTTGGCAGAGATAATGGAGTTGTTTGCCATTTCCTTCTCCAGCTCATTTTACAGATGAGGAATTGAGGTGAACAGGGTTAAGTGACTTGCCCAGGGTCACACATCTAATAAGTGTCTGAGGCTAGATTTGAACTCAGGTCGTCCTGACTCGAGGACTAGTATTCTATCCCTTGTCTTGTCTTGTTGTTAATAAAATAGTTACATTTTCATAGCACAGGAAATTCTTGGTATATCTGTAGAGGGGATATTAAATGGGAATTACTTTTATGGTATTTCAATTAAGCCCAGAATTAAGGGAATGTAAGCCAAATCTATTTTTAAGAAAAGACTTGGTGCAGTGGAAGCAATATCCTAATCCTTTGTCCTATGCAAATTAAGCTAATTTATTCTTAAAAGACACTGAAACCATCCTTGAAATTTGATTGGCTCAGGGAACTAAAGGCTCAGGCTGTCAATATCATTTCCTGGTTTCTTGAGTATAACAGTCATGATGGCTCTTTCACTGGATATCTTCAGAAATGAGAAAGTTGTTTAGAAAATAGAACAAGTTGGAAGGTGCTCTGGGAAAACAATTATGCTTATGCACTGGTGGTTGAGCTGTGAATTAGTTTTAGAACTATGTATCAATTACTAAAGTGTTGCTCTGGGGTTGGATTGAGTTGGGTTGCTCTTCCTTCGTGACCCAACTACACAACTATTAGGTCTCTATCCCACTCCCCAAAGAGATTAAAGAAAGAGAAAAAGAATCATTATGTACCAAAAATATTTATAGCAGCTCTTTTCTTAGTAGTCAAAAGATGGAAAAGAAATACCCACATGTTAGGAAATGGTTAAATAGATTGTGGTATAGGAATATAATTGAATATTATTGCGCCACAAGAAATGACGAAATGGAAAGTTTCAGAGAAATTGAGAAAAACTACATGAACTGATTCAGGGTAAAGTAAGCAGAACTAGGAGGGCAATCAATACAATGTCAATATTATGGAGAAAAACAACTTTGGAATACCTTAGAATTATGATTAATGCAATCATAAATCTAGCATGCTGAAAATGAATCACACTACTTACCTCCAGCCAGTAAGGTGATAAATAAACTTAAATGGAGATTGAGATATACATTTCTGGAAAAGGCCAATGTGAGAATTTGTATTGCTGAATTATGCGTATTTTTATGAGTTATTTTATTTTATTTTTCAATTAAAGGGACAGTTGTAGAGAAAGATAACAAATGCAAAAAGAAAAAAAACAAAAACTGACTGCAAAAAAGAGAATAACAAAGGAGACTAAAGAAGGTGCTTACATTCTATGGAACAGCAATATTATAAATGGTATCAATTTTATCATGTTTCATTTACTTTAACTTCTTTTAGTAAGGTTTCCTAAACTCATACCTTAAGGCAGAAAAAAATTCTTATTTTGATGAAATGTCATCCATGCATCAAGGGTTCCTACTGAAGCTTAATGTCCCCTTTATTAAAAAAAATTTTTTACATCTAGTTATAGATGAAGGAAAGGGTCATTTCTTGGAAGTTTATTTACAACTAGCCTGGATATAGAGACTATGAATGATGTCAATGTTTTAATAAATTCCCCAGGAGTCAATTACTTTTTCTCCACTGTTTCTACTCTAAACTGTCTTTTCCTCCATCTGAGCCCTTAACCTGTACAGAGATTTTTCTTCCTAATTGCCCATTTTCCGACTGTATCAAACTGTCCTCCTTTCAGAACTGGCCAACTTCTGGGTCAAAGTAAAAGGATGGTAGAAGCTGAGAAAGAAAAAGAGAGGAAAAGAATAAAAGAGGTTAACAAGAAAGGTCCCATACCTTCACTACAAGAGAATCACAGAACTTACCAGTGAGAAGGGACTTCAGAAGTCATCCAGCCAATTCATACTTGAACAGGAATCTCCTTTGTGACTTTCCCAAGAAGTGATTTCCCCATCCAGCCTCAGATACTTACTAGCTGTGTGCCCCAGGACAAGTTGCTTAATTTCTCTGGGTCTCGGTTATTTTTTAAGTAAAATGAGGAGGTTACACTTAATGTCCTTTAAGACTCCTTCCAGCTCTTAATCTGTGACCTTATGATCATCCTCATAAATGTCTACTGTGGCAGAGAATCTGGTACCTCCGGAGACAGTTCAGACCATATTTTTGATGAATCTATTGATAGGAATATTTTTTCTTACACTGAGCCTAAATCTGCCTCACTCCAATTCTTAGCTCACCAAGCTACAAGAGGTTCTTATAATGAAGTGTTATAAACTAACAGCTTCAGCTTGACTTAGAAAAAAATAATAAACTACAAAATATTTGAAAGAGGAATTTATAAACTGATATAAGTTACATTTTGGAGTAATATATACATACCTACACTGCTGTTGTTGTTTCATCCTTTTTCAGTTGTGTCTGACTCTTTTCATCCTCCTTCTGGGGGTGACTTCGCAGAGATATTGTACTACCATTTGCCATGTCCCTCTCCAGTTCATTTTACAGATGGAGAAACTGAGACAGACAAGGTTAAGTACTTGCCCAGGGTCACAGAGTTAATAACTGTCTGAGGCTATTTTTGAACTCACAAAGATGAGTCTTCCTGACCTCCAGGACCAGTGCTCTATCCACTGTGCCACCTTGCTGTCCCACATACATACACAGAGACATATATACTGTGGCAGAAGGGGAAAAGGAGAATGGTTTTCTTAATATTTAAACAAATGGTAAAGACCTCACTTCAAGGATCAAGTCATCTCACATATCACCTAAAATACACACACCTGCTAAATACTACGGTTCTATACTCAAATAGGCTATTATAATAAAAATAGATATCTACTGGTCTATCCTCTCCCTTACTCATTCAAAAAGAAAAAAAAAACACCACCCCAAGATGTGGGATTATGCTATTTAAATTATAAATATTTTCTAACACCTGTTTACAGAACACTTTGCTAAACACCAGGAGATACACAGACAAGTAATCCTGGCTCTCATTAAGCTTACAGTCAAGTAGGGGAAAGTGAATAAGGGGCAAAGAACTTATCTAAACTTTAGCTTTGTTCCACCAACCAGCACAGTACTTTGTACACAACAGGTACAAGAAATGATCCTTGAGGGAGATACAAACAAGTAGCTATAATACTAAATAATACGTGGTAAGTGTAGCATATAGATGTAAAACAAAGTGTTGTGTTTGGCTCAAGGGGGAACCTTGAAGGTTACTTTAGAATTCCAGGAACGCTTCATTGAAGAAGTAGCATCTGAATAGGTCTTTAAATGGATATGTTTTAAAAGTCTATTTAGACATTTTAGTAGTGCCCTGGATTTCCTGGGGGCATACGAAACTCTATTCCCGCAAATATTTCTTAGGCAAATAAGTTGCTAAGGTACCCAACAGAAATAAAAACCAGTTGCAAAAAAAAAAAAAATAGGCTGTCATATAATGTGTCCGTGTCATTCGTATTTTTAGCTAATGTCAGTGAAAATATATTGCAAAATTTCTCCTTTGCTAGCAACAACATACTTGGTAATATTGCCCATCACAAGTAATATTAAAAGAACTCTACTCTCTGGCACCGTGTTCTGGTGGTAGAATAATAATGTGTATTTTGAAGATTACAGAAGGCACATTAACAGGAGGCAGAAAAGGATAACATGAAGCAAACAGAAGGAAGCACTACAAAGTCTCGATAAAAATCGCCCAAAGGATCAAGACTGAGAAGTAAAAACCAAAGAAAGACCATAAAAGAGAACAATAATTAAGGTTCATTGTAAATAAGAGATGGGGTGAAACCTATTAGAAAGAGAAACATGACCACTAACAAGCAACAGATCCTTAAAGAGTAAAGTGTTGTCAACTAGCAAACTCTAAGTATACTATGAAACTTTGGTCATCCACTACAATAAATGAACCTATACAATCATCTGAAGCCTCCTTAAACAAATAAAAATATGATCTCTGTTATCTTAACCTGGAAACACTCAAAAGGGACATTGGAAAGTAGAGGTAGTAAAGGATTATTCCTTTAGAAGCATTTTGTTTCTTTATATTTTGTGCCTGGCACTTAATAAGTATTTCTTTGACTGATTGACTTCACACTTTGTATCTTTAAGAAGTTTAGAAATAAAACCCCACATTTTCCATAGTCTTCATTAGGGATCAAGAAACACATCCAGGTTTGCTATCAGATCACCTATTACATTATTATATTACAATCTGGCAATACTCAACATCATGTGCCTATAGATCTGCCTATTGGTAATTATTCTAACTATGTGTCTAGACTTTAATGTGTCATCGAGTCAAACGAATAGAGAATTTCAGGAAAGTAAGGAATAGTTAACTGGACTCAAATTTGTAAATAAATAAACTCATAATGTTCACAGAGTGTCAGTGGTAGGATATGGATAATAAGGGTTACTCTCCTCATCAAAAATAAAAAAAGTCTTAATGCTCACCAAGAACATGAAGGAGCAGACAACAATCTCTATCTCAACAATCTCTCTGTTTTTAAAATTAATTCTGCGGTTGTGCTATCATTAATAAAATTTCTACTTAGCAGCAGGAAATATGCCAAGACAAAACAACAATGAAGGTGCAACAAATGAGTCTAAATATAGTTAAGATTATTACTATATAAAGTACCAATATATATGTACCACTGAAATTTCAGATATGTCATTGAGGCTTAATTTATCACTACACCACAGATGGGAAGTTTTTGTATCCTTGTGACCTAGAAAAATGCCCTACACATGAGCAGAACACGATTTTGTCTTTTCTTCATGATTCTTTACACATGAAGTATAACTTGAACTCTGAAGTCTCTGTAATGTGAAATTTAAATATGCTCACCACACTCACAAAATTGCCTTGATGGCCTATATGTGGTTTTCCAACTAAGCCACAAACCTTGATAATTCTGTAATGGATGGAAACAAGGAGAGGATTTTTTTTTCTAGTCACAGGAAATCATATGAAGTCTGCTAAAGTACAGAGGGCCTGTGAACAGTATCAGTAGAGGAAAGATCTGCACAGACTAAATCACAAATATTGATGAGTCAAAAATATTTTTTCATATTGTTTTATATGGCAATAGGCCATTTTTGAATATGAAAGAACCCATACACAATATGTTGGCATAAATTAACTTATAAAAAACAGAGATAGTGAGATTCTGCTTCCACCCACAATTCACCCAAATTCCAGTGTCTTAAAAAACTTAAAGGATAAACTTTCCATCACAATAGAAAGAGCCATTACCTTGCTGTGACTTTGAGCAAGTCACAGTCTCTCAAGACCTGTTTACCCATCTGTCAAACTAGAATCAATGTCTCAGCTGGAAAGTATCTCAGACGGTATTCAATTCCAAACTATCTGAAGTTTTAAACCTCTTTACAATATTCTTGACAAGCCTCTTCTTAAAGACTGAAAGAGACAGGGAAATTCCTACTGAAATAGTCTTTCATTTTTCAACAGCTCTAATTGATAGGAAGTTTTTATTCCCTTTAACCCTGAACTACAATCTGTACCCTCTAACTTCTATGCATTGCTAGATGCTCTGGGGTCCACGATAACAGCAGTTCACATTTATAGAGCCTTTTCCTGGTTATAAAGTGTCTAGTATAGACAACCCTGCTGCACAGGTAGATCAGGTATTATTATTCCCATTTTTAGAGTCGAGGAGACTAGGGCTCAGAGAGATCAAGGGTCTTGCTCAGAGTCACTTAACTAATTTGTGGGAAAATGAGGACTCAAACACAAACATTCTGACTCTCAGTCCAGTACTCTTTCCACTATACCACACTGATTCAAAACCAAGACTGGTTCCTCCTGCCATATGACAAAATTTCAAGTACTTGGAGAAAGCAATCAATTAGCCCTTACATCTTTATCTTCCCTAGTTCCTTCAAGTGACCCTTAAATGGTAGAGTTTAGTCTTCTCACCATTCCAAACCTTATCCCCACATATGCTGCATTTAGTCAATGTCTCCACTAAAATATGGCATTCAGAATCTGACACTGTGTTACATGTTGTCTGAAGACAACAAGGCAAGAATTACCTGAAAATCCCTCCAAGTTCGGAAATTCTATTGATGAATTTTGAACACGGTTTTAACATAAATTTTGGACAATTTTTTTTTCCTAAAACTAAAATTCCACTTAAATTTTTTAAAAAGACTGAAATAGATCATAGACGTGATTGGGTGGGGGTTTTTTTTGCCTATTTAGAGACACTTTGTAGTATGTCATCAAGAAATGACAAATCATTTTAATAGCAGTAAAGTAAAAATATAAGCATAACTGCTGAAAAAGGAAGGAATTCATTTCAAAGAAAAGTAAAAATTCTTAGTTTATTTCTTTTGAATTCTCTTTATTCCCCTTCATTGGTACAGAAAGTAGATCACATTGTGAAATTTCAAAAAATATTCAAGAAAATAATTTCACATAGCCCATTAATTTATTTTCTACCAAACATGTAAATTTATATTAATTTTCTTTATTTTCCTTCTCTAAAAATTAGGTTAACATTTTACATTAGACATGCATTAGCTTGGGTTAGGAACCAAGATGTCTATTACAGAAAAATCAGTGTAAGCAAACTCCTAAAACGTTTTCTAAAATGAGGTGAAAATATGGACTTACAAATCAGAAGAGTACTTCAGAGTAAAGGCACACTAGGAACAGGATAGAAAGATGAGACTCACTTAGAAGATAAAGTAAATGTCTAAAGTATAGTTATTTTCCTCTAAAAGTTCTGATTTAAATCCATGGCAAAAGCATTAATTTAGCCTTTAGTGGCTCTTCATCACCAAAATCATTCAACTAGCCATTCAAAATTGTTAACTATTTGCACTCACTTTACCAAATCCAATTTTATATCCTACGGATCTATTGCTTTTATGCCCTATTACACTATTATCTGAACACTCAAAGATTTGGTATCAAGTCTAAACATTTGCACCACACCTACTTCCCTATCTGGAATGTTGCTTCCCTTTCTACCTATCAGTCTAAATCCTACCCATCATTCTGAGCCTACCTTGGATTTAGTCTCTCCCAGGGCTGAGATTCTTCCACAAATTCAGCTTTGATTTATCTCCTTTCCTGAGCTTTTAAAAACCTTCATCTCCCCCACTCATTTTAGCACTCAATCACACTTCCTTTCCTCTCCCTTTTTAACTCTCTTTAGTCTGACTTGTGACTTCATTATTCAATCAACACTGCTCTCTTATTTGCCAAATCTAACGACCTTTTCTCAATCCTCATCCTTCTTGACCTCTCTGCAGCCAAGGAAGCCGTGATCAACCTCTTCTTGATAATCTCTTCTCTTTAGGTTTCTGTGACAGCTTTCCAACCTATCCAACCACCTCTCAGTTTCCTTTCCTGGATCTTCAGCCAGCGTCCACTAACCATGAGCATCCCACAGGACTCTGTCCTAGAAACTTGAGACAAGTTTCTATTCTTCTCCTTCTATTACTATTTCCCTTAGTGATCTTACCAGCTCCAAAGGATTCGATTTTCATCTCTATGTTGACGATTCTCGAATCTACTTATCCAGACTTAACCTCTCTCTGCTGACCTCCAGACATAACATCTCCAACTACCTACTGGACACCTCAAAATGAAATGTCCTGAAGACAACTTAAACTCAATGTATCCAAAACTGAACTCATTATCATTTTCCCTAAATCTTCCCCCTTCCAAAATTTCCTATTACTGTTGAGGACACCACCATATTCACAATCCTCAACCCAGTTATCATCCTTGACTGCTTACTCCCTATTAGCCCCTGGCATATCCATTCTGTTAACAAGTCCTATCATTTCTACTTTTGCCATGTCTCTCATATACGACCCTTCTCCCTTCTCCAACTGCAAATAGCCTGGTAAAGCACTTATCACATCACCACTGGACTATTTCAATAACTAGCTAGCTGATCTCCCTGCCTTAAGTCTCTACCTACTCTAGTCCATCTTCCTCTTGGCTGTCAAAATGAACTTCCTAAAGTATAGGTCTGACCATGTCACCCTCCTACTCAGTAAACTCCAGTGGCTCTCTATCACCTCCAGAATCAAATATAAAATCCTCTGCCATTCACAGCCTTTCAAAACCTGCCACGTCTCGCCTTTCTAGTCCTCTTACACCTTATTACCCGTCCCCCACATACTCTGCAATCCAGTGACACTGGCCTCCTTGCTGTTCTTTGAACAAAAGAGAGTCTGACACATAGAAGGTGCTTAATGCAATACTGACTGTATTGCAACTGAACAATTTCCCATATGGATGTTACCTATTCTTCTCCAGTGAAAATGTCCAAGAGAAAAGGACAATGTCTTACATATCTTGTGTAACCTATGTTGTACCTAGCACAGTGGCACAGCACATAGAAAGTACTTCCTTAAGAAAAAAAAGGCAAAAAAGGGGGAGTGGAGGGGGAGACATCAGTTGGGGAATTCAAACTATAGTACATGATTGCAATGGAATATTACATAAAGAATATGAAAACTTGAGAGGCTTCTAAAGCTTTATCATTCACACACCCTGCCATGGCATTACCCAGGGTTCTGATCTAGATCCCCTAACTCTTCTCCCAGTTTCTCCACTGTGCTTCAATCCAGCATCAACAATTGTCAAAATCAACATCTCAGACTATCTGAGACATCTCAAGCTCACCATGCCATTATTACCTTTCACTCCAAACCTGATCCTTCTCCAAAATTCCCTATTTATGTCCACTATTCTTCCACTCTCCCAGTTTGGTAACCTTGTCACCATCCTTGACTATCTGCCCCAAATATCCATTAGTTTGCTAAATCTCATTGTTTCTACCATGGCATTTATCACATCTGACCCATTCTCTCTATTCACACAGCTACTCACTTGTTTCAGGCCCTCTTCTCACCATTGCAATGGTGTCTTTATTGGCATCCATGCCATAGGTCTCTCCCCACTACCACAGAGCCAAAGAGAGCTTCCTTAAGTGCAGATCTGATTATGACAATTCCCCCAATCAAAAAACTTATGTTTTCCTATTGCTACAAGAAAATATAAATTCCTGTTTAGTTTTTAAATCCCTTCACAAACTCTCAACTCATCTTTCCAACCTTCGCATTACTTTTCCTCCATTATTCTGTGATTCAGCCAAACTGGCTTCTTCTCTATTCCTCTCATGACTCATCATTTCCCATCTTCTGGGACTTTGCACTGGCTGTTCCCCATGCCTGGAATGGATCTTCTCTTCACTTCCATTTCAGAGAATCTCTTTTTTCCGCCAAGGCTTTCTTAGCTCAAGTACCACCTTCTACTTCTGGGGCTCTTACATTTGACCTTAAAATACATACACATACACACACACGTGTGTGTGCGCGTGTGTGCATGTGTGCACATGTATATGTATGTGTGTATATACATGTATATATATGATATATATGACTGTATCTCTATATAATTGGTTTACTTTGTAATCCTGTGTTTTATTTCATGCATTTAAAAACAATATTCTGAGAAGGTATACAATTTTACCACACTGCCAAAGGGGTCCATGACACCAAAAAATGGTTAAGAATATCTGTTCTACAGAAATATTTTAAGGACAATCAATTGTGAAAGACTTGGCTACTCTGATCAAGACACTGATCCAAGACAATTACAAAGGACTTGTGATGAAAAATGCTATATACCTCAGAGAGAGAATCTATGAGCTCTGAATGCAGATTGAATCATACATTAAAAAAGGAAAAAAAAACAGGACCACAAACTTGTACTATATGAAGCCATTTATGATTCCTTCAACCGCTTGTGCCCTCCCTCTCAAACTACCTTATATTTAACTATTTTGGAGTTATTTTCTTTATGTTTATTCTATATAGACATATATGTCCTTGTTATCCTCTTGTTAGAATATAAGCCCCTTAGAAATAGAGAACTGTTTCAGACAAAGTATTTGCATTCCCAGGGCCTGGTATAGCACCAAGCAATAGAAGGCACAATTAATCAACAAATCACAGAATGAGAAATAAACCTAGAGTCAATAATATTAAGGTGTTTCTCATTTAGCTTGTAGGCACCTGCATGGCAAGAACTTAAACTATTTCCTGAGTTAATGCATGGCTGAAGTAGCCCTAGGTTTACTTTTTTCCCCCCTTTTCATTTGTTTTGGGTGAAAATTTGAGAAGGTAAAGTGTGTTCTCACCAATGCATTTATTCTTCTTTTTTTTTTCAGTAAGTATTTAGCAAATGGTTAAAATGTGTATGGTACTTTGAGTGTTACATTGGGTTTTTGAAAGAGCTTTTTTTTGCTAAATGAAAATAAGTGTTCTAATTGAGCAATCTAGTCTCTGAATTCGTAATTCCCTTGAACACAATATTATTTTCCTAGTACCTATCTTTGAAGACGAAATGCTCAGCTGTGAACTTCTAAACTCAACTATCAAAACTAAAGGTTCTATTTGTTAGAAAAAAATTGGGCAAACTGTAACAGAAGACCACATATAATTAATATTAAATGCATTCAATATTACATACAGACTCTTAGGTTCTTCATAGTTGGAAAAGGATAGTAAACACATTTTTTCATGTTTTTTTTCCTCTGCAGCATTTAATGAAAATATTAGCAAATGTGCTGCAAGCCAGTGATATTAATTTGAAATAATTTATGTGCCTGTGGGGTAACCCCACAAAACAGGGCTAAATGTGAAAATAACTGCTCCTGAAGGGCCTGCAATGCCAACAGTGGACAGAAAATATTTCTACTAGACCATCATCAGAGAATCCACCATTTTACAATGCAAATCATTTGAAGGACATTAGGTACTCCGTGAGGTGTACATGATTTAACCCTTTCCCAATTAAACTATAAAGTATTTTTTTCTAGAGGTAGCTTTTAAAAGCAGTATTAAAAATAATAAAATTTGGGAACGGAGCCAAGATGGCAGCTGGAAATCAGGGACTTGCTTAAGCTCTCCCCCAAATCCCTCCAAACACCTGCAAAAATGGCTCTGAACAAATTCAAGAGCTACAGAACCCACAAAATAGCAGAGGGAAATAGGTCTCCAGCCCAGGAGAGCCTGGATGGTCAACGGGAAGGGTCTATCGCACAGCGCTGGGAGCAGAGCGCAGCCCAGCATGGGCTGTGCCAGGACAGACCAGACCAGCAGTCAGCTAGCCAAAACAGACCTAGGGCAATTAATCATTGACCTGTGGCAGTTACCAGACTTCTCAACCCACAAGGGCCAAAGAGGTTAGTGGAAAACTGCGGAATTGAGTCCAGAGTGGTCCAACCACCAGCCCTGGGGATGGCAGAGGTGGTGCCGCAGTGGGAGTGGGAGCAGCAGGAAGCTCCTGAGGCTGCTTCCAGAGCTGCAGCATCAGCTGCTTCCCAACTCCCTGGCTCACACAGTGGGAGGAGTCTAGCAGGGGGTCAGAGCAGGAGTGCAAGGAGCTTTTTGTGTACACAAAGGCATGTTCTCTTGCTGTTTCCTGCTTAGATCTGCATTTAGGTCCTGGTTGGCAGTTCTTGGGGGAGGAAGAGCGCTGCTGTGACAGAACCTGGGGTGATGGTGGAGTAGAAGTAGCTCTGAAAACAGCAGTGGTTGCACCCTAAAGTTTGAGACAAAGTACTCTCTGCTTTAGAAGCATGGCTGGGAACATGAAAAAGCAGTGAAAACAAAATCAGACTCAAACTCAGATTCAAACTCAAACTCTAGATTCCTTTTTTGGTGACAAAGAAGATCAAAACATATAGCCAGAAGAAGTCAACGAAGTCAAAGAGCCTATATCAAAAGCCTCCAAGAAAAATATGAATTGGGCTCAGGACATGGAAGAGCTCAAAAAGGATTTGGAAAAGCAAGTAAGAGAAATAGAGGAAGGAGGAATGAGAGTGATGCAAGAAAACCATGAAAAACAAGTCAACAACGTGCTAAAGGAGACCCAAAAAGATACTGAAGAAAATAACACCTTAAAGAATAGACTAACCCAAATGGCAAAAGAGCTCCAAAAAGCCATTGAGGAGAAGAATGCCTTGAAAGGCAGAATTACCCAAATGGAAAAGGAGGTCCAAAAGACCACTGAAGAAAATACTACCTTAAAAACTAGACTGGAGCAAGTGGAAGCTAGTGACTTGATGAGAAATCAAAAAATTATATAAGAGAATCAAAGGAATGAAAAAATGGAAGACAATGTAAAATATCTCATTGGAAAAAACACCAACCTGGAGAACAGATCCAGGAGAAATAATTTTAAAATTACTGGACTACCTGAAAGCCATGGTCAAAAGAAGAGCTTAGACATGATCTTTCGAGAAATTATCAAGGAAAACTGCCCTGATATTCTAGAGCCAGAGGGTAAAATAGAAATTGAAAGAATCCACCAATCACCTCTTGAAAAAGATCCCAAAATGAAAACTCCTAGGAATATTGTTGCCAAATTCCAGAGTTTCCAGGTCAAGGAGAAAATAATGCAATTAGCCAGAAAGAATCTGAATAGTGTAGAAACACAATCAGAATAACACAAGATCTAGCTGCTTCTACATTAAGAGATCAGAGGGCTTGGAATATGATATTCTGGAGGTCAATGGAGCTAGGATTAAAACCAAGAATGAACTACCCAACAAAACTGAGTAAAATGCTCCAAGGCAAAATATGGACTTTCAATAAAATAGAGGACATTCAAGCTTTCTCAATTAAAAGACCAGAGCTGAATAGAAAACTTGACTTTCAAATACAAGAACCAAGAGAAGAATGAAAAGGTAAAGAAGAAAGAGAATTCATA
>CM053622.1:232450947-232495223 GCA_028646595.1 Phalanger gymnotis | reverse complement strand
ATATGTATACAGATATATATATATACCTATATATTTATGTCTATATATGTATAGACAGAAGGCACAGGGTGAGTTGAATATGAAGGGATGATATCTAAAAAAATGAAATAAATTTAAGGGGTGAGAGAGGAATATATTGAGAGAGGGAGAAAGGGAGAGATAGAATGGGGTAAATTATCTCACATAAAAGAGGCAAGAAAAAGCATTTCTGTTGGAAGGGAAGAGGGAGCAGGTGCAGGGGAATGAGTGAATCTTTCATTGGATTCAACCTGAGGGAATAACATACACACTCAAATGGGTATCTTACTCCACAGGAAAGTAAGGGGAATAGAATAAAAAAAAAGGAGGGATGATAGAAGGGAGGGCAGATAGAGGGAGGAGGTAATCAAAAGCAAACATTTTTGAAAAGGGACAGGGTCAGGGGAGAAAACTGAATAAAGGGGGACAGGATAGTATGGAAGGAAATATAGTTAACCTTTCACAACATGAGCATTGTGGAAGTGTTTTACATAATGATACAGGTGTGATCTATGTTGAATTGCTTGCCTTCCTAGGGAGGATGGGTGGCAAGAGAAGAGGGGAGAGTATTTGGAACTCCAAGTCTTAAAAGCAAATGCTCAAAAGAAAAAGTTCTTTTTGCATGCAGCTGGGAAACAAGATATATGGGGAATGGGGCATTGAAATCTATCCTGTCCTACAAGAAGGTAAGGGGAAAGGTGATGGGGGCAGGAGGAAAGGCCAACTGGGGAACAAGGCAATCAGAATACATGCCATCTTGGAATGGGAGGGAGGGTAGAAATGGGGAGAAAATTTGTAACTCAAAATCTTGCGGAAATCAATGTTGAAAACTAAAATATTAAATAAAAATTTAAAAAAATAAATGCAAAGTTCAACAGTAAAAAATTTCACCTTTGCATTTTTTAAATGCTTTCGCCACTCTATTTCAAGATACTGGATTTCTATTATGCATATGTATGCAACGTCTTCTTATTTCTATCTCTTGTAGGTACAATCATGCATTGACTTTGAATCGCAAGTCATAGAGAGTTTGAAATGTCTGGTGGTATAGTAAGAAAAGTCAGGAAGCCTGTCCAAGTAAATATAGTCTACAACTCATCTAACCATAGGACTATGGGAAAGTAGTTTTTTTTTTTAAATCTCCCTGAACTTCTATTTTATTATCTACAAGATAAGGGGATTGGACTAAATGATCTCTAACGCCCCTTCCAACTTTTAACACTTTTTATGATTCTCCATAAATCTGCACCTAGATTATGAGATGCTTGAGGGTAAGGGCTATCGTTTTCCTCTTTTCATATTCCTCAGGGCTTAGCAGAGTGCCTGGCATATGTTTTCATGTTTGATGGTTTGTGAATCCATTTGGGATTTTATTGGCAAAGATACTGGAGTGGTTTGCCATTTCCTTTTCCAGATCATTTTACAGATGAGGAAACTGAGGCAAACAGGGTTAAGTGACTTGCCCACGGTCACACAGCTATTAAGTGTCTGAGGCCAGATTTGAATACAGGAAAATGACTCCAGGCCCAGCACTCTATCTACTAGACCACCTAGCTGCCTGGCACACAGTTGGTGCTTAATAAATGTTTACTGACTGACTGACTTACCTACACCACTCAAAAAGGCGGTATCACTTGATACTCTTCATTGTAAATGACAGAATTTCTAGAGAGTTAGATAGGAAAGATGCCTAGAAATAGTCTTCTTAAGATCCCATGATCTCCTTCCCTATACGACCTGAAAACAAATTTTCTGGCCTTTAATGGAGTTTGAACAGGAAAGATAATCAGACTTAAAATCTAAATTCGAGGTAAAACAAAAAAAAAGTAGCTACATTTGCTTTGAGTACTATGATCTAATCTAATGATATTTATTGGTACTCATCCTTTAGAATCATAGCAGCTAGTAGAGAAATTTGGAAGAAACCCAAAAAAGTCATCTAACACCTACCAACTCAACAATATCTGGAAATCTGTATGGAAACCTCTAGTGACAAGAAAATCACTACTTCCACAAGGAAAATCAATGACTTTTTGGAAAGCTCTAATGACCTGCTCAGTTTTAAAGTCTTTGCACTTAGTCTCTGTGGCAATAGAAAAATATTCTTTTACATAACTGCTGTCTCCACCAATTCTTTATCCTCTTATCCTCTAATTGTCAGTCACCTGCAGGGCTGGGAACAGCCCTCTAATCTTTGTGCAGACTTTGTCCTTTGGAAAGTTCATTCCTTTGTCCCCTCTATGCAAGTGACTCCAAAATCTATTCCCAGGTCCCCTATTCCTCTAATTTCAGATGTCAACATGACATTTCCACTAAAATGTTACCTGAAATGCAACAAGTTCATGTCTAAAAGGGAATATTTTATCCCCAAACTAATTTTTCCTGACTTCTATCAACTGCACATTCATTGTCCAACAAATTTAGAAGCTTTGGAGGTGTTTCCTCCAATATGTTGCACCTTCATTTATCCCTCTCCATTTATTACCTTGTCTAGTCTGTCTTCAATTCAGTAACAAGATAACATTTATTAATCACTTACTATGTGCTAGGCACTGGAGATGCAAACAGCAAAGCCTCTGCCATCTTCTCATTCAGTATGGCAGAGGAAGAACTTCTAGTGGAAATGGGTTCCTCAATAGCCCTCTCATAAAGCTATAAGAAAAATACTGAAGGAAAAAAAACTGCAAAAAAAAAAAATCCACAAGATAACAAGTCTACTCATCTTCCTCTTCTCCCTACCCTGTCAATCCCCAAAAAAGCAGAATGAAAAGTAGGGCCAAGACAGATAGATAGATACACAGAAAGATATGCACACATGCATATAGTTTTAAAATACTACATAGTAAATGCAATACCTAAAGTACAAGCAGTAATGCAAATGGGAAAAAGAAACAATGAAAGACAGTCCAAAGGGACATCGATAACAGACACATTTAAAGAATTTAAGAATTAACAGTGTAAACATATCATGAGAGCAATTAAAAGTGTCTCTTTTTTTAATCCCGGAACTAAAGCAAGAATTTTTAAATGGTTTTTAAAATGAAATTAAAAAGGCCTACTGGGAGAATATGATAGGAAATCTGAAGAAAATTTAGATGCTATCAATGACAATCTTACTACAACAAAAATTTAAAAAGACAATGTACAAGTGGAAAAACAAGGCTAAAAATAATTTCTGAAAGAATGTGAAAATGTGTAGCTATTACTGACTAGAAAGTAGTAATTATAATAACTGATATTTTATGGATTTTAAGGTCTTTAAAACTCACTCTGTTTCTCTGTCTATGTACATATATACACACATACACACAAACACACACACACGATTTAAACCTTCTAACAGCCCAGTGAAAGATAGAGAGCACAGATATTATTATCTCCATTGTAAAGAAGAGGAAGCTGAGACTCAGAAAAGTTAAAGGACTTTCTTCCATAGCTAATGTCAGAGTCCAGGCTTCACTTGACTCTGAGTCAAGTGTTCTTTCCACTACACCACCACTGACTTTACAAGTCAAGATACAGTAATCTCAGGATCATGGACATCCCTGAAAATTAAGGAAAAACAAAGAACCTCAACACATGATTCCATCCAGGGAGGCAGGAAGATCCATCAGCCCCTAAATCCCCAGAATAAGGTGGAGTCACCAACTCCATTCCTTCTAGTCGAAGAGAGACCCATTAGGCACTATCATCTACCCTGCCTCTACACAGACCAATTTATGATTAAGTGCCAAGTGAGTGATATAGGTAGCAAGAATGGGTACTTCCTAAAAAGCCATTACCCAACAGTACTTCAAAAGAAATCTGTTCACTTAGATGTTTTGATATTTGTTAAAATACATGTACACAATTTAGAATGGGAAGAAGTTTCTGTTTATTTACAAAATCTAGATCTATGCTTTTACTGAATGCATTATTTGGTTAGCAATTTTCATAAAATATAATGCATGAAAAAAAATTCATAGTTGAAAGACAATTTTTGCTAAGGAAGACAATTTTTCTCAATGTTTAGGAACCAAATCTGCATGAATCTAAACACAATGCAGCAGTGTAAGGTTTATTCTGACTTTCTGATATTTGCAATTTAAGTGAACACAAACATTAAAGAGAAGCGTGATCACCTTATAAAAAGCAAGGACAAGTATTCTACAACTTCTGAAAAAAAACATTATCATAAAGAAAAAGGATACTTATGTAAAATGAAACCTAGCAAAACTTTGTTTAAATAAATTACAATCAATCAATAAGCATGTTTTAAATGCGAATTGTAATCCTTTTCATTTTTGCTCCTTTCTCCTCTTTAATTCACACGTATCCATACTTCTCCATCTCCCCCACTGCACCTCAGTTGGAGAAGAGGAGCTAAAAGATTAAAATTCCAGTTAGGTGGAAATAGGTTAATTACTTATCCACTCTGAGCCTCAGTTTCCTCAACTATATCATAAGTATAATAATACATTCATCGTTAACATCACAGAGTTATTGTGAAGAAACTATCTTACAAACCTTAAGATCCTATTTAAACCTGAAAAACTGTTTTGATTTATTGAGCAAACAACTTACACACATAAACCAAGGAAGCTACAACTGAAATCAGTAAACATTTATTAAGTACCTACTATGTGCCATGCACTGTGCAAAGCACTGGAAAGGCAAAGACCTCTCATTTAGGGGAGAGTTACGTTAGACACAAAGACAAGTTACATGAGACAAGACAGAATGTGGGCTTAATTTCACATTTCAATAAATACAGGTTGAGAAGTAACTTACTTGATGGACAGGCACTTTCTGAGGGGTGTTCTGGGGTGACTGGTGAAGCTGTGCCCAAGGCTGGTGATGTGGATGTGGTGGTGGTGGTGAAGACTGATGATGCATCCCTGGGTGGGGCTGCATTGGAGGACAGGTTGGCAACTGTTGAAAAGATGGGGGCTGACCAGGATGTTGTTGGCCAGGTATCAATCGATCTTGTATTGCTTGGGGATCTGCAAGGCCAACACCAGGACAACCATTTGGTCTCATGTGCCCGCTAATTTCCCGTGGTGTTGAGGACATGCCCATAAATGGACGAGATTGTTGCATGTTTCTGGGGCCCATATTCCTCTGTCCAATTCCCATGGTACCAGGGGGCTGGTGTGATGGCTGAGGGTGGGGAATATTTGGATAATTGCCAACTTCCATGGGTATTCCAGCACTACCAGGCCTAACTTGTGGAGGAGGGGTACCTGCTGGATTACTCATTGCTTTCATGGGTGACATGGGAGGTGGAGAGGCATAAGTTCCCTGAGGCTGTGAAGGATGCATAGTTTGTGTGTTCATTTGGTTAAGTGAGCCACTGGGGTGAATGGGCTGCTGGTGCATTAGTCCTTGACCACTGTTTGATGGAAATCCTACAGCATTTGGGTATCTTGGTACAGACGGATTCATTGGAGTGTTATTTGTAAGGCCTAAATTTTGATTCATCCCTGTATTGTTAACTAATCCCTGATTTAGGTTACTGTAAGGATATCGAGAATACTGCCCTGAGTTGTTTATAGTAGGTGAGGGTACTGTCTGGCTCCGAGAACTAAAATTAAGGGTTTGTGGCCTAACAGCCCCTTGTTGAGGAGGATTAGGGGAGAATCTGGGACTGTGAGCAACTGATTCTCCGTGGAGAGCAGTGGGGGGATGGTGATGAAACTGTTGAACTGAGTGACGTAAAGAAGGTGCCATGCTGGGATTCTGTTGGGGCACATGAGACAAGTGGCCAGGTCCTGAGGTGGCAATAAAAGGATTTCCCTGATTAAGGCCTTCTTGACCTTGAGAAAACTGGTTCATCCTCTGTTGTGGCTGACCGTGCTGTTGCATTGAAAAATCACCACGAGCCATATAGTTTCCCATCTGTTGCATGTGTGGAGGATGGCCCTGTCCAGGGGGTCCAGAAGGATTCTGTGGTGGCTGGGGTGGTTGCTGCTGTTGCTGGTAAGGGGCTCTTATCTGGTCTGGCACCTGAACAGCCCGTGGTCCCCACATAGAGCCACTGTCCACAAAAGGCTGTCCATGTCTTTCATTCTGCATGCCAGGATAAACTCCCATCTGACCACCACTACTGCCACCATGAGGAACCTGAGGAACTGGAGGGTTGTGATACTGTGAGTGAGGAGAGGCTATACCATTCCCAGGGGCATTACTCATCATTCTGTTAGGCTGATCCATCAGATGCATCTTTTGCTGTTCATATTGATTATAGTGATCAAAATGGGTCAACTTTGCTTGATTTTGATTAGTGGGGGGATGATGAAGAGAGGATTGCAAAGAAGCAAAACCTTGGTCTATAGGCATTTGCTGACCCATAGGATTGACTGGATTTTCAGGGTAACCACATTCTCCAAGGCCTTCCAGCCCTTCACTGAAAATATTTCCATCCTCTCCAAAAAGACTCATCATTCCTGGATCCGCCATCTTCTTCCAATACAGCTCCTCAGAGCTACAATTGGAGAGAGCTAGTCTGTGCTTCACCACTTCACTGAGGTGTTTGTCACCAAAGCCTTTAATCCTTAACTAATCTTCTTCATGTCATTCCATATTTCCTTAATTCTCTTGAACCATGCAGTGTCAAGCAAAGTCTGATTATAAGTCCTGGAAAAATAAGAGAAGGGAGACAAAATAAACACAGAATTAGAAACAAACACTGAAAATTGTCAAGACTTTACACATTTGAATTTGGTTTAATTCAAACAATACTAATTTATCCCACCGACTGAACTGTAGTTTGTAAATCTAGTTCACTTTGAGAGAAACTCATTAGCTTCCACCAGAAGCAAAACACTAACCTTAACCTTAAATTAATCCATTCACTACACTTCCTGGTGCTCCATTCTTGGATGGAACAGAACAAAAGAACATACAACATGCAGCAGCAGCAGCAGCTGCCACAGCAGGCAGGCAGATGTATGAATCTAGCCAAGCAGCCCATCTGCTGAACTAAAACCCTGAAAATGCTCTAGTTACCAACAGCATGTCCTTAACCTTATTCCCCTGGGCAGTGTAATCAGATGAGCAAGCACCGTCATCTAGGGCTGTGATAAGCTAAAGTTCGTTCAATTTATGAAAGTACCTTATAAACATCAAAAGAAGTCATTACATCTGAAATTAGAGCACTACAGTCAACCTACAAATGTGCAGGTAACATACCATGTCACAGGCATCCACCTGTCGGTGTCTAAAACTGAGATGAAAAAGAAGCTTGGAAGACAGTAAAGTACATTCATAATTGTATTATAGTTAACAATATGAATATACACCCTTCAGAATAAGACTTAAAAGGGTAGTTTTCAAGAAGACAAATTTCTAAGTACCATATTCAGACTAATAAATATGGCTCAATGCCCACCGAATAGAAGATCTGTGCCAAAATTCTGTGTGCTGATGACAAAGGAAGTTCAATCACTAGATGCATTATTCACCCAAAGGCATAGTGGTTACTAATGACGTAATAGGATCCCATTGATGACTAGATACGAAAAACAACCCTAGCTACAAGATTATTCCCATTTTAAGACATAAAAGTTTTATTAAATAAAATTAGGCAATACTGAAAATAATTTCCATGGAACAAAGTCTAAACTATTTCATATAGTCAGCACTACCTTATCTGTAGCACATAGTTAGCAGGCAGTCTCCAATAGTATTTTATTTAAATAGCTGCAAAGAAACATTTGGTTTCAAATCATACTTTTGCACTGTGCCAGCAACTACTTATCATGTTTAAACAGCCCTTTAAAGTTCACAAATTTCTTTTCTTACAACAGGTAGTAAGACTGCTATCACCTCCATTTTGCTGGTGAGAATTTGGAGAAGCTGAGTAATTTCACTTAGTTACATGGTTACTGTCAAAACCAAAAATCAAACCAGGTATTCTGATAATAAGACTAACATACTTTCCACTATACTATGATTCCTCAAATAAGATGAATCTGTAGTTAAAGTCAGTATTTTTTCCTGAGTTTTCATTAATGGAATCTGTATGTAGATTCTAATTAATTTTTGAAAAATGACTAAAATCTTAAGCATTTTTCAAATTTATACTTTTTATCCTTTATAAGCACATAAAAGAATTGTACAATACTGACTCTTGAAAACAATTAATTCTCAAGGAATTTCAAAGGTGATTTACTAGGAGAGTCTAAATTATGGATGATAATTATCATATGAGAACTTAAATGACCTGAAGTCCACAGCAAGAAACTCTTATGGGAATATATTAGCCAGACCAAACCTTGTGGACTCATTTTGCCCTATTCTAACATTCCTAACAAGACAATGATTTACTTTTTATAAAATGTAAACAGTATCCCAATTCAATGCCAGAACTACAGACTTATAACCTAAAAGGGTACTGAGGTCTGTGGTTTTCAGATGACAGCTGTCAACTGAAGTCAGCATTCTCCCCACTAAGCTACTGACTGCTATAACCTTTCGGATCTAGGTTTTTTCACCCCCAGAAACAGAAGTCAAATAGGTGAAAATAAGGTGAGCACTTAAGCAAATTTACTGGTAAACATGCTACATGTGTAAGTGTATTAGGAAGCATCTAAAACAAAGTAAAACAGAAACCAACATCACAAAAAGCAAGAGAAATCTTTTAAATTGAATTTACCTAAAAAGCTCGGTCAAATTAATTTATTCAAGATTGATTTTCCCTTTGAGGATCATAAACACTGGACTTGAAATATTAGAAATTAAAACTGATAATGACTTAAAAACTATGATAGAACTTAAATCATGAAGACCAGCTATTCACCAGAAAATGCACTGATTTAGCATAGAGAATATATAGCTATTTATACGCTTTTACAAACCAAAGCTCTTCACACTTTAGTCCCTGAAGTTCTTGGTTACCTAGGGGTAGGAGACTGGTCCAGAATACAAAAGGAGAAGTTATCTTCATGTAAAATTACTTATTTTAACCTGTATTTTTGAGAAAACACTTTCTTATTTTTTTAAAAGCAACAACCAAGAAATACCTTTTGCCTATAAGCCAAAGATAACAACAATAACAAAAAGATAAAAGGGACCCATATATTAAAAAAATTAGTTATGGCAACTTTTTGTAGTAGCAAAGAACTAGAAACAAAATGGGTGTCCATCTATTGCAGAATGACTGAACAAATTATGGAGTGGGAATGTAATGGAATATCCCATAAGAAATGACAAAAGGCCCAGTTTCGGAGAAACCTAAGAAGATTCATATGAACTGATGCAGGGTAAAGTTAGGAGAACAATTTATATAATAACAGCAACAATGTAAAGAAAAACAACTTTGAAAGACTTAAGAACTCTAACCAACGTAACAATCATTCACAATTCCAGGGGACCAATCATGAAGCATACTATCCATCTCCTAAAAGAAAAGCAACATATTCAAGGTGCAGAATGAGGAGTATACTTTTGGACCAAGCCAGTGTGGAAATGTTACTTCTGATTATGCTTATTTGTTACAAATATTTTGCTTATCTTTTTCTTTTTGGATGGGCTTTTAAAGGGAGTGGTTTGAGGAAGGGCATTCAGGATAGGATTACTCCCCACTAAAAATGAAAAGAGAACAAAAGGCCAGAGAATCACTGACAAGCAAACAGCTTTAAAAATTACATGTTAAATTTATTATATGCTTGAAAATAAGTTCTACTCAGTAAAGAATTAAAGTTTTATGTACAAATTGATTCTATAATGTATAGGCTGTTTATTTTATTTGGTGGTGGTCAAGTCTAGAATTTTTTTTAAAAAACCCATCTTACTAAACATGAGAGTTTGAAGGATCCTCCCCCTGCCCTAAAAATTATATAAAGTGCGAGGAAGTCCGGTCATCATATTAGAAATAAATTGCTATGTTCGAGATTACTGGAGAGGAAACCAAAAAAAAAAAAAAAAAGATAAAAATGCCAGTTAATAATGGTGTCTTGAAATTATTTCCCTTAAGTTGCTCTTTGGTGAGTATACAAATATTTAATTGGTATTTATGCCTAATTAGTTTTACATAAAATTATGGTTAAATCTTAAATCATTCTAATTTATAAAACTTCTGAAGTCACTTTTAGACAAGAAGTAAAAGGATAAGGTAAAATGATGAATACTAATGATACCATATCATAAAATGTTCATTGGTTATCTATTTGACAACTGCTTTAGTTATATATTCCAGGGGAAATAAGTTAAGTGCCCTGCTATATGGCTAGCGAATATAATACAATCTCAGTAATATGAGTTTTCACCATAGCACTCTGCTTAATATTATGTGAAAAGTGAACTGAAGAACCTTTCTCTATTTGTCTCTCATAGGATGAGTGAGGTGGGGAAAAGAATTATCAGGTTTCTCAACTAACAAAGGTGAGAATTAACAGAATTATAGAGCCTTGCTGTGAAACCAATTCTAAGAGCCACAGAAATGTAGAGCTACAAGAAACTTTAGAGATCACCTTGTCAAATATCTCCTCATTTTACAGAAGAAGAAACTCTTTTATAGATTTCACTGAGCAAACATCTTAAGGTTTTTATAGCTTTAAACATATGTCCTTTGGCCAAGAAAAATAAAATGAATAAATGGAATCTGATAACAAGGGAAAAATAAAAATATAAACACATTTCCTTTTATTCAAAAATGACAAACAAATATAAGGACAAGATAAAATAAAGGATTTCTTATCTTTTGGTGAATAATTGTGCAGTACCTCTTGGATCATGCAAGGATCATGGAAAATTCCTTCAATGCTTAAAAATGATTATGTAGGTGACATGAGTTACATAGCTTTTAATGAGCCAAACACCTATGCCAGCAGGGTTTGGCTACTAAAAACACACACCAGGAATTTCAACTGCTTCTTTAGGAAGTGGGAAAATAAAATGCCAAGTTAAAACCACAGAATAACATTTGCTTGGGCAAAAATGAATCCTCAGAAGGAGGAAATGCTACCTGGGAAATCAGGAGGAGAAAATATAGTACTATAATATATTTTCAAATGAGCTTATTTTTAAAATAGTATTCAATTATTTTCCATTAATTTCTGATTTCCCACATCTCAAACAATTAGTTCTTAACAGATACACTTTTCTTAAGGTTAAGATAATATTCCATATTCTTGCTTTTATCATTAGAACTAGTTTGCTAGAAAAATCTGACAGTACTAGTAGCACATACTCTAAAGTATGGAAGTAGCACTTCCTCCAAAGGGAGTTATTAAAATGTGCTTTTTTGTCATGTGGTCACATGTTTCACATAAAAACTATTTTCTTTTAGTTCTTTTACCTTTCTCATCGACCTACTTGAGTAAGCAACCATCCATCCAGCAAGGATGAGGACTTTCCAACACATGCAAATTTATACACGAGCAAAATGGGAGCAACATGAGTTCCTCCCTAGTGGATTCTACAGGATACTTTTGTGTCTTGAACTAATCAAACTGTTCTCCTTAAACAAAAGTAGCAACCATCCCCCACCCCCTCCCACCCAGGTTAAAGAAATCATAATTAAATGCATGAATAATCTTATATTAAAGTATTCTAAACCAGTGAGTTTCCATTTACAGTAAAGTACTTTTATTAGGATCCTTCAAAGGCTATATCAGAGATGCCCAATGGGATCTTGTGTGATCATCATATTTGCCACCTACGGGAAGTGGAAATTCAAGTCAACTAAACTGGCAGATTGCTGGCAATCACGAACAGTATGTTTAACTAACAATGACCTACAGGAAGAAGCAGAAACTTATACCTTATCAGTTGCAGATTTACCATGTGCAGCAAGCAAATAGTGTCCAAAATATTTTTTTCTCTTCTAAATCGCATTCTTTGGCAAGGCAGATAAGATGTAATGTTCTTTCTTAGATGGAATAAAAATTCAATACTTTCTGGCAAAAATAACTAATTCTACTCTGCACATCCTCACTCAAGAAAAATAGCATCTGATTAAACACTGTCACTTTGAAGGTGTTTATTTTTTTTTCAATTCCAAACTCACTGACATGATGAAACAACTCTATTATTTCTGAATATCATGTTAAATTTCAAGTTTTAAATACTAAACACCTATAAAGTTCTTACTAAATATTTTCCTCATATTTTCATTTCTTAAAAACATAATTTTTACTACGAAGGGAATAATTTCTTTGAACAGTCATGCTAAACATGATATTTTAAGTATCTGTTATTTTAGAAAAGCAATCATTTTCTCTTCTACCATCAATACTAAGAAAGTATTTACAAGCTTAGGTTGTCAAATATACAATAAGTTTCTACTTATGTGATATATATACATTCATATCAGTCATTAATTTATTAGAAGAATATACCAAAATGGTCAAGGCCTACAGAAAGGACAGTGTTTTTTAAGTCTGTAAAATTCCAAATATTTTAGAAAAATTAAAGAACAAAGTCAGTAAGTATTATGAATCCATTTATGGTGCCACCAATTTTGTAAACAGTAATCAAACTCCACTTCTGTAGAAAAAAGGAATAATTATAAATTTATGTATTGTAAAATTATACTATGCTTCATTTTGAAATTTAACATAACAAATAATACCTGTGAATGCTAGGACTGATACTGTCTTTTTTTAAAAAGTTTTAAAATAAAAAGATTTCTAAAATACTTTTGTATTTGAAAAAAAGATATGTAACTGTGACAAATGCAACAAATAATTATTCAACTTAAAAATTATCACTAAAGAACATTTAAATTGCAATGCTGAAAAGGTGACTTCCAAAAATGATTTCATTTTTAAGATAATTCCATTTGTTTTTCCCCATATTTTTGCAAGACACAAAGCACAGTTATGCTTAACATTTTATTTTATTTTTTGCAATGGTGAACTAGTACCACATTACATAAGAGTATTTCACAGGTTTATTGCAGAAAAATTTCAGTTATTTCCACATAAATGAGTCTGATTATGGTGGTTTCTTTATAAGATAAAATGTGTTCAATGTAACATTTAAGCTTCAAGAATTTTCAGAACATTTAAATGCTTTCCTTTTAAATCACATGCCATAAAAAAAAAATCACCTAACAAATCATGGTTAATACAAGTATGTGACAATAAAGGAAAATCAATGAAAATATTAATGAGATCCTACAGAGCAACAGAAGTTGCTTCATAAAAGCATGGGAGTCAGAGAAAACTCTACATGTTCCTTGACAGAAGGAAAAACACCCTGCACTTCAACTTTAAAAGTACTATTTCTTTGAAATTAACCCTTTTAAATTTCAAGTCCTCTGGGAAAAGGAAAGAGTACACTGCTCTTCACAAAGAACATGGCTAAATATGACCATCACAGAAAGTGTAAACTACACAGACAGGACCCAGGACTAACTTCACAGCTTCTAAAAAGAACGTCAACATAGAGACAGGTCTCTAATAGAGTACCACTGCGGTCTGTCTTTAGCCCTATCTTCTATTCAGTAATTTTCAAAATCTAGGAAGAAAATACAGACGACACGCTTATCATGTGGTTGACATGAAGCAGAGGTAATACGCTGGATAACAGAATCAAAAACTAAAAAGATCTTGAAATTGTATAAGAATGGAATATGAGATGATATTTAACAGGAAAAATGTAAAAAAAAAAGTATCAGGTGCACAAGTGTTTCAGCAGCAGTTTATATGAAAAGATCTTGGAATTTTAGTGAACTGTGTGCACTGGGTAGAAAAAGCATCAGGGTCTATGATAATGAAGTAATTCCCCCTGAGTATTTCTTGGGCACATGCCTGCGAACACATGCATGCGCACACACACACACACAAACTCTTGCTTTACTGGCCAGTGCATCAGCTGACTGGCTAGCACTGTCTTCAGAAGGATAATCTAGAAGAAATGTGTTAACAAATGGGTAAACTGAAAGATTTGAAAAGATTGACTGGATACTGCCAGAGACTAAAAAAACTAAAACTCACCCTTTTAGTGGCCCAAGGAAGCCATTTACCCAGTGACTGGGTATGATGTCTAGCCTACATTCTCCACTGAGCTGAAACTGACTGTCCCTGAAAGAGGCAAGCTGGAGTCCCAGAGAGCTATGCAAAAAATTTTAGCTAAGGTCTACCATTCATGCCTCAAAAGCACTCTCGCTCCATAAGCAGTATCTTTTCAACAACACATGGGCTGGCCATCCACCTATCCTACAGTAGCCTGTTTTCATGTATATATACATTACTATAGATGCACACCACATACATTTTTTTCAAGTTCCTAATAACTTGGATTTAAAGATGAGTCTGTTTGTACTTTTCAATATCAGAAACTTAAGAAGGTTGTTTGTTTCTAAGACAGATCGCAAACTCAGTACGACTCAACAGCATGACGTGGCAACTAAAACAGCTAATGTAAAACTTCAGACAGGAAAAGAGGTGACAGCCCTACAGTATCAGAACACGTCTGGATTGTTCTGCTTAGATAGAAAATGCAATGACAAGCTGGAGCATGTCCAAAGAAAAGCAACCAGGTTAAGAGGATTTGAAACTATGTCATATAGGCTCAGGTAAAGGAAATAGGGATATTTAGCTTAGAGAAGATAAGATTTAGGAAAGACAAGATAGTTGTTTTTTAAGCACTTGAAGAGCTGTCATGTAAATGAGGGATTAGGCTTGTTTTGCTTGGCCCCAGAGGGCAGAGCTAGGAGTAACAAGTGGAAGTGACAGGGAGAAGAGAGATTTTGACTCAATAAGGGAAAAAACATCCTCATTATTACGGTTGTGCAAAGTGGAATAAGCTGTCTCAAGAGGTGGGGTTCACCCCTCACTGTAAGGCTTCAAGTGGAGACTAGATGAACACTTGTCAGTAATGCTGTCAAGGGGATTCCTGTTCATGTAGAAGGTGATCCAGATTACATCTAAGATTCCTTGCAAGTCTGTAATTTTAAAATAGCTAAATTCACATAGAACATACAAAGCAGAAAGACCTCACAATTCACTACGGCAGAAAACACACTTTTAAAAAAATGTCACATCTCTACACAAATTAATTTCCTAAATTACTTTAAGTCTATTGGAGAAAAATACTAATCAAAAAGACAAACAGAAAAGTTACCGTTAATGAAACTGGAGAAATCAACTTCTAGTGCTCTTGGAAAGAAACTCAGGCTGTAGAACTTTATTGGAATAGTGCAAGTTTTAGAAAATGTGGTGGCTAATATCATACCTTGACCCTTTAAAAACATCCTAGGCCTAACAAAAATATTGATTAAGTTTATAAAAGCTACTGACACCACATATTTATTAACCTAATAAAAATCACCATTAGAAAGCATCATTCTCCCCTTTATTCCAGACTTGCTTAAGCTATCTGATTTGGTATACACAGGACAGCTATGCGATGAAAACCCAAAAAGGAAGAAAGAGTAGAATTGGAGAAGGAGGAAAGAGAATTGTATTGTTGCCATGAACTGTCAAGTGATCTAGCAATTAGTCTCATAAAGCTGACACTAAACCACTAGAGGATTCAGGAGGTAGACCAAGGGGCAACATACTGAAGTTGCGGGGGTGGGGGGAGATACCCAGCACAACTGATGACTCTTGTTAAGGACCATGTTTTTGTATACTTATTGCAATTGTCAATGGTTGATTGACCTAGCAATTTTCTACATTTTTTAGAATTTAAAAAGCATTTAGGAAGCTGCAAGTAGCCCGATTTTTGTATTCCAGTTACAGGAGGCTTCCTTTATGCATACTACCAACATTTCTCCTGAAAAGTTTGGCAAGACTACAGATGAAAATAATTTATCTACTTTCTTTGCTAGAGCACAGCATACAGGATTGGTAGGGAATCTTATCTATCATGAAAAAACTTGAGCAGAGAGACAGGCTGAGTGTCAAAAGATACAAAGGGCAGAGGTCACACCAGTAAGCCGGAAGGTTTTTGAAGGGCTACAGCTGTTAATGTATGGCTATTTTATGCAAAAGAGAAATGATAGGGAATAATATTTCAAATTTCAATCATGCTCAGTGAAGCAAGGAGACTAATGTACAATAAAAATGGATAATCAAAACTGAAGGGAGTGGGAACAGGAGGAAGCCTAAAGGTTTCTTCGAAATACAGCACACATACTATATTTATGATAAGAATTATAATAAAATTAAAGAATAGTTTATAAAAATATTTCTTGATCACTGTTACACAATAAACAAAATATTTTCTTAATAATTAAAAAATACTCATTAACATATATTCTTTAGTTAAAAGAGCACTGTACTTGTATTCAGAGGAAAATATATCAAATCAGTTAACCTCGCTGGGCCTCAGTTTTCCTAAAATGAGAAGTGCAAAGTAAGTAACTCTATGATCCAGTGATTCTATAATTTAACTATTAATGACATTGAGGAGTATTCATTTTGAAAGCCATCCTGAATTTAGCAGAAGTTCAAAATAAGCCGAGTGCAATGGAAATGGCCCACAATGATTCATTTGCTTATACAAACTCAGGCAAATCACTTAACTTCTTTGAGTCACAGTTTTTTCCCCTGTAAAGTATAAAAATTGTACTTGATGAGCTCTAAGATTTTGAGCTCAAAAATTACATAGTTCTTTGTGGATGTTTCAGCATAAATGAAACAAATTACTTAATTTTTAGTAGATATTTTAAATTTCAGCCCCCCAAACATATCATTTCAATTACAGTGAGATAACACTTGTTCCATCAATAGCTTATGGTATAACAAGTTCAATAATTTGTTTCCCTCTACTGATGCAAATCACAATTCCTCTACAACTTATTAAATGGTCTTTAAGAATTGCTATGATAGAAAATTCATCACCCTGTGGCCAATCTGGTGGTGAAAGGCTTCGATAAATTAAAAGTCCTGACATTAAAACTTGTCCCTTTTTGCTAGGCAAAATAGACATTTTAGCTCAGAAAAACTTTTACCACATTGAGAAGGTAAGGAAGGAAATAAGCATTTCTTTGGCATCTGTTCATAGTAAGATCATTGTGAGGATCAAATAAGATATTCGTAGGGGAAAAAAAGCATTTACGTAGCACAGGGTGGCACAGAGTAGGTACTACATATCATATCATTCTGTGAGGTAGGTTCTTTTTACAGTTGAGGAAACTGAGGCAGGCAGAAGGTAAGTGACTTGAAGACCCAGCACACTCTTCACTGTTCCACCTAGTTGCCATAAATGCTCAAAATGAATTTTTTTTTGGGAAATCGAGTCAACCAATAAATATTCATCTACTATGTATAGTGTGGCCTTCTAGGTCCTCAAGCAGGGCCCTTTGACTGAATCCAAACTTCACAGAAGAAATCCCTTTAATGAAAGGATTTGTTTGGTAAAACTTGCACTCAGTCTTAACTGCACCCAGGGTCCTGGAGGGCCACACCACATGTGGCCTTGAGGCCATCCCTTCTCTATGGAGCTTACAGTCTAGTAGGGAAATAAGTTATTAACATAGCTTTATACACAGTATTACACGACAAATCAGGTAGAGTTTAAAAAACAAGGCATTACATGATCCCTATAAAGGAACCTCATAAGCAACTCAGGAGGATCAAACTTCGTAGAAGGGCATCTGAATTTAACTTGTAAAGGATAAGTGAGATTTCAACAAGTGGGAAGAAGAAAGGATTAGGATTAGGGAGCAAGCAAAGATAACAAAATGGGGAAAAACTAGTGTTCAAAGGGGAGAAGAGTTTGCCTGGCACATAGAATGTATAGAAGGGAGCAACATAAGCTAGGGCTGGAAAGAGAGGCTTACACACCATGTTGTGCAGGTTCACTGACCAGATGGGGAAGGTGATTTTGGCTTGGCCACTGAAAATTTCTGAGCAAAGCAGTGGCATGAGATCTACGCGTAAGAAAGATTTTTTTCTGACAGTGGCATGAAGGAAGGATTAGTGTAAGGGGAGAACTGAAGATGGGACATCTATAAGGAGGCTATATATTAGTTCAGATTAATGCTAATGACAGCATTACTAGAGTGATGGCAGTGGAATACAAAGACCCTCAAAATGTGGCACCACTCTCTCTCCAGCCTCATCTCACATTAGTCCCTTCTATACATTCCGGATTTCCCAAAGAGAGTCCATTTTAAGGACTTTACCAATTAATAACTAATATGATGACATGTTATCCAAGCAAAAAAGACTACTATAAATAAAAGTGAAAACATTAAAAAGCATGAAAAGATAAGAAACCATTGGCTACCACCTCTAAGTTTTTTGTTATGAAAATGATCAGTCTAATTTAAGGATATTTATGAGAATTTATAATTGGAGTTATGTATTTGGTTTAATTAAATTCAAAAAATACTTATAAAGCACCAATTACATATAAAACTAGAGTAGTAAATAGTCCGCCTTGGAGTTCAGTCCTGTGTCTGACATGTACTGGCTATGTGGTTCTGTGCAAGTCACTTCACCTCCAGTGATCTAGGCCAGGTATGTCAAACACCTTACCCCTCTCCCCAAATAAAAATACAAACGAATATAAATAATGTTAATATGTGGTTTTCTAAGTCAATATGTTCCTGGCAGGGATCCTTATGTATGGTTTAGTGGTCCCATTTCTATTAGAGTTTGACATCACTGATCTACTAATACAAGAAATTAAAGAAAATGGGCCAATCTGAATTGGTAGACAGATGTTCCTCAGCCCAATGAAATTACAGATGCAATCTTGATCCCTATATGTAAGGTCCTGGTCCTGGGACTGCAAATATGTAGTAGAGACCTTACCCTCAAAGAGCTTACAATCTGACGTGAGGAGGAAGGAGACCATATTCCCAATAAGATCTGGGACCTTGGGGATCTGCCTATTACTTCCAAAAATGAATATAATAATCTATCCATGCTGACCACCTGGTATGATTCTTGTCCATGTTCTCCCATAAGTTCAAAACACGGAGTTCATTCAAATTGATAGGGGAAAAGAGCACCTTCCTTCAGTTATACTGACAATCCAAGGATAACAATGAAATGAACCCATGGACTGCCCACTTGGTTATCCTTCACTGTCACCATGCGACCAGCTGATTTTTTTTCATTTAACTTTTCTTCAGGAAGGATGAATAAACAAATAACTGACACAAGAGAAAGGTAAATTTGGGAAGGGAAAAGGAAGGGGAAAAGAATTTATATAATATCTACTATGTGCCAGACACTGAGCTAGGAGCTTTTCACTTATTATCTCATTTTATCCTCACAACAATCCTGGGAGGTAGGCACTATTATTACCCCTATTTTACAATTCAGGAAACTGAAGTAAGTGGAGGTATAGTGACTTGTTCAGTCACACAACTAGTAAATGTCTGAGGCCAGATCTGAATTCAGGTCTTCCTGATTTTAAACCCAGGACACTATTCACTGCACCACCAGCAGCCTATGGAAAGAAAAGCATCAGGAAAAGAGAAATTTTTATTTTTATGAGACATTTAAAGATCACTTTCATCTGGAGGGATCAGATTAGCTTCACAGATAAGGGTGCATATTAGTTAAACCTTAAAAGACTACTATAAAGGCATCAAGAATTTCTAGGTTGTGGGAGAGAAGAGGGTCCATTCCAGTTTGAAAGATGGGCAGATGGAAAAAAGGCAAGAAAAGCAAAGAATAATCCATTTTGGCTGAATGAAGAAAATACGAAATAGAGTAATAAAAGATGAGACTAGAACCAGATTGTAAACTTTTCCAACAAAAGTCACTACCATATTCAAATTCACATCTGATAATTAAGTTATAAAAGACTCAGAAGCCATTTTAATAAATAGGTATCTTTAGTTTTGTGTCCAATGCTGGGTACTTTCTAAGGCACACTGGAGCACATCAAAGAAGACACTAAGATAGTGAAGTCTCAAAATTATGCCATAAAGTAAAGATCAATTAATGAAATCAGAGAGCATTTAGTCTAGATGGGGAAAGAATTAAGAATGGAAAGTGCAGCTGTCTTCAAATATTTTCAATGTTCTGCAGTAACAGAGTGATTACCTAAGAGGTGGAAAATCTGGATCTTTTGTGAATCTAAGAGATAGACTTCTTCGTATCAGTCATCTAATGAAACAAATGGGGATGTGATAAATACCACTGCATAGAGACAGCTGAACATTTCTTATTTTTCTGAGGTTTGATAAGTACTTCCCTTCTTTACATTAATAGTTACAATTCAGTTATCCAAAACTCAGCAGACTCGCTCCACCATTTAAAGAGGTCTCACTACTAGGTCTGTACCCCCAAAAAGATCAAAGAAAAAGACCTATACGTACAAAATATTTATAGCAGCTCTTTTTGTGGTGGCAAAGAATTGGAAATTGAGGGAGTGCCCATCAACTGGGGAATGGATGAACAAGTTAAGGTATATGACTGTGACAGAATACTATTATGCTATAAAAAATGACAAGCAGGATGCTCTCAGAAAAACCTGGAAAGGCTTACATGAACTGATGCAAAATCAAGTGAGCAGAACCAGGAGAACACCATATATAGTAACAGCAATATTGTATGACGATCAACTATGAATGACTTATTCTCAGCAATACAATGATCTAAGACAGTTTCAAACTCTCAAAGGATTCATGATAAAAAATGCTATCCACCTCCAGACAGAGAACTGATGGAGCCTGAATGCAGATTGAAGCATATTTTTACTACTTTGTTATTTTGGGGAGTTTTTGTTCTGCATTTTCTTTTGCAACATGGCTAATATGAAAATGTTTTGCATGACTGCACATGTATAATCTATATCAAAATGTTTGCCTTCTCTAGAAGGGTGGAGGAGAGGTAGAGATGGAGAGAATTTGGAACTGAAATTGTTTAAAATGTCTGTTTACATGTAATTGAAAAAATAAAATGAAATGTAAAAAAGTAAGTGCAGTAAAAGTCTCCTGTTGTAAATCAACATTTTACACTTCTCAAAATGTGCCTTAAATCAAAAGTGAATAGCTATCATCTATGATATGAACTGAATCGGAAGACAAATGGGATGGAACCAAACTTCAACTGTCTAGTTCACAATACGCAAAGGTCCCCATTACCACCACCTCCAAATCACTAAATTACTTCTTTGCAATTGTGGTTTTAAAAATTCTGGTAAATGTGAAGGAATGTAATTTTTGTTGTTGTTCACTTCCATATACATGCATTATGGAATAGAAAGTACTCCGTGTTTTGTCTTTATATTCATAATACCTTTGAATTCATAGTACCTTCTGCTATGTGCCTGGCACATAGTAAGTGCTTGATAAATTGCTGTTTAATTGAATTGTGGGTAAATATAGTAACTTTTTTTTAAGTTTACCTATAACATCCTCTATCCTAAATACTCTGAGACCTGGTGAAGATCCTTTGTGGTGATTTTTATGTCATCTGATGGAAAGAAGGTCCTTACCTCATATTCAGACTAATTTTGCTTGGCCCCAGAAGAATGAATTAGGACCAATGGGTAGAAGTTACAATGCTAATTGTAAAGTTCAGGTGCATAAGACATAAAACTTTTGAACACTTGCCTTGACATAATAGACTCAAAGGGGCAAATTTTGACTATTCTTCCTACAGTCCTGATTTTATCACTTTCCCACCCACTTCCCTTTTATTTTCTCTCTCTCCACTTCCCCTCCCTGCCAAAAAAAGAGATACCATGAATAACAGCAAACTTCATGGACTATTATCTATGTTAAGAGGTTTGAACTCCAGGATTCAAAGCTAGTTTTAGACATTAATTATGTAACCACAGGCAAGTAACTTTATATCTCTCTAAACTGCACTCTCTACATTTGTAAATTGTGGATAATAATTCTTATAATACTGCACAAGGTTGTAAGAAAAGCACTTTTCAACTCAAAAGACTATGTTAAATGTAAATGTAAAATATTATTCATAATTAGAATGGTCCCAAAATGCAATGGACTGACATTCTCAAATTATAAGCTCTAAAATCATGTGTCTTATACCTATATAGTTGTTTTTATAGTCTCCAGCAAAATATCATAGGCAATTAGGTATATAATAATTTTTTTGATAATGGTATATTCACATATTTCATAGATTAATGAATTGGTAAGAAAGGTTTACTCAATATGATGTTCCCAAATGGTACCACCATCTTTTTTTTTTTTTAACAGATCTCATAATAAACTAAATTACATCATTCATTTCTGGGCTGTTCTTTGATCTTTCAGCAGCCATGTAAAAACAAGTACTTAAAACTTGATAATAAGAAATTAAGCAGTTTGGTACTTAAACAAAGTCTAATGAGAATATCACAAAGCCAAGAAGGAATGCTTTCTTACCTATTCGACTACATTCTCTTAACACATTCGTTTTATGTTAAATCTGAAAACATCTTAAAGAGATCCACTTTCTCAATCTGCCTATCAGAAATCTTGCCTGAATCAGGTGAAAGAAAATTTCTCCTTTCCTGAAACATTTTAATCAAACAGTAATAGGGTAGTGAGAAGGGTTTGGGTGGTAGTGCTTACCACAGGTGGTAGTGATCAATAGAGCATAGTGGTAAAAAGTTCAACATTATTTGGCATTTTAAATCTAGATCCCTTTTATAGAGAAATAACCTGCTATAAGACAACATGGCACAGTGAATAGAGCCTCTCTATCTGGTCTTGGCTGGGTTCAAGTTCTATCCCAAATACAAACTAGCTGTGTGAAACCTAAGCAAAGAATTAACTTCATAGTGTTCTACATAATTCTCTACAAATGGCAGACAAAGTGGTGATGTGCCTTGCTTGGTAAGTGTTTTGTCACCAAACAATTCCCTATACTAACGAGACAATGGGTCAAGTCTGATCCTCCAGCTTCTTCCCTGTTATAAGATGGGGTGACAGCCTGACATAGAGCTTTTTCAACTCTTCTCATATTGTCCTTGGAAAGCAGATAATTAATAAAGAATTCTTTTAAGTTATCTCTTTCAAGTAATCACTTTTAAGTGCCTAAGTGCTAGAAAATACAAAGAAAAAAATGAGACTCTCCCTGCCCTCCAGAAGCTTACATTATACTGGGGGAGAAATAACATGAATATACATAAAGTGCAAAATATACAATACATGAATCAAAATAGGGGGAACAATTAGTAGTGGGAAGGGATCAGGAATGGCTTCATGAAGGAGGTGGCACTTGAGTTAAGGCTTTGAAGAAAGGTAGGAATCTTGAGGTGGAGATGATAAAGTACATTCCCACTCCCTTTTTAGGAAATCTCTCCCTTTAAAAAAATCCCATCATGCTTAGTAACAAACTAAAACACTACAGGACTGAACTGGAAGAACACACTGATCATATACAAAATTCCACACCTATGAAACCGTAGTCATCATTGTTACTGCAATTCTGCTTGCTTCTTTCTATAGGACAGGAAAAATATGTGCCGTGATGCATTTTATACCTCTGAAGCCAAAAAACAATGGTGAGAGTAATACCTCATTTATTTGGCATCACTGATCAAATTCCAACAATTTTGTGAGATTTTTTTTTTAAAGAAAGTACTGGTGTTTAGGGAGAGAAGCTTTGGTTATTTGATTTTTTCTATTTCTATGGCAATCAAAATTGTATCACATACTTACTTGACTTTCTCTAGAATCTATATCCAAATCCCTAGATTATACCCTGGGCTATAATCTCCCATTTCCATATATCTATGGGACTGATGAATATCCTACTGACAACTCAAACTCAACTGATCTTCTTACCCAAAAAACCTATCCATCCTTCTCAATTTCTCCATTTCTCTCAATAGCACGAATTTCACCCAGGCTTGAAATCTCAAAATTATCTTGGCCTTTTTCCACCCTTTCATTTTCATATCCAATGAAATTCCTAAGTTCTGTCACTCTACTTCAAAAACACTTCTCATATCAGTCCTGCTTCTTTCTAGTCCTACTACTACAATCCTAGTTCAGACTCACCATTATTTATAGCTTAAACTACTGTAATAGCCTCCTAACTGGTTTCCCTGCCTTCATCCTTCATAAATCCAAAATAATATTTGGATCTGACCTAAGCATTCCTGTAGAAATTTCTTAGTCAAGTTGCTTCATAGTCTGACTCCACCCTTTCAAAGTACTCTTCTATAAAATGAGCTAGGGGGTACGGTGGATAAATCCTGAGTCTAGAATCCAGAAGACCTAAATTCCAATCTGGCCTCAGACACTTACTAGCTATGTGACCCTGGGCAAGTCAATTAACCCTGTTTGCCTCAGTTTCCTCATCTGTAAAAAAGGATCTGTAAAAATAATAGCACCTACCTCCCAGGGCTGTTGTAAGGATCGAATGAGATAATAATTGCAAAGCGCTGTGCCTGACATATAGCAAGCATTATGTAAATGTTAGGTATTTTTATTATTACCATTATTAGTCTCACTCTTCCCGGATTCTGTCCTGTAGGGCTTGAACTTCCCCAACCATCATGTACTCATTCTGAACTTTCTCCTTCTCCTAAGTCCAGCTCAGGTGTGCCACTACTAAAGAGAATCAAAGAATCTTAGTAGTTGGAAGAGATCTCAGACAGTCAACTGGATGTCACCTAGCATAAGCAATCTACAAAATACAAACTGTCTATTCTCTAGAAAGAACACTGATCATACACAAAATTCCACACCTATGAAACCATAGTCATCATTGTTACTGCAACTCTGCTTGCTTCTTTCTATAGAACAGGAAAAATGTGTTCTGTGATGCACTTTATGCCTCTGAAGCCATAAAACAATGGAGAGAGTAATACCTCATTTATCTGGCATCATTGGTGAATGATTCCAATAATTCTGTAAGATTCTTTTTGAAAAGAAAGTGTTGGTGTTTAGGGAGAGAAGCTTCGGTTATTTGATTTTCTCTATTTGGAATCCTTTTTGTTGTTTGGTTGTTCTTCATTGCATCCCACTTTTCATAACCCCACTTGGGGTTTTCTTGACAAAGATACTGGAATGGTTTGCCATGTCTCCTCTAGATCATTTTACAGATGAGGAAAACAGGGTTAAGGGACTTGGCCAGGATCACACAGCTAGGAAGTGTCTGAGACCAGATTTGAACTCAAGAAGGTGAGTTTTTCTGATTCCAAGCTCAGCACTCTATAGAAGGGTTATTCACCCTCTACTCAGGGACTTCACTGACTGGGAATTTACTCTTCTCCTTTATCCTACCCTTTCCAGGAATCCTATTATATTTTAGGGAGATTTCTCATTAGGAAGTTTTTGGTAGTATGTTTCAAATATCAGTTTATTTGCCTTTCCTTGGATCCACTGACAAGTGCTTTCTACTATGTTTTTCCCTTAAATTCATGATTTCCCCACAAGTGAATATACCGTTGATGCACTACTACTCTCCCTCATCTACTAATCTGTTCCTCTTAAGCCAAATATGTCTTTATACTTCCATACTCTTATTAAACATTCTATGAGACTCAATATTACCTGTAATTATCATTTTCTTTAATGTTCTAAGTGTGTTCGTTCTTTGATGTGCTGGTTTGTAAATAGCCATATCCCTTCACTGATATAGATCATATCAAACTGATGGCCCTCCTGGAGCGAGCTGTGTAAACATGTAACAGGGAAATATTTAACAAAATAAATAAAAATACAATATGGAAAATGTTAATTTGTGGTTTTATAAGTCAATATGTGACCCCTTGTGTAAATTACAGCCTGTGGTGATCCCTTCTATTCTGGTGAATGTCTCCTATGAGATAATAACCACTTTAGTTGCTGTTTTCAACTATTTTATATCTCTGCTCCCTACAACAGATCCTTTGCCAACCTGATTGCTAGATTTTCTTAAAAGACTTCTTAATCAGACCAGTCAGCCCATAGGAGCAGCCTTATTAGATGTAGACCTTTCTTGGTCAAGAACCTATCATCATGCCATCATTCAGAAAACCAAATCTCATTCTGACCTCATCTTCTCGGCAAGATATTCACTTTTTATATCCTACTTCTTCTTCCATGGTCTTTACATTGGCAACAATGTAAAGTGATGAAAACACTACCTGTGTCCTTAAGTCCTTCAGTTTGCTGCTTGGAACTTCATTATTCCAGGTTCCTTTTGGCAGTATCATTCGTTCCCATATGGATCACCAGTGGTGGGTAGAGCTACTTCACTTTGACAAGCCTCAGGACAGTCTGTGTCACATCCCAAATGAATATCCCAGGAATACAACACACCTCCCAATTATACATGCCAGGTCGACATATGGCCACTTCCGTACCTATCGCCAGGGAGCCACCTAACACCACGACACAACTCGTCTTCCTGGGGCCAATAACAGATGCCCTCACTCTTGGTGGCATCTGTGAATCCCCCTTTTCTTTCATTGGAGTGTGAGAAGCTGTTTCTTCATCAGGCATTCCAGACCCTTCCTCTGTGGGAAGCACTTCATACCTGTTATATATTGCCAAATACTCAGAGGTCCTTCTTCCCCCTTCATTCTGGACATTTTCCCACCTTCCAACCTCCTGATCTACATGTTTTTTTTGATAATATCATCTCTGATTCCCCACACACACATAAAAGAGAACCCTGTACTTCCTAACATCTCAGGTCACCATTTCATTCATTTGTTAAACATTTATTAAACCTCTATTGTGTGCAGAGCAGTATTTAGGGAAAGAGAGGACAAATTTAGATAGCTATGAACCCTGCCCTCACTTAGCTTATAGTCTGGTAAAGGGATAAATAACAAAGAAAATGGCGATACATAATATTAAGGGTATGGAAGAGACAGAAGTGCTCTATATGTGGGTTAAAGGAAGAAAGGTCATTGTCAACTCAGTGTAAAATGACAGGAATAAAGAAAAGGTTTCCCAGAGGAGGTGACACTTAAATTGAACTTTCAAGGTTAAAAAATAATTTAACAAAGGAAGATGGGGAGGGAAGACATTGCACATGGGGAGACCAGCCTGAGCAAAGACATAAAGGTAAGAAAATATTGGATATGTTCTGAGAAGGTAAGAGGCACTATTTGGGCTTCAGTGTAGAGTACACAGAATGGAATAACATAAAATAAAGGCAGGAAACAGTAGGTTTCGCCAGATTATGAAAAACACTTGAATTCCAGGTAGGAGTTTGAATCTGATAAGAACTTAATAAATGCTTGCTAGGTGATTGACTAGTTAATAGGGAGTCACTAAAGGTTTTTGAGCAGAAGAGTATCACAACCAAATTCATATATAAAGATAATTCAGGCGGCTTTTGAAGGATGGATGACCAATGGCAGAGAATGTTGGAAAAGCTCTAATAAGAAGTAACCAAAAAGTGCTGAAGGATGGTATTAAGGGGTTAGTGGTATGAGGAAAAGAAAAGAGGGTTAGAGGTAAGAGATGCTGAGGAGGGAGAAGTCATAGGACTTGGTATATAAATGGATCTGAAAAGTAAGGAATAAGGAATAGTAAAAAACAAACAAAAAACAACCCAAGGTTTTTCAACAAGGACTACTAGGTCAATGGAAAGTGACCAATTCCTATACATGGGATTTTTTTTCCTAATCTCTCTTCAAATAGGATTCATAAAGGCAAACGCTATGTCATTTTTCATCCCTGTATCTCGAGCACTTCCCACAGGGCCTTACAGGAACTTTTAAAAATTTCTGATTAATTGAATTGTGTGTTGAACACATTTTAACCTTGTTTTGATAACTTGGAATCATGATAAACATTGTTTCTGTAATACAGTAGGGCTCTAACAGGCTACTGAGGAAATACAGGACTACATGCCCTTATATAATATTGCTCCTATGTAATATGACCCCAGGATAAGGTTTGGTCTTGGTTTTGGGGTTTTTTTGGTATTATTATTCTAGCCTTTAATGGTCTTTTTGTCTTTATTTCTCTCCTCACTATCAAGCTCAAATGATAGTAGTATAAAGGAGTCTACTGACTGGGTAACAGGATAACCTAGGTTATTAAAATCATGTGTAAAAAAAGGGCAAAGAGGCTCTGAATGAGACTGTAGACAAAGTGCTTAAGTGCTTAAATTTTAGTGCAAAGATTTCCTGACATCTCTTTTGACTGCTCAAAGGCGTTTTACTTTCTTCATGATTCTCAGCCATGAGGTTGCCAAATAAGCGAACTCCAAATAAGAGAGGTCCTACTAGAGTAATATTTAGTACTAATTTGGTCACCATTACTTACTGTTCCAATGAAATTGATGGATGGGAAAAACTGAATAATTGTGTTTTCAATCCATCTTCTACTTTAAAACAGAGGTGAAAGCATGCCAATTGCACAATTACAAGTATGACAAAAGTCCTTTTTCAGAAACTCCCTGACTCTACTGATGTCTAAAAAAATAACAAATATTTGTAGCAATAGCAACCTGTCTTAAAAGCTAGCAATTATAGATGACTACAATAATGTAAACAAATTTTTAAAACTCACAAAAAGGTCACAGAACTCAGGCTAATTATAGCCAATCTTGGTCCCAGAAGAAGAGATGCTGAAAATATAGTTCCCTCATCTCAGTATTGGGATAGGGTTCTACAGGTACAGCACATTACCATCAGCTGGGGCATATTGTAGTAGGTCAATTTTGCTTAACTAATTTTTATTTTAAACAAGAAAAGGATTATTATAGTAGGGGAATAGATCAGGGAGAAAAAGCGGTATACAAAACAAGAGAACTTTAACACTTAAAAAAATCAACACTTTAAAAAAAGAATTAGTTAAGAAAAGAATCAATGAGGATTCACTCAGTGTAAATTATTAAGTAACTACCAGTATGCTGAGAAGAGAACATTGACTCCATAGATTATTTGTATTAAGCCAGTGGTCTTAGAAACTGTTACAAATGGGACATTCAGAAGACTTTTAAAACTCCTGGAAGAAAACGACCAGGCTAGAACCACAGTTTGCAAGAAAGGACCTCCTGCCCGAAATTTGGCTTCACAATGCTAAAGGAAAGAAAGGGGCAGACTCACAGGTAAAGTACTGAAATACCTCATATGACTCTTAAAGGGAAGAGACTGAAAAGGTTTTTGTTTTTTGTCAAAAAGAGACAACAAGAAGTATACCCTCAGTCCAGGAGAGTATTGTACTGTTAACTACTTATGGAATAGATTTTTGCAAGCTGTGTTCTCTTACTTTTATTTAGGAAAGAGTTCGGGGACTCCTGTCCAATTTTAGAAATTCAATAGACATTTACAAAGTACCTACTATGTATAAGTCCCTGTAGTAGGTGGTAACGATACAAAGGGAAAAAAATGAAATAGTCCTTGCTATGAAGGAATTACATACTGCATTCTAAATGTTACCTTTGATCGAAGCCAAATAAGACAATTAAAACAATTTTTGAAACTACCCTTAGCACATATGTATACACACACACACATATACTGCACTATCATTTTTGGTTAGTGGAGAGACAAATGGAGAGACAAAACTTACCTGGAATTTCTCTAACCAAGTGAGTTTTGTCTGCTACCCCTTACCAAAATTAGTCACCTAGAAATAGTCTGCTGAATATTCTCCATAGTTGCAAATTTTAAGTAAGAGTGGAACTGATTGTTAGAAAAGCCAAGAGCAATTTGAAGTCAGATATGCTGAAACTGAGTCAGTGCAAAACAAGAAGAGGCAAAACAAGAAGTTTTGACTCTAAATCAATGAGGCCAATTTTCTGCATGGCCCATAAACTAACTCTATAGATAGTTCCAAGATGTGTTACAAAACTGTTTTTAGTAATAACATTATTTTCAGAATACAAGCACTGCCTCCCAAAAGAACTACTACAAAGGGCATAATGATATGTATCTGGATCTATATGCTATTTAATTGGTTTAGATTCAAGTTAACAAGCATGTATTAAGCACCTACTAAGTGCCATTAACTGTACTAAGTGTTGTAGATACAGAAAAAAATAAAGGAAAAAACAGTCCTTGCCTTCGAGGAGCTTACAATCTAATGTGGGAGACAACATGCAAAAAAACAAAAAAAAAACAACCCCATAAACAAACAAGATAAATACAAGGCAAACTGAATATAATCTCAGAGGGAAGGTACAAGCATTAGAGGGACTAGAAAAGGCCCCCTACCGGAAAGTGAGATTTTAGCTGAGACTTCAGACTTTTAGCTGGGACTTTAGCTGAGACTTGACTCTAATCTAGGGGGTGGAGAAAAGAGTTTCAAGCACAGAGAACAACCAATGAAAAGGCACAGAGTTAGAAGATAAAATGACTTCTGTGAAGTACAAAAAGAAGGCCAATAACACCAGATCATAAAGTATGTGGAGGGGAATAAAGTATAAGAAAAATAGAAAGGTAGAAAGGCACCAGATTACAAAGGGCTTTAATAAAACCCAAGTGGAGGATTTCATATTTAAGGTTGGAGGCAATAAGGAGCCACTAGATTTTACTGAATAAAGGGGTGACATGGTCAGATCTGAACTTTAGGAAGATCACTTTGACAGCTGAGTGGAGAAGGGAGACACTTGTGGCAGGAATACCAACCAGAATACTACTGGAATAGTCTGAGTGTGAGGTGATGAAAGTCTGCACCAGGGTGGCAGCAGTGTCAAAGGAGAGAAGGTAAAAATCACAGGACTCGACAACTAATTGGATATGGGGGAGTGATAGAAAGTAAGGAATTGAGAACACCTGGGTTGCTAGCCTGAATGACTGGAAGGTTGATGGCATCCTCAACAGTAATAGAGAAGTTAGGAAGAGAGGTTGATTGGAAGGGTAAGATAATGAAGTTATTTAAGATGACTTTAAGACATCTACAAGATATCTAATTTGGAATGTCCATTAGGCATTTGGAGTCATAAGACTAAAGGTCAATAAAGAAGGTGAAAAGGAAACCCAGGACAGATAGTGCCCTGGGTGACACTCAAAGTTAGCAAGAGAAGCCTCTTCTGGTTTCATCTAGCAAAGGAGACTGAGACGAGAGGTGAGACAGAGAGGTGGAAAGCCAGCAAAAAAACAGTGCTGGGAAAATCAGAAGAGGGTGATCAAATGCAGAAAGGTCAAGGACTGAGGAAAAATAAGTCATTAGATCTGGCAATTAAAAGACTACTGATAACTTTGAATATCAAAATCAGAAAACCTCATCTTCTTGAGTTCAAATTTTGCTTCAGACATTTAGTGACCATGGGCAACCTTTTTTGTCTCAGTTCTTCACCTGTAAAATGAGCTGGAGAAGGAAATGACAAACCACTCCACTAAGAAAACCCAAAATGAGGTCAAGAAGAGTCAGACATGACTGAAAAGTGACTGAACAACAACAATCTGCTGAGGAAGATAGGATGGAGTGAGATGGCTTGGGTATACAGAAGGGTTTGCCTTACCCAGGAGAAGGACTACCTCCTCTTCACAGGGGTGAAGAGATAAGGGAGAAAGCATCTGAACGATGTAAGACAAGGAGGGAAGGAGAAATTGTTTCAGTGAAATATGGGTGAGGAGAGGGAAGCTCATCGGAGGTTTGAGAAGGATGAAAAGGTCTTCTATGGCTTTTCCAATGAAAGAGTAAAATGGTTGCAGAGGTATAAAAGGATAACATCTTACAAAATGTAAGCTTTTATTTCACATTAGCACCACAAAACAGCTATGAATTTATTTCACATTAGCACCACAAAACAGCTATTAATTTAGTTCCCTAGAATAAGTTTCAATTTTTAACAGTGACTTGGACATGTAATATATGCTTAATAAATGTCTGTTGAATTGAACAGATACAGTCTTTCTGTAAACTTTTTTCTATCCAGGGACAATGGCTAGCCCCTGAATATATTGCTCAAACTTCCTCCACCACTCCACCCCCTTCCACTTCCATAATCCTGCATTCCCAGTTGCAGACAAGGGCCAGAAGTCATATTTGTTTTACCCTTTTGGGGTTGTCTTTGGGGCTGCAGTAGTAGAGGATAGAGATGAACTTCATCTTCCTTCTATGGGACCTCTTTAAACCAATGTTCAAGAAAACATTTTTCTTGCCAGAGGTCATAAGAGAACAACTGTGACCTAGTCTAGTAGCAGGAACACTAGACTTGAGTGTGAATCCTGATTGTCATAATTTGCAACATAACCCTTAGAGTCTAGTGCCTTAACCTTTTGACACCTCAGTTGTTCCGATGATCAAATGAGAATATGTAATAACTTGGTAACTATAAAATGCTACATAAATGTGAGTTACTAAGTAACCAGAACAGATTAATGCATTTGTTTGGAAAGTAATTATTTCCAATGATAAGTAATAGGCAAAACAGTTGAACAAAAATGAAAATAGAATATGAGGCTAAATATAAACATCAATGACAAATATAGATACTGAAAAATTTAAATGAAGATTTTAATTCTCTTATAAGTCCTTACATCTCTACATATCCCATAAAAAATGTAAAGGCATAAAAATCTTCCCATCTAGATGTTTTAAAACATGATAGTAAATAAATTTTGGTCTCTCAAAATATTTCTGTTTTTTAATCTTGTTTTTTAATCTAAAGATTAATCTTTTAATCTTTAAGGAAATGAACACAAAGTATCATCTCATGGTGTGGTGCTATGAAGCAGGAAGAGAAAGCTGTCACCTTTAGTTTTCCTAGCCCGTAATTTCAAGCCTACGATGCAGAATGTGAATTACATATGAAGAATATTAGGTCAAATACCTAGTTTCAAATCCTGCCTCTGCCCTTTACTCCATATGAGCTTGAGTAAGTCATGTTAGCTCTGGATCTCAAATTCCACCTCCATAAAATTAGGGAGTTGAATTGGATAATTTCTAAAGTTTCTTTCAGCTTTAAATCTTGTGATTCCATGAATAACTCAATTTAGTAACCCAGCTGAATCCCCCACCCCAAACCTCAAAAAGCAAAATTAAATGAACATTTGGCAATGCAACTCAGAGAAGAACACATATAATCAAAAAAACTTAGTCTATGCTTCTATGTGACCTCAATCAAATTCCAACCTTACTGTGCCCCAAGTACTCCTATAAAGTAGATGTAAGAGTATCTGCCCTCCCTAACTAGGACATTATAATCTGGTAAATTTAGCTGATACATGAAGAAGTATTTCCATCAAGGACGTAATACTTTGCATTTGTAGAGAACTTACTCATAAAGAATATGTTTTAAGTTGAAGAACACACCAGTCCTTTCTGTGGTGAAAATAAGAGCTACGAGTAACCTTAGAGATAATCTATTGCAGCCCTGACATATTACCAGCAACACCATTTCTTGGTGGTGGCATTCTTGAATAAGTAGTTTATGCCCAAAGAAGTTAGGGAACTTGTCCAAGCTCACACAGAAAATTAATGGCAAAGCCAGGTCTCGACTCAATGCTGATTTCTAATCCAGTGTTCTTTCTAATTTGCCATGCTAGTTAATATCTGCCCAGAAAATGTTATTCTACAATGAAATTATGAAGTTGAATCTCAAATCATACTCCATGACAACAAGCTGAAGTTACAAATAGAAGTATGGCAATACTTTTACAAGATCAAAACAGAAACAAATACTATTTTACTTCTTTCACTATTTGCCTGTAGTCACAATCACCAAACAAAACAAAGACAAAAACTGTGTGGCACATAGGTCTTTCTTATCTTTACAGATAATCTGTATTTTTAATATCTTCCCACATCCATTACAAAATTGAATGCATTTTTAATGTTGAAAAATCATTTCCATTACAAAATTTCAATGTTCAAGACACTGGGCTATATACCATAGGACATAATAGTGTAGTAAAGGGGGAAAAAACCAAATATCTAGAGTGAAAACATAATGGGAAGTACAAAGAAAGTGTTCAGGGAATACAGAAAAGGGAGAGATGGATTGTGTCCTTGGAGTAGAGGAAAGGCTACTGAAGAAGGCTTCACAGAGAATTTGGCATTTGAGTTACAGCTGTGCAAGGAATTAGCAGGTGCTGGGGAAGAATGGCATTTCAGGTGGAAAGGATAAGCAAAAACATTTAGTCATGAAAATGTAATGGAGATAATTTTATTCAAATACCTTTTCTTAGAAACAGCTGCCCACCTTTTGTAACAAAAAGAACTGTGAGCAAAGTAGATGTCCCTCAACTGGAGAACGACTAAACAAACTTTGGTATATTAATTTAAGAGAATATTGCTACATCATAAAGATGAGCAAGAAGAATACCGAGAAGCATTCGAACACTTATATGAACTGATGCAGAATGAAATAATGGAGAAAATGCTGGACTTAGAAAGGCCTGGGTTCAAATTCCACCTCAGATAATACCAGCTGTGTAACCTGGGGAAGTCACTTAACTTCTCTATTCCTTAGTTTCCACATCTCTAAAATGAAGAGGTTAGACTTGACAGCCTCTAAGGTCCTGCCAGCTCTAAACCTATGATACTATAATCCAAAGTGAATTAAGCAGAATTAGGAAAACAACATACAGAATATTACAATGTATATGGAAATAATAACAACAAAATAAAAATTCTGTGTAATTATAATGATGAAGCTTGGTCCTGAAGAAGAGAAACAGGAATGTGATAACAGATTTTCTTCTTCACAAACACTGAGGACTAACATGTAATGCTGCATTTATATATTCAGTTGATGTGCTATTTAGTTCTGTTGAACTGCTTTGAGGGTTGTTTTTGTTCTTTGCTCTTTTTTTATTCTTTGTTATAAGGAATAGCTCAGGGTGGGGGAGGGATATATTGGGAAATAACAGTGACATATGAGCAAAAAAATATATTTTAAAAAATACATTATATACATATACATGCATAGATATAAATATATTTCACTCACCAAATAAAACAGGTAGTTGCCAACTGTTTTCCTCTCAAAAGTGGTACCCCATCTCAAAATAGATTCAAAGAGAATTTGGACTATTCTGCCCTGTGATTGTGTTACATATGTCTTTCCCAAAACACTGGGTATCAGATGTTTCTACATAATACTATAATCATCCTACTCATGGACTACAAAGTGAATTAGTGATATCTATCTACAAGTCCAATCTTTCATAGAGACAAGTTACTGAATACACAAGTACATTGTACCAAGTTCACATACCCTTATATTTACTTTTAACTTTGTAACTCATCCTTGTTACAGAAATGTCACATTGAGGGAAGTTTTTAAAAGTATTGGAAAATTTCCAGCTTCCAGAATTTAGTTACTAGATTACTAGTTTATTGACCAAAGCAAAATAAAAAAAAAAATGAGTCAATGTGATACAAGTAGCTATTGACGTGGGAACAAAAGATTCTATGGGTGGAGGTAAATTTCAGTTACATTATTCCTCACCTTAAAAACAACGAAAAAAGAGAATAATTCCTGTAAATAATTCTCCTACAGGGCAGTTTAAAATAGCTCCTCTGGTAATTATAATAGTTAAGATACACAATTCATGTGATTAGTAGCAATATGTCCACAGCATGAAATGAACACTTTAGCAAAAATTGAAAATAGCTTCAAAGATACTATTAATTCTAAGATTTCTAATTCCTTTTTGAAGTGTATGTTTATGCCTAAATTAAATGATGGCTATTGATGCAAACCTGTACACTCAATTTAATGTATCAGAATATTGCTTTGCAATGCCACACCTTAGAGAAATACAATATGGATAATAACATTTATTGAGACTAAAGACATGTATGCAGTCTAGTCCTTTCTTTAGAAATAAATCTACTGAATGTATAAGTACAATGCACAGAGTTCTCCTACTCTGATAGCTGCTTTTTCAGTTAACCATGGTAAAAAAAAAAATTTAGTACTTTCCAAGTTTCTAGAGAACTGTTGAGTATATGCTCAAGCAGTCACTGGCAAGATTATCAGTATCAGCATCTTTCAGTATCCCTAGCTACATAATTATCCATTTAAGGAAACAAAATGTCACTAAGAACTTCTATATACTCAAAAATCATGACCTGGACACTTCTAAGCTGCATGAGAAACTTTAAACAAATCATCTAACAACTATATAATTTTACCAAATTGTTCAGTTGATGGGAGTTTTCCCACAATCAGTATAAGGAATAACAGTATTTCTCTTCTTTTCTCAATACTTAAGAGTCAAAGTCATCAAATAAGGAAAGATTTCATTAGCACCTTATACTGACAGAGACCAATATTAATTATTATTTGAATTAACCTCTGAGCCATGGTTTTCATCAGTACTCAGAAAAGACAGGAACAATTTCTAATTACATTCCACCCTCATTATAAGTCACTAGGCTGCAAAGCTGTATCTGATGAGGCTGCTACACTTTGCCTTGAAACTACTTTGGACTCCATTATAAATCTTCTCATATCACCTACATAGTAACAAAGAAAACACCAGTTTGAACAAAGAGTATTTCCCTAAGATTTTTGTTTTCTCAATTTCTTGAGAGACTGGTATTGTTGTAAACAAACCAATGGAAGTGTTTTTATCTTAGCAATGACTATAAAGTAGTAGTTAAAGGAGAGCTGATATTAATGTTTTATGTTTTACTTTTTATGGTTAAGTTGGATTGTTAAAATCATTTAATTTGCTTCATTCATCGGCTTGACCACAATGACAATGGTAATCTTAGAAATGATTTTAAGGGACTACTATATTTTTCTGCTTTAAAAAATCCTACTTTAAGCAATTTGTGCTATAATTATATAGTTGAGCCACAGGCTCACAATGTTTTTCATCCATCATTCAATACTGCAGTTGAAACTATTTTAACTTCTTCCTAGTCTTTGAACACACAGGTCATCTTTAAATCTAAAAGGCTACAGACTAATCATCCATGACACAAATCTTCCTAGTTACAGCATCATAGGATTACCGATCTAATTATGGCATTATGTAAATTGTAACACAACGTTTCAGTGGGGTATGAGTTAAAAAAAAAAGATCTGTGAAATTCAGAAATGTATATAAAGTGATCTTGAATTCATATACACAACACTATCCTGATAAATTCAAGATCACCTTGTTCAAATTCATAAACACACAGACACAGACACACAGACACACACACACACACACACACACACCACACAAGGGACCAGACATTCTAACAACACCCTACCCTGAAGCCTAAGATTGCCTCTATGTTCTTGCCAGAAGAGTGTACGCTATGTATGCTAGTTCTGAGAGGTTCCTCTTCGGAAGGATAGCAAGTAGGCAGTGATTTTTGTTGGGGTTGCAACAGCACACTGAAGATTGCCTGCTAAGGCCTAGAGAGATTGAGATCTACATTAATGGAGGAAAGACTCAAACCAATGAAATCTAATATTCTTAGAATACTAAGTAATTAGACTCCAGACCAAGAGTCCTACTTGGATTATTGAGCTGAATATAACTTGCATGCCTTTGGCATGTGTGCTGCATGATCTCAATCTTTAGCAAAAATCAAATATTTTACCTAATTATTTAGCGTATATGAACTATCAAGCCAATAGGGCCTGACCACTCCACTTAAAGCTATGGTTGTGTAATTGACTGTAACCAGGTATCACGCTAGCAGCTTTGGATCAATTAGTAACTATAACTGAACCTAAATATATTTAATTATATAATTAAATGCTTACTGCCATACACATATGGATTTTTGCCCACGTGGCCCACAACTGGAAAACGTAGATGCCCTTGAACTAAAACAGACAAAATGTGCAATGGTTATGGTGAACACATGGCCTAAACTCATTCTCCATGAAGTCAGACAAACCATTGGTTTTTTATTTAACTTCTCTTAGTGCATAATGGCATGTTCTCTGAGAAGACCTAAACACTTGGCTTCTGTTTTTTAACAGCTTAAGGAACTGTACCCCGATCTTTAACTGAAAGACATCACTAATTAAAATAACATCATCTGAAAGACTGAAGTATAATGAAGAACGAAATATCATACCTTACGCTAGTAAAATGGGCTATATACTAGTAAATATACTGGTAAAAAGCATATTAAAATGTATTTTTTTTGTTTAAATCTTATGTAGTACTCACTTCACTAGGATTATCCCTACCACACAGAACTCAAAATCACACTGACAAGTTGGGGTCCCTGGGAGGTAGGTCCCCAGTGGGATGACTACACACACATTGTTCAAACACAGAGGGTACTTTGTGGGTCCAAACTCTTAAAATTCATGAGTGCCATAAATGCATTTATTCTTAATAATCAGCAAAAAAAATAAACCAATTAGTTCAAAGGAAAGGTATTTGCTAAGATAATACAGTAAAAATAGTAAGCAAATATTCCCCCTATAACCATAGTGTAAACAAACATACTCAGTATCACTGGGGAGAGTAGACCCAAACAAGTAGTTACATACATGTAAAAGACATACAGCCAAGGCAACACATACCTCTCACACTGTAATGCTCCAATGTCCTTTCTCTTCCTAGGGTATCTTCATGCTGCTGTCCTCTGGGCATAGCATCTCTACTAGGTAGATTGCTCATTTGGACTCTCTGGGCCTCCTCCTCTCAACTCACCCTTCAATCTAAGTTGGCTCTCTCCTCTGCTGCCAGGGGTCATACTTCTTGAAGCTGAATGCTGATTCCTCTGAATTCTCTCTCTCTCTAATGGACATGGTGTCTCCTACTGGGTGAGAAGCTTTGCTACAAGACGCCACAGACAGTAGAAAGGAGGGAAGAGAGGGAAAGCAAGGAGAAAGGGGAGAGAGAAGAGAGGAGGGGGGAGGGAGGGAAGAAGAAGAAAGAAGAGAGGAAAGAAGTGAAGAGAAGTGAAGAGAAGCGAAGAAAAGTGAGCTCCCCTGTAGTACTCTAGTAGAGATCATACTCCACAAAGCTGCGTTACCTGCCTAGACTCTCTGCTGTCTCCAGAGATGTCAAACTTAGGATTCTGAACACTGCTAGGGGTGTAGCCAATGTTCAGCCAGCCAATATAAGCTGTCGTGTAACTTTTCAGAGCAACTAGGTACTGCAGTGAATAGAGACTCCAGGCATGCAGTCAGGAAGACCCAAGTTCAAACCTGGTCTCAGACACTTACTAGATGTGTGACCTTGGGCAAGTCATTAAATCTGTTTGCCTCAGTTTTTTCATCTGTAAAATAAGCTAGAGAAGAATATGGCAAACCACTCCAGTATCTCTACCAAGAAGACCCCAAAAAGGGATCACAAAGAGTCAGACATGACTGAAATGACTAAACAATAAACAGCTTTTCAAAGCAAAATATCCCTCTCTGGCCACAATTCTTCTATATGTGTTTTCTCATCCATTAGAATATAAATTCCTTACAATCAGAAACTCTTTTAGCTTTTGAATCAGTACCACCATGTCTTAGCAGAATCAGAGCCAATAATCATTTATTAAGTATCCAGGCACTGTGCTAAGCACTAGGGACACAAAGAAAGGCATAAGACAGTGTCTGACCTCAAGGAGCTCACAATCTAATAGAGAAAGACGACAGGTAAAAAAGCAGAAGAGGGAAAGGGGTTTGATGAAGTCCTGCAGTCAGAGTAGGAAATTATCTAGAGAGATGATCTGAGGTGCCAGCTAGCCCTCTTTAAATGATAGAGCATTTGGGAGGAGCTCTCCCCTGTCCAAACTCTACTCAGTGAGAGGGAGGAGCCCCAGGGGCAGGGCTTTGAGTTTCAGGGTTGATTTCATCTAGTAGAATAACAAGTTTCTGGAGATCATGAAATCCACAAGGTCAGATGGGTGGGAAATGATGCAAGTGCCAAGATGAATGTTTTGGCATTCATTCATTTATTCATTGTATAAGACTGAATAGTTCACCATTTTTTGTTTGTTTTTTAAATAGTGAACTCTCCTTCCAAACTTCCCTATTATTGTGGACACCCCATCTTTCCTATCAACCAAGTTTGCAAACTCACTGTTATCCTAAACTCATCATTCTCATGTATCCCACGTATCCAATCATTTGCCAAATTTGTTATTTCTCTTTTCATCATATCTCTCAAATATGTCCCCCCACCCTCCCACAACAGCCATTACTACCCTAGTAAAAGTTTTCATTACTGCTCATCTGGACTAGTATAGTCTCCTTTTTTAGTCTCCCTATCTCATGCCTCTCTCCATTACAATCCATCAACTACACGGCCAGCAAAGTGATTTTCCAAAAACAAAACTGCAATTAGTGATTTACTATTGCATCTAGAATCATAGCTAAGTTCCTCTGTTTGACATTTCAGTCTTTTTCACAACCTGGACCCATCCTATATTTATAGTCTGATTACACATTATTCCTCTTTGCATTCTATAACATAGCCACATTGACCAACTTGCTTTTCCTGTACACAGAACACACAGTTCCAATGTCAGCTTTCACTACCAGGCAAAATGCATTCTTCCTCACCTCTACCTCCTGGAATCCCTCAATGGCTTCAAATCTTGACTTAAGTGCCACTTTCTACATTAAATTTTTCCTGACTATTCATTTTGCATATATCTATATGTGTTTGTGCTGTCTTTACCATAAAAACATAAACTCCTTGAGGGCAGATTGTTTCACTTTTGTCTGTGAATCCCTAGAACTTAGTATAGTGCCTAAAACATAATAAACAATAAATGCTTGCTGATTGATTGTTCATTAGAGTTATTATGACTGGAAATGTATTTCAAAGGAAATAAATCAACTATTTCTAAGGAAAGATGCTTTCCTTAGACCAAGTGATCCTGTCATTCTTATCTATACCTGAATCAAAAACCTTCACTGCCTCTCTGGAAACCTGCAAAGTCCAAGCTCTTTAAACCTGACATTCAAGGTTCCTTCCACTAGTTGACTCAACATATCTTTCAGCATTATATCCTGCTACTACGCTTCACAAACCCTGTGGTACAGCAACACTGGATTACTCAACATCCCTGAAATATTCCCTAAATTTTCAGGAATAAAAAAGTACCTTTGTGCACTGTCCCTTCCACCTATAACGTACCTATTCCTCAGTTCCATTGATCCCTTCACAGCGCAGAGCCACACATCCTCTGTAAAGCCTTCCCTCCTCTACCCCAAGTAAGAAATCATCTCTCCCTCCTTGGTATTCTCATACCACCTTTTTTTTGTACTTAGGTTAACTATAATACAAGAATGTGACAATCTACTATGTATATTTATTTGTTTTCTTTCTCCTACTAAATTATTAACTTTGTGTAAGCACAGGTGATATAGATAGCAACCACCACAGGGGTCTAACAGTGTATTACATGTAAGAGACTTCCTGAGTTTGTTGGATGAAATGAAGTAAAATACCTGAATTTATTGGTTTCAATTTCTACACCTAGGTTCAAATAACTCAACTAAAATTGGGATCTGTAAATCTAGCTTTTCAAATAATCACTTATAGACAAGTTTTCAATCCACAGTGACATGATTAAAAAAAAAAGTAAGAGCTGAACAACTATCAAGAACATTGCTCGATTTAACCAAGAAAGTTATCTTTGTGGTTTTTCTTAGCAACTCTTACTGAACTTTTTTTAAATCATCATAGATTTGTAGTATCATCTGCCAGCTCATAGGCAGAACACATCTGGACAATAATAAGTTAAAATATTTGTTAAACATCTTCTATATACAATTAAATAACTAAGAGAATACTTTTTTCCTTAAGTGAAAATTGTGGCAGTTAAGAAATTCCATAAATACTGGCTTTGAATTGTGCAAAATACTTTTTTTTAATAAAGAGATTTTAAACAACATACAAACCAGGAAGCTAAAGCTAGATGACTATAGTTTAAACTTCATGTTTAAGATAAACATATCTAACATGTGCTTTTTTTAGTTTACTCCTCTAATTCTTGTTCATGCTGATTATAATTATCCAGCAACTATGGCAATATTCTCTATTAACAAGATGTTCGGAAACATACAATTACCTAACAAATAGTATACTATCAGCATTTATTCTTTCATCAACTAAACATTTCAAGACATTGTTTTTTGTTGTCTTTACCATATTCTCTAGATAAATTGATCTTTCTATTCACAAAATTCTAGGCAAATATAAAATACTCTACTAGAATAAATCTAACTATTTTTACCAACTTTCCAAAAAAAATTACCTGATATAAAAGGTATTATATTAACATGTTGATAAATATTTTAAAGTATTTACTGAATGTTATAAAATGTAAAAATCATGTAATGTGTAATTCATAGTAATGTAACTACATATCTCAAAAGCCAAGATCTAAGTCTATTGAAATGTTTCATACAAACTTAATTGTAAAAAAATTTCTATATAACTTTAAATGTTTAGTACAACAGTTCAGGCAAGTAATTTTTATCAGTAGAAAATGCTGGCATTTATTTAAATTAGATATTCCAAATAATTTGATATCGTCTCTAAGTTCTTGTAAACTGTCTCAGCCAACTAAGATCTGGAAGTCTCTATCAAAAACACTCAACTGTTTCCCTCTTTTGGTGGGAGAGGTCTATGAAAAACTATCCCCCTTTGATTATTGCAGAGGAGCAAAAGAAGAATAAGGCAAGCAAACTACTCTCCTTCTTTTACCCTATATTGTGCTTTCCTGATTTTTATTCTGCCTCTTCTTTTTTTTACTATATATCTCAACCAGCCAGAGGGGGAAATAAATTTCTTCCTACAGCTTCCTCACAGATCTATCAATATGAATAATTTTCTTCCAAAAATCTCTTGCGCCTAACTTCATTATTTTTGTTAATGGTACTGCCATTTATCCGGTTAATCATACCTCTCTACCATCTCCTTCCTATACAATCATTTGCCAAGTCCCCTTGATTTTACCTCCAAAGCTTTTCCAACTTCCTAGACAACTATCAGAGTCTCTTGACCTTCATCACCCTAGTCAGAAAGTATTTTCCTCCTCAGACCTTGCATAGCAGGTTATCTACAATTCTTCTCCATTTATCATTTATCATTTTCTATTTCAATCTATAGTTTATTTGGATAATAGGATCACAGACTTAGATCTAGAAAGAATCTTCAGACATTCTTCTAGTTCACTGGTTCCCATTTCGATCAATCAACATTTATTAAGTACCTACTAAGGTGCTGTGCTAAGTGCTTGGGATACAAAAATTGGCAAAAGACAATGACTGCCTTCATGCAGCTTACAATCTAGATGAGGGAGACCATATGCAAACAAAGGCATACAAAGAAGCTCCATGTAGGACAAATAGGAAATCATTAAGAAGGAAAGCACTGAAATTAAGAAAGATTGGGGAAGGTTTCCTATAGAAAGTAGAATTGTAGTTGGGACTTAAAGGGAGCCAGGGAGGTCAGCAGAGAGGACAAGGGGGAGCATGCCAGGCCTGGAGGAAAGCCAAAGAAAATGCTAGGAGGTGAGAGATAAGAGTGTTTTGTTCACAGAATAGCCAAGAGACTATGTCACTGGATCAAAGAGGATGTATCCAGGAGTAAAGTGTAAGATGACTGGAAAGCGAGGAGGCTAGGTTATGAAGGGCTTTCAATGCCAAACAGAGCACTCTGTATTTGCTCTTGGAGGCAACAGGAAGCCACTGGAGTTTACTTGAGTTGGGGAAGGGGGGTTGACATGATCAGACCTACGCTTTAGAAAATTACTTTGGTAGATGAATGGAGGATAGAATGGAGTGAGGAGAGACTTGAGGCAGACAGACCCACCAGTAGGCTATTGCAATTGTACAGGTGTGAAGTGATAAGGGCCTACACAAGAGTGGTGGCAGTGTCAGAGCAGAGAAGGGGGTATAACAGAGATGCTGTAAAGGTGAAGTCAACGGGCCTTGACAAACGATTGGAAATGGGAGGTAAGAGATGGTGAAAAATCCAGGATGACTCCTTGGTTGCGAACCTGAGGAACTGGGAAGATAGTGTTGTCCTCTACAATAATAGGGAAGGTAGGAGGCAGGGAGCATTGAGCAGGTAAGATAAGTTCCATTTTAGACATGAGTCTAAGCTGTCTACTGGACATATAGGTCAAGATGTGTGAAAATCAGGTAGAGGTGCAAGATTAAAGTTCAGAAGGGAGAATGAGTAAGGAAGGATAGATTTGAAAATTATCAGTATAGAGATGCTAAATTAAATCTATGGAAGCTGACAAAATGACCAAGTAAAGTAATATAGAGGGAAAAGAGAAGAGGGACCAGGATAGAACCTTAAGGAAAACCTATAGTTAGAGAGGGAGATCTGGAGAAAGATGCAGCAAAGGAGACAGAGAAGGAGCAGTAAGATGGGGAAGAGAAAGTGGTATTCCAAAAACCTAAAGAAGAATATATCAAGGAGAGTGATTGACAGGTTCAAAGACTGCAAAGAGGTCAGGGAGAATAAGACTGAGAAATGGCCACTGGGGGAGGGGCAGAGCCAAGATGGCGGCTGGGAAGCAGTGACTGGCGTGAGCTCCCCACCAAGTCCCTCCAAAAACCTATAAAAAATGGCTCTGAACCAATTCTAGAGCTGTAGAACCCACAAAGTGGCAGAGGGAA
>CM053622.1:232419470-232450447 GCA_028646595.1 Phalanger gymnotis | reverse complement strand
CCACTTCTGAAGAATCTCTTTCTTGTACCTGCACAGAGAATACAATGCGGACAAAGGGAGTAACACTCACCCATAGAAAGACAACTCCAGAGACTGTGATGCTTCATGGCCAAGAGAAGTACTTGCCAAGCAGGGGAGGAACAAATAAGGCTACTCACAGCATATGAATGCTACTATCCTTCAAGAACATCGTGTTAATTTACTTGGTCTATAAATTTACATATCGTGCTTTATACATATTATTAGTGGCAATCTGAAACAAGTCAGTATAATCAAAGATCACTTGAAGGGGCAATTAGCAACTTTAGGAAGTTAAAATTTGACAGAGAAAGGGCACCTTAATTGAAGAAAATTTTTTTTGAAAGACAGAGAACAAAGAGAATGAATTCCAGGCATGGTGGAATGATTAATGTGACTACATGTAGGTGGGAGACAGAAGGTCCACTTTGGATAAAACATAGAGTATGTATCCACAAGTAATGAAATGAAGTAAGAAAACTGGGTCAGACCATAGAAGGCTTTGAATGCTATGATAGGTCTGTATTTTACCCTAGAGACAACAGAGAGCCATTGAGGATTTTTAATCAGAAGAATAAGATAGGGAGACTAGTGTCTTAGAAACCTTATTTTGGAGGACAAATTAAAGACGAAATAGGCTAGGAGGCAGAGAAACCAAGGGGAAGCAGTTATAGAATTCTAAGGAATAGGATATAAGGGCTTAAACTAGGGGAGAAGTCATGAGTATGGAGGATGTATTCAAAGAATCACAAAATCTCAGATTTTCAGCTAGCAACTGGAAATGTGGCATTGAAAATCAGGAAAGAAATTAAGGCTAGAATAAGAGATATGTATAGCAAGGACTTTTATTCAAATTTTCAAAAGACATTAGAGATAATAAATGAATTTATGACAGTGAGGAAGGTCATCAGGAAAACAGAAAGAAGAATAGGCCTTGAAAATTACTGAAACTTATAGGTCAGGAGCTAGAAGAAGGAAGACCCATCAAGGGAAGTTAAGCAGTGGTGAAACAGGAAAAGGAATCAATAGAGAGCAGTATTAAAGTTTCCCTGAGGAATCAAAAACTGCAGAGAGGTCAAGAAGTTTGTAGAAAAAGCCACTGGATTTTGTAAGGAAATTATTTGAAACCTTTGAGAAAGTCAGATGAAAAGAGTAGTAAGGCGAGAAATCTAGGACTAAGAAAGTGATAGCCCCACTGTACTGGTCCTGGTCAGACCGCATCTGTAATATTTATCCTCATTTCAAGTTGTCACATTTTAGGAAGGAAATCAGTAAAACTGGAGAACACTGCAAAGGAAGGTGATCAGGATGGCAAAGGACTTCAAGATCAGGCCATGAGAGGATACTGAAGCAAAGATTGATGTTTACCCTGGAGAAGCGAAAATTTAGAGTGAACATAAAAGCTAACTTTCAAGCATCTGAAGAGGTATCAAATGAGAGAAGGAACTCACTTGTTGTGCTTGGTCTTAGAATTCCTTTGCTCCCTAGGAAGAGTAGAAGGGTAAAAGTTACAAAGAGGCAGACATAAGTTTGATATAAGTAAGACGTATTGTGACAATTAGAATTCCAAATTGAAATGGACTGCTTTAAACAGATAATGATCTCAAGAAAAATCTTCAAAGTCCTCTGCTATTCCTGTTTCTAAATGTCAGAGAATATTTGATCTTGGTGGTGATACAGGAATGGATAAGATCATATATCTCAAAGTCTACTCAGAGGCTCTTTAATCCAAGCCACTCATTTTACAGATAAGGAAGTTGAGGCCTAAGAGGGTCAGGTGTCTTGCCCAAAGTCACATAAATAGTAAGTAACAAAGGTGGGGTTTCAACTCCCTCATAGGTTCCCTCATTCCAGAACCAGAGTTCTTTGCACTAGACCGTGCTGGAAAAAAGTCATATGCTTTTGTGCAGATTTAGAAGTTCTGAAATAATTTATCTTAACTGTGATACTGTCACCTAAATGATGTGATTTGCAGGTTAAGCACCCTCAAGACAAGAGAACAGTCCAAAGCAGTTGCTCTCAAATAAGCTGTCTTTCCACAGGAAAAGACTATTCCAGAGTGAATGAGTTCCAGGTGTTAAATTCTTTCTATTTACCTACATCAACTTACATCAATAGACAGCAAGCCTCTTAACCCAAGCTAAAGAATCTCTCTCACCTCCCAAATGCAAATATCATGCTAACATATTTAAGTAATTAGACAAGATTACAGAACAATACATTGGACATGCCAGAATTTGAGTGTTAAATGTGCAGTTTGCACATTTATACTAAGCAAATTCAGAATTTACCTGTGAAGACCTTTTTTAATCTACATCTTCCCTCACATGATTCAGAAAAGCTAAAACTGGGCCTCTGTATTCAAACTTATTTGTACAACAAAATGAATTACATAAAAATGAACTAGGAATAAAATGACTGATTTACAACTAGAAGAGACCTTTGAAGCTATCCAGTCTAGTCTCTTCATTTTCCATATAAGGTAACTGAAGCACTGAGGTACAGAGTGACTTGTCCAAGGTGATAGAGACAATAAGTATCAAATCCATGCTTAAAACCAGGGTCTTTCTGATTCCAAATACAGTGTTCTTTCCAAACTCTCCAGGTTGAGAATAATAAATCCTTATAAATATTTAAGAATATGTACAAACTATAAAAAGAAAAAAAGACCCCAAAGTAAAAAATATGCCAAAAATTAATAATAAGTCATTTCAGAAATAATTCAAAATAAACCATTTCCATTAGAGTTTTGAGACACAACAGATCCTTCTACTCTTTTCTTAATTTGTTGACTTCTTCATAGAACTTTCTTCTACCCACATACCTAGTATGTTGTTTATATATATATATATATATATATACAGGACACAATAATGTTAAGAGAGTACTAGGCCAGTTTCAAAATATAGCATTACAGTTATCCCTTCCACATTGTGACTCTCCTCATCACAGTTTCAACATATTGTGGGTTGGCATAAGAAATTAAATAGGAATTTCTCGGGAATTTTGCAAAACTGCAGATGACACAAAGGCCAGCAGACACACAAAAAATTTAGAAACTCAAAAATGCACATATTTATAGTATTGTATAATATCAATATATTTTATCTTTTAATACCATAATAATTCAGACTTCTCCAGTATGGAGGGCCAAAAAATTCAACACCGATTTTCCAGATCATGGGGGCACCACATCCCTAACCCCACAATGTGGAAGGGATAACCGTGTGTATGTGTGTGTTTGTATGTGTGTATGTACATACATATCTATATCTGTGTATATATAAATATATAATTGTACTTTATATTCTAAGAAGTGAAAATGAACTTCATGGTGGCAATACTTTATATCAGGTCACAATGACAGGGGAAACTGACCCAGACTAAACTCATAGAATATTTTTCTAGAGTGTTTCAAATGTTAAATTAAATTATAAGTCTGCCACCTTGGTTTTGATAATCTAATTCCAATGACATGTTAGTCCTGAATTTATTCGTAAACTAGTATTAGTTTTTTATTAATACTAAAGTAGGCACTTGAAGTAGCTTTGTTAGGCAGTTTGCAGTGGAAGGTTGGGGGTCCCTGAGTATGAACAGACATGTCACATAAACAAATTAACTATTTGGAAAAATACAAAGATGAAGAGTTCTAGTACCGGCACATCATGTTGCCCAAGGACATAGCCAAACTTGTCCCTAAGACGCACTTGTTGTCCAAGTCTGAGTGGAGGAACAGCCAGAAGAGTGGAGGTAGCCAGAAGAGTCAGGGATGAGTCCATTATGTGATCTATGAACCAGAGCCTCACATCTTGCTGTCCGAATGGCCACTGCCCAAAAAGCCTAAGAAATGAAAAAGCATGCCACTTCTGCTCCAAGCTGTACATAGCTATTTCTTGACTGCTAACATCTTTATGCTAATAGTGTTGCCTTCCTGTTTCTCATTTGGAATATGTAAGAGATGTTTAATACGCTGTTTGAAAGTGCTTGTTAACTCCTGTTTCTTGAGCAAAGATGCCACCACCACTACCACCCTACTAGGTGCTCTAATGAATGTAACCTCAGCTGAGCTTTACCTCCAAAAGCCACAGCAAGCTATGTATCAAGCTAAACACACTGAGTAGATGCACAAAGCACCAAGCATTACTGAAAACTCATCACAGCTTAGTTGTGGGGTGTGTATAATAACTGCCATTTATTTGATTTTTTCCCCGGCCAGACTATGTGTGAGGTAACTTTTTCGTTTGTTGGAAACTTTCCATTTTATTCAAGAAATATCTGTTCTGTTTAAATCCCTTGAATAATGAGGAAATTCTTGTAATTCAAAAGAAAATACTAAACTAGACAGATGATATAATCTAAATACATTTGAAGATCGAAGGCCAAAAGAATTTTTAAGATTCCGACTTTAGTAAATTAATTGTTTACCATAATATATTATTGTTTCAAAAGGAAATAGTCCTCTTTTTCATGAACTAAAAGTCACTCTATTTCTTTCATAATGAATCTATGATTCAAGGTTTCACCTGTATATATGGGTCAAATCTTTTTAAAATTGTATACAGACTGAAGTCTAAATTCAAAATAGATTTTCTTGTATCACCTTTCATGCTTTGCAGAAGTGGGGGACTGTAGGTATGGAACACTGCAGTTGTCAGATTTTTTCAACATATCAGTTGGTTTTGTTGAACCATTGTTTCTTACTTTTTTAAACTTAGTTATGAAAGAATGCTGGCGAGGAGGAGGAGGAGAGAGAGAGCTACATTAGAAAATGTTAGTGATATAAGAACAAAAGGCCTTAATAAAAATATATTTTCAAAGAAAGAAAATGAATATATACATACACACATATGTATACATATATATGTTTCTTCTAAAGGAAAATTTTCTGATTAATTAAAATTGTTATGGTCTCCCTGGCTGACAAACTTTGGAGTCATCTTTGATTCATCTATCTCCTGCATCCCTTATAGCTATCACCAAATCTTACCATTTATTCTTTTTTAAATTCCTTTAGACTTTGTAGCTCTTATTTCATTTCCACTACCAATGCCCGTCCATAACATCAACACTTAATGGCTGGATTGCTACACTGGCCGCCTATCTCCAGTTTCCCCTACTTCTAATCTAATCTAATCTGATTCTAACCAATGAAAAAGAACTGGTTACTGAAGAAGAAAGGACCAGAACTTTGGGAGAAAGTGTTAGAATGACACTTAGAATAAGCTATCTTAGTATTTGCAATAGATAAGAAAGGAAATGCCAGATAGTCTGATACACATGTTAGAATTTGGAAAGGTTTATTTCCAAAGAGCTCAAAGTAAAATCTTACAAAGTTTCTAAAATATTTAAGTCGCATTATGACAGACACAAATGATTACAATGACAAAGACCATGATGGGTCTCTAAAAGAGACTGAATGCCTACATCAACCAAATAAGATTTTTAAAAGACAAGAACAGAAGACAGAAGCGTAGGTGAATATATGAAGAACAGAAGAGTGTCATAGTGCTGTAAAAATTATGTCAGAAAGGCTGAAACAAATAATGAGCTCAGGCTTTCACTTACTACCAAGAAAAACATTGAAAGTAAGAGGAAAAGGAAATAAAATTGCTACTAGGACTAAATGGGAATACAATAATGGACAATAAAGAGAAGACAGAACTATTTTATGTCTATCTTACTTCAGTTTACTCTGAAGGAAAAGCTTCTACAAGGAAACTGAAGTAAAACAAAAGTGGTTAACATGAAGCAAACTTGAAATAAGTGAAAATATGGCAAGAGAGTACCTATCTGCCTTCAATGAATTTAAGTAAGCAGGACGAAATGAACTACAAACCAGGGAGTGAAAGAAATGGCAGATGCAATTGTTGAACCACCGCTGTAGAGCTTCAAAAATTTTGGAGAGCTACAGAAGCCATTCAGGACTGGAGACGGTCAAAACTTGAACTGATTTATAATGGGTGAGTGAGTCTGAGGTAAATTACTGGCAGAGTTCTAAATACAAGTGATAGCTTATTGCTCACGGGTTAAGTGGTCAAAGTATATGAACAAACAGCTCTAAAAAGAACTGAGAACTAGTGACAACCACATGAAAGACTGCTCCAAATCACCGACAGGATGTACCATAGCTAAGTAAGAGGAATACTGGCTCTAAAGTCAGACAGCCTGGGTTCAAATCATGCTTCAGACTCTTACTATCTACATGACCTTGCACAATTCATTTATTCTCCCAGGTGATCTGTTTTTCATATGTATAAAGTGAAAGGGCTGGGCTGGATGGCCTCTGAGGTCCCTACAAGTCCTAGATCTATGATCCTAATAAAAGAAATGAAAATCTAAAGAGCAAACTGATGAAAATGGTAAAAGAAAGAGGCAGTGATAGAGGGACTATTCCAAAACTGGCATGCAGACAGTTGGTGGAGCTTGAATTGGGCCAGTCATTCTGGAAAGCAATTTAGAATCATGATAATGTGACCAAAATGTCCATACTCTTTGACACAAAGATACCACTGTTAGGCATATACTTGAAGGGATCTCAAAGATAGAAAGAACCTATATATATACACCAAAATATCCATAACAGCACTTTTTAAAGCAGCAGAGAATTGGAAATTAAGTAGAATGCCATTGATTTGTGACTGACTAAACAAATTCTCCTTCTACCAGTCTGACCACTCTTTCACAGTCTTCTTTGCTAGATCATCATGCACGATACAGCAGCAAATTGTAGGTGTCTGTTCTGGTCCCTCCTCTCTCTCTACTCAGTGATTTCATTGGCTCATAGTAATTTAATTATTACCTATACATTGTTGCCCTCTAACCACAGGTGTTCCTCAAGGTTCTGTCCTGGGCCCTCCTATCTTCTCGCTCTATATTACTTCATTTGGCGATCTCAAGAGCTCTCATGATTTAATTACTATCTCTATGCAGGCAATTCTGAAATCTACTTATCCTACCCCAAACTCTCTGTTGACCTCCAGTCTTGCATCTCCAACTTCCTGTCAGGCAACTCAAACTGAATGTCCAGTGCACATCAAGCTCAACAAGTTCAAAATCAAGCTGATTCCCCCCTTACCCTTCCTTCCTTCCCTATTATTGTAGAAGGCAACATCATCCTCCTAGTTCTTCAGAACCTTTGCAACCCACATGTCTTTTTTGACTCCTCACTATCTCTCACTCCTCATATCCAATCTGTGGGCCCAAGGCCTATCAATTTTATCTTTGAAAAATCTCTTGTTCTCCCTTTTCTCCTCTGACACTACTACCACTCTGTTGCAAGCTCTCATCATCCTACATCTGGACTACAGTATTAACCTGTTTGTGGGTCTGCCTGCCTTAAGTCTCTCTACACTCTAATCCATCTTCCATTTAAATTGATTTTCCTAAAGTGCAGGTCTGATCATGTCATCCTCCTAACTCAAAAAATTCAGTGACTCCCTGATTGGCCTGACTTCGTTTAAGTCCCAACTAAAATCCCATCTTTTACAGGAAACTTTCCCAATCCCTCTTAATTCTAGTGCAATCCCTCTGTTATTTCCTATGTATCCTATATATAGCTTGCTTTGTATATTTTTGTTTATTTATTGTCTTCCCCCCACGAAATTGTGAGCTTTTTGAGAGCAGAGACTGTCTTTTGCCTCTTTTTATATACCTAGCACTTGGCACAGTGTCTGGCACATAGTAGGTGCTTAATGAATGTCTACTGATTGATTAAAGCATATCATAAATTCAACACGTTTGTTTTAAAGAAGTCTTGATTATCTCCCTCTGAACTTCCTTTTGTTCTCTATGTATTTTTAAAAATTATTTATCTTCTTTTTATATCTTTTTATAACTATAATTACTATTACTTTTTATTGCTATTACTTTTCCCTTTATCCCACTAATTAAAAACTCTCCCTTGTGACAAATAAGCATAATGAAGCAACATTGATCCACACTCTGGCCATAATATTTTTATTTATATCTTTTAAAAGATCACCTTTTTGGAATATGTTCTTTACCCCTTCCCTACCCAATGAACTTTCATTTGTAATAAAAAATTAAAAAGAGATGCAATTCAAATAAAAAGCACATTAGTTGTTTCCTGACAAAATACCCACAACTGCACATCTCTGCAAAGAAAGGAAGATGATACATATTTCCAACTCTTCACTGGTGCTTATCCATTAGAGTCATACAGCATTCTTGTTGTTGTTGTTCTATTTACGCTGTATTCTATTAACATTGTAGTTGTTTGTATTTCTTGGTTCTGTTTACTTTCCTCTTCGTCAGTATATATAATTGTCTCAATACTTTGAAACTTTCATATTCTTTTCTTTTGTTGCAACACTTGATCAAAAGCATTCACGCATTACCTCTCATGTGCCAAACACCATTCTGGTGGCAGAAATACAAGGACAAAAGTGAAAATTGTTCTTACTCTCAAGGAACTTAAAGTCTAATCGTAAGAGAAAACATGTCCGAGTGTGTGTGTGTGTCCACAATATCATAAATACAAGATGATTTTTAAGGGAAGGCACTAACAGTTGGGGATGGGAAGGGGAGGGGCAGGCTTTTGTTCAGGAAAGGCCTCATGTAAAAGGTGGTGCTTGAGCTATGCCTTGAAAGAAACTAAGGATTCTGGGGGAGGCAAGTACAGAGAGGTTGTATTTCAGGAATGGGGAATAGCTAACACAAAGGCAAGAGCCATAAGATAGAAGATGGAGTGCTATTTATGAGGAAAATATCAAGAAGTCCAGTTTGACTGGACTATAGTATGTGAGGAGAGTAATATGCAATAAGATGAGAAAGTTAGAATAAGACTAGGTTGGGAAGACTTTAAATATCAAAAACAAAAGAGTTTACATTTGATCCTGGAAGTAATATGAAGACCGAATAGAGAAATGACCTGGTCAGCTTTAGGCAAGTCAATTTTTCAGCTCTATGAAGGAAGGGCTAGAGAGGGGAAAGACTTGTGGCAGGGAGACCAATTAGAAGGTTATCGAAATAGTAAACAGTCTAGGTGAGAGGTGATGAGGATCTGAAATAGAATGATGGCTGTATGAGTAAACAAATAGACACAGATGTGAAAAATGTTATGGATGCACAAATGATAAGAATTAGCAAGTAACTGACTGGATACATGGGGTGACTGACAGTGAGAACTCAAGAATGACAGTGAAATTGTGAACCTGAATGACAAGATTCTGTTGCCCTTGACAGAAATAGGGAAATTCTGAAGGGTAGACTGTGCATGAAAGATAATGAGTCAGTTCTGGGTACGTTCAGTGTGAGATATCTTTAAAGTATCTATTGAATGATTAGAACATAGATGGTGATGTGAGATTGGAGCTCTGGAAAGGCCGTGGCTGGAAATCGGAGAGTTAATCAATAAATATTTATTAAGTGCCTGCTGTGTGCCAGGCACTGTGCTAAACACCAGGGATACAAAAAGAGCCAAAAGACAGTCCCTGCCCTTAAGGAGCTTGTGATCTAATGGCGTAGACAATAAACAAAAAAGTATGAAGCAAGCTATATATAGGATAAATAGGAAATAACAGAGGGAAGGCACTAGATGGGATTTTAGTTGGGACTTAAAGGTAAGACCGGCAAGTGAGGAGACAGAATTAGGAGGGAAATGCATTCAAGGCATGGGGGACAACCAGAGAAAGTGCCTGAAGTCAAGAGATGAAGTGTCTTTTTTATGGAACAGCCATGAGGCCATTGTCACTTAATCAAAGAGTGCATGGTGGGGAGTATGATGTAAGAAGACTCGAAAGATAAAAGGTAGATAGGTTATGAAAGGTTTTGAATGCCAAAGAAAGCATTCTGTGCTTGATCTGGGAGGCAATAAGGAGTCACTGCAAATTATTCAGTAGGGGATGGGAAAAAAGATTGAACACTTGGCATTTTAGGAAAATCACTTTGAAAAAGGTAAGCATAAGAAATTCATGGTTTCATATGCAAACTTTTTTCTAGTCTTTTACATACATAAATTGATATTTGTTGAGTACAGAGTTATAAAAAATAATTACATTCTAAACATATTAATAAAAATGTTTTTAAAAATACAAGTTACAGTTTTTAAGCACTTGCTCACTATAACCCAACATGTTAGTTAAGAAAAAACTATAGCAAACTAAATAAACTCAATACTTGTTTCTGACGAAGCCACTAATCTGGTATATGAGAAGAATGATATAGTTGCAACATACCCAAATTTCAACAACACATATAATAAAGTATCTTATGATATCCTTTTGGACAAGATAAAAAGCTGTGGCCTAGACAACAATACAGGTGACAAAATTTAGAACTGAACCCCTTACTCCAAGAGTGTTGATCAGTGGATCAATGTCAACCTACATGGTAGCTTTGGTTCTGCTCTGTTAATTTAAATCAGTAATCTGGATGAAGGCTTAGATGGAAGGTTTCTCAAATTTGCAGAGGAAATTAAGCAGCAAAAAAATAATATGTATAGTGACAGAATCAGGATCCAAAAAGATCTCAATGAGCATGAATAGGATGAATCTATAGGATTATGTTACAAAAAAATTCATCTAAAAATCTGTACTTGGGTTTATAAAAATCACCTATACAGGTAGTACAAGGCAGGAAGTTATGACCAGATAACAGTCTATGAAAAAAGACCTAGGAGTGTTAGTGGATTATAAGCTCAATATAACTCAACAATGTGATGGGACAGACCAAAAAAAAAAGTTAATACCATCTTAGATTGTATTAATAACTGTTTGCTAAATTGAAATGAATTAATAGAAATATAATGGTCCTAATGAACAAGGGGGGAAAACCTGCTAAATCATTGTGGGTCAGACTAAACCATTATACTTAATTCCAAGTACACCCTTTAGAAAGGACATGGTAAAGATGACAGGTGATTTATTAAGCTTTATTAATCTTTAAATCATAACATATGAGTATTGTTTAAAGGACTTAAATGTCTTTAGCCTGGTGAAGAAGAAACTTAGGAAGGCCACGATAGACATTTTCAAATAGTTGAGGAACAATATAAACAGAACTAGAAGGAAACTTAGAAACTACGAACTCCAACCTGCTCATTTTAAAGTGAAGAAAGTAAGGCACAGAGAAGTTAATAAACTTGCTCCTAGTCACACAGTCACTAAGTGGCTAAAATAAGACTTGAACTCAGATTTTCTTGATCCCAGGTTCATCACTCTTTACACTACAGCACGCTGCTTTCTGCTTAGCGCTAGAAGGCAGAACTACGCTCCGTGGATAAAGGAGAGATGTAGATTTCAGCTCCTTACAGGAAAAAAAAAGTTATCTAACAATTAAGGCTGTCAAACAGTCCACTTCGAGATGCATTGAGTTGCCCATCTCTGAAAGTCTTGAGACAGAAGAGAGATGAATAATTGTCAGGAATGTTTCTCCTGTTTGGGGGAGTTAGACCAAACTTATTCATAGAAAGGTCAATTTCAGCTCTAAGATGGGAAGTCATGAAAGCTTTCATCCTGTTATTCATTCTTACATTTTATGACACTTGTTAGGATTGTCAATTGAAGAAGTTATTATTCTACAGATATGGAATAGTAGATTATATGACCTCTAACATCCCTTCCAACTCACAATCTATGATTCTGATACTGTGATTCTGTAAACTAAGGATAAAAAAGTAAAATAATAATAATAATAATCAGTGAATTCATCATTCAGAAGTTGCAAAGTCTTTGACAAAACAAATGCTCAAAAAAATTTGTTGGACTGAACTGACCTGAAATGAAGAATAGGTTTTATAAAAGAAACTTCTACATAAGCAATAGTAACAGAATAAAAATCACCAAGCTTGCAGGCTGGAAGGGACCCCATGGACAGGCTGATCTGTAACTGAATAAGAATCCATTCTCCAGCATCACTGAGAAGTAGTCATGTAGTCTTTACATGAAAGCCTCTAGTAAGGAAGAACTCACTACCTCCAAAGGCAGCCCAATCCAGAATGGGTACCTTTTAGTTGAACATTTTTTTTTAATTTTCCCTCAAAACAACACTAAATCTGTCTCTCAGTTCCACCTACTGCTCCTAGTTCTGCCTTCTGGTTCCAAACAAAACAAGTTTGGCCCTCCCTTCCACACGAGAGTACTTTAAATACATGAAGGCTGCTATTATATGATCTCTTAATTCTTCTCCAAGCTCAACATTTCCATTACTTCAACCAGTATTTATGATATGGTCCCTTGTCTTCTCACCATCCTGGGTGCCCTCTTTTGGATATGTTCCCAAAAAGTCCATCTTTAAAATGTGGTACCTAAACATAACCCTCACGATAGGGTCTAAACAGGATAAAGAAAATCAGGACTCAACATATGCCTCATTCTGGAATCTGATTTTATTAATATAGTCCAATGTTACATTAGCTTTTTTTTTGTCTGCCACATTACCCTTAGCTTGTTGGTCACTAAAACCCTCATATCCAGTTAATCATCCCCTATACTTATTTGTGCAGCTGATTTATTGAACCCAAGTGTGAGACTTTAACTTTTTAAAAATTTGTCCCTCCTTTCTATCATAGCACAGACTTGAAATCGAGACAACTAAATTCCCACTTGGAAACTTACTAACCAAGGCTCATTTTCCCCTAAAATGTGGAAACTTTCTTATTTCACAGGATTATTGTAAGGAAAGTGTTTTCTCTGTAAGCCTTAAAATGTTATTATAAATTTGAATTAGTATTGTTATTATTCATTTTCTTAGATTAAGTTCACCATTCTAATTTTTTTAGATTCTCCCCCAATATCCAACACATTAATTATCCCTCCAAACTTCATGTCATCAGAAAATTTAATAATCAAGCCACATATGCCTTCATCCAAGTCACAGATGTACATGCTTAAAAGCAGAAAGCCAAGGATAAGAAAGATTCCTGGGCACTCCTACATAAGGCCTCTCTCCAAGTTGACACTAACCCAATTATGTCAACTTTGGGGGGCCGATTGTTAACTGTACTATTATCTAGCCTACTTCTCTCTATCTTGTCCATAAGGATAACATAAAAGGCTTTGTCAGATGCTTTGTATTAACAACAAGAACAACACTAACTAGCATTTATATAGTGCCTACTATGTGCCAGGCACTCTGCTACGTGTTATACAATATTATCTCATTTGATCCTTATAACAACCCTGGGAGGGGAGTGCATATATACTCTCTCTACACCATTTCCCTGATTTACCAGACTATTAACACCATTAAAAAGGATATGAAGTTAGTCTGCCATGACCTGTTCTTGATGACACCATGCTGGCTCTCAATGAAGCTTCCCTTTCTAGATGTTTGCAAACCATCCCTTCTACAATATATTCTAGTACTTAGCCAGGAATCAAAGTCTCAGAATGGCACACTAATTCCTTTTTTAAAAGTAGGACATTTGTCCTTCTTTAGTCCTAGAGCACCTCTCCCATTCTCCATGATTTTTCAACTCCGCTTCTCAAAAGCCTACAATTGCTCTCTAATACATTAAAGTACAATGGGTTTTTGAAGTTCTTTCATACAATAAGCCCACCTTACATAGTTGACCTTCCCCCTCCTCTGCATTTCTCCATCAATCAATTGACTGAGAAGCATTTAGTAGGCAACTACTATGTCTAGGGGATGTGCTAGGCACTAGAAAGACACAAAGATACAAATGAAACAGTCTCTGCCATCAAGCAGCTTACATTATTGAGACAGACCACAAAGCATGGGATTCACTTTTATGAAACCATATAATAAATTGTGAAGTGCCATGCAAACATATAAGCACATGAGAGGCAACATGCTGTATGAAAAGCTGGGATTTAAGTCCTGCCTCTGACACAGACTCATATGCTGTACTACCTGTGGGCAAGCACTTGACCTATGAGTGCCTCAGGCAATTCTCTAAAACTATGTTACAGAAGAACTGTCAATCCGAATTGGTCAAGGAAATTGCCACATCAGGATTAATTTCCCCAAACCAATGAAATCACAGGTCCAGACCCCTTCCTCAAAAAAAAAAAAAAAAAAGATTTATAAGTATTTAATACATATAGTAAATATCCCTCTACAAATCTATGTTGAATTGGATGGCATCTCACATACACTATATAGAACAAATGCATTATGTTTCCCTTTAGAGCTCAAAGACATCCTATAAATGTTGTTACCCAAATAAATGTTGTCCAAACTTCTCATTTTACAAATGAGGAAATCAAAGTCCAGAGAGATGGGAGTAACTTGTCCAAGATCATATGGGCAGTGCCTAGCAGAGACAAGATTTGTGCCTGGGTCCTCCTATATCAAGTCCAGCACTCTTTTCACAATAACATCCTGTACTTGCCTTTCCTTGGACCCTTACCTCTTAGTTTAGTTTGTGCTATGCAAACACTGTGCAGATAAAATCTTTGATTGTGGCCACCTATTCTAATCTAATGGTAGTAAAGTCCATTGTTCAGAACTGTCCTCAGGTTCTATCTCCTCCAAGAAATATCACTTAACTATTGTCTTTATCAGCTCCTCACATTAATCTCTCACTTCTCTATTCCTACTAAATTGAGACTAGTACTTACTGATATACACTTCATTATTTATAGTTTCACAAATGTCAGTCTTTTCTCCCCAACTGGACTGGAAATTCCAATTAAGAGCAGAAAACGTGTTATGTCATAAAACGTTTGTATCCTTCATAACAGCAAAGTTCTAGGGTTGTTCTATAAAGGACATTTAACAATCTAGAGATGTTTAAGAGTCTGACTCTATCCACCAGACCAAAAAAAACTTGTAAATTCATATCCTTAACTTGTGAGAAAGAGGGAGAAAATATGAGGTTTAGAAGTAGGAAGTGAAGTTTAAAAAATTATCCTTCCAATACATCTTAAGGACATGTTTCCTTAGTTGCTTCCAAAGTATATAAATAATTTACATAGCCTTGAATGAAAAATATTTCTTCTCTAGGAGTATTAAATTAAAAAGAAATCTATTCTTCTCTTTTTAATAGTAATAACCATGTATTGATAACTAGATTTTCCTCTTTAGGTTCCTTGTAGGACTTCATTTATATAACCCAGTTCCAAAAAGGCTTTTCATTACAGAAATTTAAATTTTTTGAGGGTCATCCTAAACAATTACATATAGCAATTAGCTTATAAGACAGGTTCATGCTGCCACTACTCCCTCCAAAGTCAGTTATAAAAAGGTCTTGATCCTGTAGCCCCCTTCACTCTTCACCCACCCTGTCCAAGGCATATGTCTTTACAAAGATTCTTCAATTAACCAGTGGACTGCATCCCAAAATTTTGTAGGTCAGTTGTCTCAAATGTAGAATAACTTTTTTCCACAAAAGAAGTATTGTAAACGTTTTGGTTCCCAAACCAGTGTAAAAAAAGCATAGTCTTAATCCATAAAGTACCTTAAAGCATATTATTTCAACTACAACAAATCACCATTGATTAAAATAGTGCTCTGGTGTGGGGGCAGGGGGAAGAGAAGGTAGAAGGTGAGAACCTTCCAAGTTCCTACTAAGGATGCTCAGAATATTCCCCTCTTCCATTCCGCCAAGGAGAAAAGAGCTCAATGTGAGGGAAGGGAAAATAGGGCAAATATTCCTGGGTACTGCTAATTTAACTACTCGTACATAACTGAGATAGCCAGTCGCTCCCCAGGTTCTCTGAATTGCGGAACGTGAGGCTGGAAGAAAGAGCCTGCTTTTATAAGCTAAAAACATAGTCTCTACCCATTAACACATGCAAATCACTTACAAGTTAAGTATTCTTAAGTTATGGAATGCCTATATCTTATTCATTACATTCACTCATTTGAGTGCCTCCTATTTGCAAGTACTACACTAGATACTTTGTACAATGCAGTGAATAAAATGTAGCCCTTGTCATCATGGAACTTATACTCTAGTATGGGAGATGATATACAAACAAGTTCAATATCTACAAACATTTTAGTGCCTACTGTATGTAAAAGATTCTGGCAGAGGAAATACAAAGTTTAGATAAGACAAATTCTCACCTCATGGTGAGTCTATAAGGGAGATATGCTATACACACAAATATCTGTAACACAAAAGACATAAGTGCTTAAGAGAGGTACAAACAGAGTTACAAGAGGGCCAAGAAGGGAAAGGTCATTACCAACTTGGGGAGGCTTGATGGAAATGGTAGCATTTGGATTGTTCTATAAAGGATACATAGAATCCAACAGACAAAGAATGGGACAAAGAATAATCTAGGCATACAAAAAGCATAAATAAGATCAAAGAGGTGGGAAAACATTACAATACAAGGCAAAATGTGATGAGGATTTTTAAAAGAATACAAAGAAGGCTCACAGAATGCTTCAAGCATTTCAACTTACTTATAAACGGTGAACAGAATTTCATAGGTCGCTATATAAGGTGTGGAAGAAGAAGGAGCTTTACTTTCAAGATTTCAAGGGTCAGTGACAGGAAAAAATGATGATGCCATTGACAGCAACAGGAAAGTTAGAAAGGGGATCTATCCGGAGAACAAACAAGATGAATGTGTATTGGAATATGATGACTTTGTGGTGTTGACAAGACATCTAAGTAGAGCTATCTAGTAATCTGATAGAAATAAGGAACTGGAATTTTAGGAGTTAGCCAAATGCAATAGTTCAAATTGGGCAGCTAGGTAGAGAGCACTAGGCCTGGAGTCAGGAAGACTTGAGTTCAAACCCAGCACCACTTACTTGCTGTGTGATCTGGGTGAGTCACTTAACCCTGTTTGCCTCAGTTTCCTTATCTGTAAAATGAACTGGAGAGGGAAATGGCAAACCACTCTAATATCTCTGCCAAGAAAACACCTAATGGGGTCACAAAGAGTCAGACACAACTGAACGACAATTGTTAATATTATCGGAATACATGAAATTGGCCCTTTTATCTTTCCTTTGGCAAATGGAACCTTAAGAGACACCAACATTCTTCCAGCAAGAGGAAGAAAGGCCATCGAGTGAAGGACAAGAGGGAAGAAGGAGGATATAGATCATAGGAAAGAATCTCAAAGACCATTTAAAAACTAGAACAATGTGGTGTCATAAAAGCTAAGAGAGGTCAGAGTTTCAAGAGGGAAAACATAGCCAACAGTATTAAATGCTATAAAAATCAATTTAATTAACATTTCTTAAGCATGTGTGTGCAAGGCATCATGCTAGGTGCTGGGAACAGAAACAAAAATACAAATTTCTACTCTCAGGGAGCTTACATTTGACCAGGAGGAGAGCATTCTATTTTGTGTTATAAGTTCCTTGAGGGCAGAGAATGCTTTCTTTTTTTTTTTTTCCTTTATATCCTTAACCCTTAGTACAATACCCGGAACACAGTAAGCACTTAACAAAAAGATTGCTGATTGACTGAACTTACATTCAAGGAGTATGAAGAAAGAGAAAAGCCCTTGGTATGGTTTGGACGATCCTATGGGTCATTCCAATTCTGACATTCACAGATTCTCAGATTCTGTACATCCTTCTTTTATAACTTGCACACATATATAAATATACCATTTTAGACAGACTTATTAATGAAGCTGATATTTAAGGATGAAATTAAACCAACTGAGCCTCAAGATAAATCTTTTGAGACATGTCGCTTGTTTTTAAGTGCTCTTGAAAATAAAGTTGGCTATGTAAATTGGAAGTCAGTTGCCTCAACAAAGTAATTACTTTCAAATATTAAATACGTTAATTATGGTAATAGCTACTGTGGAAATATGGAAATAGGAGCTACAAGATAAATCTAATAAGAATTTTTCTCCTATCATATAGCATAAAACTTCACATACACTCCAAAGAAAATATTTTTACAGTTACTCCAATATGGCTGTATTAACAAGCAGAAAATCATCAAATCTATTCTATTCCTTCTAACACCATATTAAAAGTAGACTATTCTGCTTTCAGAGATTAAATTAATTATCCATTTTAACCTACTTGTCATACTGACAGACTACTGTGGATATCAGTTAACATTTCCAAACTGTTTTATACTTAACATGCTTATTTAGAGCTTTGCTTTTCAATGTATTATAATAACATTCAAAGAAAATTTTGAGCAAAATTCATAAATGATGTTAAGAATATTTACTATAGAACTTCATGAGAAACAGTTGTTTGGTACTCTTTCCACTTATGCAAATTACAATAATACCCACTGTCTACCTACCCCCACTTAAAAAGACCAACTTCATGATTTATTCACAATCTGGTGGCCACCCTTTTAATGATGAATCCCTCTATACTTGGTTAGACTAATCCCTAAAAACCAGCTATATGGTTGGTCACCAGACCTGAACTCCAAGCATTATAGTTTTATAGAATGTCCCAGAACTTTCACATTGCACTCCTCAGTATAAACTTCATGCCATAATGAGCAAAATGAGAACTTTATGCAGTATCAAACAGAAATGTTCAAATACAATAATTCTCATTAAAGAAAAATATTATTAGGCTTTCAGAATAAAGTCTCAAAAAAGAAAATAATCTATCTCACCTTTCACCACAACTGTTTTTTATGTAACTTCCTAAAATAATCCTCAAATTTTCATTTTAACACAGTGAAAAACTGTATTTTTAATGGTACACAAAGAATATCGTCTACTTTTGCCTCAGGCATAATACCTTCATGCCAAAGTAACTTTCCTGACAAAACGTATAGCATCTGAAGATGAATGCTAAAATGTAAAAAGAGACTTGAATTTTAAAGGCTAACTGTAAATCATCATAATTAAAATATTTAGATTTAAAATAGAATATGAAATTGTTTTTAAAAATTAAGACTTTCCAGTCAATAATTATTACTTTTTCATTTAAACCTTTTAATAACTTCTTTGTGCAAGATGCTGAGAGGACAAGAGAGGGAGAACTTCAAAGAATAAAGTAGTCTTTTCCATCAAGGAACTTAAGTCTAATGTGGGAGATAAAACAAGAACATAAATTAATAATACATAAAATATCACAGGTGCTATAAGAGGAGCTCAGAATAATGAAAAGGTTTGCTAAAAGGAGTTAGGTTTTTGGTTTTTTGTCTTTTGTTTTATTAGGAGATGGAACAAAGGTTTATGGGGGAAAAGTGTCCCTGATCTGGAGGTTCTTAAAAAGGACAGGTAGGATTTATATAGGCAGGGAAGGGGAAGAGGGAAGGGGAAGAGGAAGGGGGAAGAGGCTAATCAGGTATTTCTGAGTAGAGACGACAAAATTATGGAGACAGAAAAGCCCAGATGTTCAGTATATGGCACGTATTTCAGCTTGACTGCAACATAAGATGTATGAAGGACATAAGGCTAGGAAGGCAGAGCACCACGAAAGAGCAAATATGTTTAACACCAAGCCTAGAAATTTAGATTTTACTTAGAAGGGAATAGAGAGTTAGTGGAGGTTTTCAATGGCAGGGCAGGGGAGAGACGGGGAGATGGAGAAGATAACATGATCAGAGCTGTAAGAAAATTAATCTGTCAGCAGAGGGTAGGATGAAACAAAGAGAGAAGTGGAGACCACTTGGAAGACTACTTCAGTTAATGAGATCCTAAATTTAGGTGCAACCAGTGGAAATGGAAAAGAGTAGATGGGAGAGGTGTTTTGGTTGTAGAAGCAACCAAATTTAGTAGCTTATTGGGTATAAGGCAAGGGAGAGGGAGAAAGTGAGGAAACATTTTATAGATTGCAAGAACATTGATGGCATACACAGTAATTTATTCATCTTTGCATTCTCCACAACATCCAGTAGTGCATTCTATTTAACAGGCTTTTGAAAGTTTTTAATATGTGTATTCATATATGTATACCCACATTGCTAGGGATTGTTATTATTCAGTATTTTGCTATATCTATACTATGGTATTTTGGAGTGAGTGTGTGTGTGTGTGTGTGTGTTGTGTGGAGGGGGTGCATGTGTAGAGTACTGACTTTGGAGTCAAGAAGACCTGGTTTAAAATCTGACCTTTAACACTGACCAGCTAACCATATGACCTTGGACATGTCACTTAACCTCAGAGTCCCAGGCAATTAAGACTAGAACCAGGTGCTGAACTGCATTAAAAGAAACACTTTTCATGTAGAAAGCTCCCTACATGGATGAGATCACTAGTCTAGATTTAAGTTATTTTTACGCCTTAATAACTATATTGGTTCCTTGAAAATCCCCAAACATCTGTTCTATTTTATACATAGGTCCAGAAGAAAATTGATCCTAAAGTTGGTACAGGTCCAGCTCATTGCTTCTCTCTCCCCTATAGGGTTAGAAGTAGATCATAGCACTGATAATGCATATCTTCAAAGCCTAGGAGAGACTTCAAGAAACAGAGATAAGGAAGGATGATGATATGTGGCTAAGTAGAAAATGAAAACTGACTAGTTTTTCTCCCACTCCTTCCAACCTAGTCAGAGGCAAACAGTGGCTTATTTGTTAACACACTGGCAAAGCCAAATCATACGCTAAGCAGTTGTTATTTCAAAAGAAAATAGTGGGGGAAGGTGTTAAGAAAAGGTATTAGGTACTATGCAAGGATCTATTGGTAGCAGCTTGGATAGACTGAGACATTGTAAGCATTCCAATACCTATAGCAACAAACATGAGTTTAAATTCCCCTGAGTTTCCATTTTAAAAAGTATGAAAATTTTGGTTAAGAGATGTTCCATTGCTAATAGGCAGTTATTATTAAGCCATATTCAACCTCTTTGATTTCTGTTTATAAAGGATGTAATTTTTTATAGGGATAAGATTTAGAAAGTCTAAGTGTAGAAGACTCTTCCATTGTCCTGAATCAGTCAAAGAGAACTGTCCAAGGTAATCTTTATTCCCTCTAAGAACCACCCCTAAACAAAAAAAGGGAAATAAGAGTCTGGCCTTCATCTCTTCAGCTCCTGAAATTCTGGATAGCCACAGAATCAGAGAGAAAGTATACCATACCCTTTCTTCTCCAGTAAAAGGGAGGTTTGTTTCTATTTCTACTGACAACTCATCCCCCATTCAAAAAGAATTGATAATCTATTGCTTATTTCCTAGAAGAACTGAAACTTTAACTCATTAAGCAGCAGCCAAACTAAAAAGGAAGGACTAAGCCAAATCTGTGAGATCTAAGAAGTATAACCCAGACATGTCAGAGAAACATCCTAAGGCTCTTAGGTTCTTTTTGTTCAGTTGTTCAGTCATGTCCAACTCTTTGTGACCCTATGGGCCATGCTGTCCATGGGGCTTTCTTGGCAAAGACGCTGGAGTGATTTGCCATTTCCTTCTCCAATGGGTTAAGTCAAACAGAGATTAAGTGACTCGCTCAGAGTCACACAGGTATATAAGTGTCTGAGGCCAGATTTGAACTCAAATTTTCCTGATTCCAGGCCTAGCTCTCTATCTACTGAGCCACCTAGCTGCCACCTGGTCTCTGGTCTCCAATAGCTTAAAAACACTTTAATGGCAGTTATAGGATCATAGATTTAGAACTAGAAAGGTCCTCAGATGCCAATTAGTCCAACCCCATAATTTTATAGATGAGGAAACTGAGGACCAGAAAAATGAAGGTCACACTTGTAATAAATGTCCCACACAGAATTTCAACCTCTATTCTCTGACTTCAAAGTGAGTGAGTGCTCCTTCCACTGCACCATGACGCATGCCAGTCTTCCAGACCTGACCCAATTTAATCACTATAGCTGATCATCTGTGTTAACAGTGTTTCAGAAGAATTACAGGTTTGAAAAAAGGCAAGAAACATAAAACAAATACAGATGTAAGCTTTAATTACAGAAATAAAAGAGCACAAGTTTGGTAACTAGTGAATATTCTAACAGTCATATACCATAAATAAATTACAAAATAGAAGAATTTTGGAATTTGAAGGGAACTCAACAGCCATCTAGCCCAACTCATACCCAGAATCAATTCCCACTGCAACATGGTATACCTGACAAATCATAATCCCATCTTTGCTTGTAGTCTACTACATTTATGTGGAGATAGCTCTGTTTGTTAGAAAGTTTTTCCTTTTATCGAATCTAAATACACCTCTCTGCAGTTTCCACTCAGAACTATAGTGCAGTTCTGCCCTACAAGGCCAAATGTTACAATTGGCATGGTAAGCAAGGCAGAATTAGGAAAATCACAAGACTGAAGTTCTTGTTCAGACTTTGCCACAAACTAGCTATGCAATCTTAGTCAAGTCTCTGTACTTTTCTAAGCATCAGTCTCACTGTTTCTAAAATAAATAAGCTGGACTATATGGCTTCTAAGAACCCTAAACATCTCAGGGTTGATAGTCTATGATTCTAAATGGTGACTCCATTTTAAATAGCTATGCCTCTGAATTACCTCTATGTACCCAAGCATATTAGGTAATATCATTATTTTATAAAGCAATATAACTAGAAATGATTTACTAACATCAAAAGTACACACAAATATAAACTGCCAAGTCAGTACCTAGAGAAGAGTGAAAACAATATTAATTACCTAATCACTACTTCAAGTCATTTGTTCATTTTAAGCCATTATATTACCTTAGTAATATATTATGCAATAATATCACGTAACATTTTAACAGAGAATGGTATGTGCTGATATGGTGTACTATGATAAACATTTGCTAAAATATTTGACTAAGGTTTTCTCTTTCCTGGATTACACATTTTAGGAACAGGTGATCTTCAAGGTGCTTTGCTGCTACCTCCAAAATACTAATTCCAATCTAATCCAACAAGTATTTATTCTATTCCTACATAGTTTTATTTTGTTCTATTGAACATATGGTAGAGGGAAACAGATAGAGAAGAACAAACCATTCAAGCCATTTAAAAATAGTTCTTAACTCAAAAAGATTTTGAAATGATTAAAATATTTCAGTGAGTACTTTTATAAGATCCACAAATCTGAGGTTGGCTAAAGTAAAAATGCAATAACCAGCAAATACATATACATAAGATAGTAAGGCCATCACAATGAGGGACTTCTTAAAAGTTTAGTTACTTTAAGTTAAGGATCCCATTTCAAAGCAAGGCAAGGTATTTACCTTAATGTTATAGTCACTCTTCCATTAAATACGGTGCAAGACACTTTACCCTTAAAAGATATATACTTTATCACATACCTATGGTTACCTGAAAGCATATACTACATCAAAGTATGTTAAGAATTCAAAAAAATATGCTAGCCTGAATTATTTTCCTAGTTTAATAACAAAATATTTGCTTTGGAAACTTGATGCTACCAAGGCATTCTATCCATTACATGTACATATTCTGATATGTGGCAGTCCTTTGGAGCACCGAAAACACGAGTGTAAAATTTTTATTGTGTTTTCAGTGTCGACTGATTAGGTTTTTTCACTCTAATTTTCGTAAGTTTTTTTTTTTTTTTTAAGTAGTACGGGATTGGGGGTAGGGAGAAGGAAAGGACATGGGCTTTTTAATAAGCAAAATTTTTCCCAAACAGCTAAAATTCCTAATAAAAAATTCATAAACTATCCAACTATCACATATATTATATTATACAAAGATAGCCTAGGAATACGCTCACACATACATATAAACGTACAAATACATACATACACAGAGTAAGAGGGAGAAACAGATATGTTAAATCTACCATGACCATCTAATTTTCTTCATTCTTCTACATAAACCCTTACCGTCAACCCTATTCCCACTCCCCATGCTGTACATTCTCACTGAGTTTGCTAATTAATCATACAAGAGCAATAGGAAGTATCAAGCATTTCGGCCAATAGCAGAAACGTATTGATTACAGAGCCTCAGCAACAGGAGTCTCTTGTCTGATCCACAATATTGAGGAAAACAATGGCAAGAAACTCCAAACAGCCATATTACCTATTCTACATTCTCTTCAATTACTCCATTGTTTCCTTGAAAGATAGACAACCTCTACCCTACCCAACTGACATGCACATGTATATGCAAACACCTGCACAAATGCACATGCACATATAAACACACACACACCTTCTTTACTCTTCCACTTAAAACCACATCATCTTAGACGTCATTTTCTATGGTGGGCTTTCCATTTGAGCACCTTTGCTCAGAGAAGGAATTTGATAAATAGCAATAACTATTATTGTGAGGATCAAATGAGACAACAGATTCCAAAGACACGGTATTTATAAATGTACAGAATTCTGTTTTTAAAGTACCTTAAATCCAAGCAATCAAATCAAGGCTTTCAATCCTATTCCACAACAGCTTCACTACTCTTAAGGTCACTTTAGTCATAGCATTCAACTAATCCAAAAGCAAAAAAGTAACCCTTTCATACAAGGCTTCTCCTCCTAGCAACCAAAAAGGCCCAAACTGGTCCCATAGAGGACTAAAATCTCTCCTGCTTGGAAGGAGGAAAAAAATAAATAAAACTATTGAATGTGCAGTCAAAACAGGTACCAGAAATAATCTACAAGGAAAATGTAACCAACAACAAAAACATCCTTATAATTACTACTAGTGTAACCAATTCTACCTAAGAAAATAGTTTTAACCACTTTATTCATGATATTAACCAAAGTCCGGTTTTAAAAGCAAAAGTGAGTAAATCAAATTTATAAAATGGGAGGGAGTCTACTAAAAAAATCACTGCAAATCAGTAATGAGGTCTCCTATAACTTAGTGTCTCACAGAACATTTAAAATCAGAAAATTTTAGTTTTTTTAATTAGTTCAACCTAATTTCTCTTACAATTTGTTTATGACCAGAGATAACTATGACTTAGTTTGCTATACTTTAATAATCAGTATCTTCAAGGATAGCAACATATTCAAAAAAGAACTTACTTTCCTCAATGATTAGAATTAGGTAAGATTCTGGACATACAATGTTTTTTTTTCTAGATAATTATTCAATTTATTTCTATCACAAGAGTAATATTGCAACTCTCTCTTACAATTGCATGTAACTCCCCCAAGGAGGAATATATAGCACTGAAAAAATAAGGGGCCACGATGGCAATCTACTAGGGGCCCATGGGCCTTATTGCATCATTTACATAACTGATAACATAACGACAGCCTCTTGATTCCTTTACTATTATTTCACCAATATAGAAGTACTAAAAAATGGAGTACGGCATGGGGTTGCCGCAATTATAAACACATTCTATCCACTGCACATGTTTACTGGTGTCACCATACTACTAGGAGGGCAAAGAAGAGTTGGCTAAGAGGAAATTGGTCTTATTATTATTAGTTGTATGCCTAACCACTTCAACTTCTTAGATGGAGGACCTTCCATAAACTGCCAAGGAGGAAGAAAACAACATGATTGCAAACAATGGTATGAACTGGAGAGTAGGAACTAGTCTAGAACTGACTACCACCAGGATCATACCTGAATCTATGACAGAAGGCTGTCTAACTTATTAGTAAAATCTAACATTATAAGTACTTCAAGAGCCAGTAGAACACAGCATATTCCCCATTCTCTACCAGCACAAGCTTTGAAACAAATCTCAATTATTAATTTTTGTAGTAATTGTTATTATTCTAAAATCTGTTTTCCTCCTATAAACATTATATAAAAGGTTCACAAGAAAACATTTCAGTTATCAGAGAATGTCAGTTAGAGGTGACCACAGAGGCCATCTAGTCCAATCCATGGCTGAATAAGAATATTCTTCTACAACCTACCCTATAAGTAGTCTTCCAGTCTCATTCTAATTTCATCTCTTCTAGTATATTATAAAGAGGAACCCATTTTTTTTAAATTTCAAAGGAAGGCTCAAAGTCATCTTTCTTTAACAAAATATGCTAGGAAAAATCAATCACATTTGCATGTGCTTTACATTACAATAAAAGAGAAGAACAGAACTAAAATATTTACTGTATGTTTTTCCATTTAAAAGTTATCAAACTTTGGAATAGTCACCAATCTTTTCTATGTGATTAATTATAGGGATTTTTTAAAATGCCAACAATATTTCACAATGAACATGTCTATTTACAAGCACTTTTAAAAGATCTACATGATGTCATATTCTCCTAAGACATTCTAAAAAACAAGATACCTACTGAGAAGTAATTTCAGTGACAGGAGGCAACGTGGAATAGTGAAAGCCATAGTGGCATGCTCAAAAGGTCTGATTCCTAGAACTGGCTCTATGACTAAGCAGTCTTATTAGGTAGGCAAGTAGACTTACCTCTATGAACCTCAGTTTCCTCATCTGTAGAAAGAGGGGGTTGGGCCTGTTCTCTAAGGTCTTTTCCAGTTCTAAAATTTCCAATAATGCCTGTACCATCCTTCTATTGCTATTTGCTAAAATCCTGATACCCATTAAACCCCAGCTCAAATCTCACTTCCTCCCCTAAAGATCTGGCTGGCCGTTCCTATCTGAGATGATCTTTCCCACCACTGAATCTAATATAGTGCTTTCTTTATTTATATACTATAGCTATTAGCAGAGGTTTATTATATCTTTTCAAATATATATTATCACTCCTCATATATTTTATAAATACCAAGAAGCAGGGACAATATCTTATTTATTAAATGTTTGTTTCACCTCTACCACTTAGCATAGTGCTTCACACATAACAGGTGCTTAACACATCTTTGTTGAATGAATGAAATAATAATACCCAACATTTATGTAACTTTTTAAAATTTGCAAAGCACTTGATACCTCACTTGAGCTTAATTGCAAGGTAGAGAAATGTTTTGTAATTACCATTTTACAGATGAGAAAATAGAGGCTCAGAGATTAAATAATTTGTTGATGGTCATATAGCTAGTCAAGTATCAGAGATGTTAATTTGAACCCAGGTCTGCCTGACTCCAGGTCCAGCATTCTATCTACTCAATACTACACACTATAGGGCTTCTATTTGATAACATCATTATAGGTGTTTTTTTCTATTTGAGTACATATTTTGTATGATTTTGATGAAAAATCTGTGGCTTGATTTAGTATTGTCAGTATCCTATTAAAAATAAAAGAATATTCATAACAGATGATTAATTTTCCCAGTTCATAATCATAATCCTGCCATTATAAGATTTCAAGTAATATTTGAATTAGAATAATGGAATTAAAAGCCAAGTGATCTTCAACATTTTCAGTTCAGCTATAGTATTAACCTCAGATATCAGCATAGACATTTTATTTAGCGGTAATAGCAAATAGTGTGTTTAATAAAGTACAAGAGAAGGTACTATCTGCTAAACTAATGGAGTGATGGTAGTTTTAACAGACGGGTTGTATTTGTTAGCTTTGTATCAAATCTTAGTTTACTTATATGTGTATACACACAAACACACACACATACACACACACTGCTTCTGTCATCCTAGTACTCTTATTAATCCTTGACCTACCTTATACATTTTTTAAGAATACTAAATCCTATCTTACAGATTTTTATAGCTAACTGATAAACTGAAAAAATCAAAAAAAAAGTGATCATATAAAAATTGAGACAAATGCACTCATTTGGAATTACCATGCCAATCTAAAGAGTTAAATTATATTAGGACATTCCTAGCATGATCTCATACTTAAACAAAATATTCCTTCTCTTTCCTTTTAAACAGATAGACCAATGTAAGATATGTCTTTTTTCTTTATTGTTCTTACATAAAGCTCATTTGATCAAGAGGTTAAGTCATTTCCTGCCTAAACATATCTCAAGTTTGGGGTGGAGGGGTTCATTTTTCTAGTAACATACTTGGTTGTCTTGACTAAGCATGTTTATGCTTGCATCACCTTATTCATTCATATTAACATTTATAACTAAGTGTGGCATCCTATATCAAACATGACCTACACTGGACTCCTGAATAACAGAACTATCACTACAAATCATTCATTCTTTTGATGTTTTAAATGAAAGTATTTCAAAGTTAAGCTTTTTAAATAATTAAGTTACAGTTATTTTCTTACAAAATTCTCACTAGAATACAGGAATTTAAAATTGCACAGTGCTTTGTGGAAGAGCTACAATAAACTGACAAATGTCATTACTCTAACACATTACATGTGTATGCATGGGAACAATTGAACAGAGTTCTCTTGTAACAAAAACTTTTTAAATATATGTGTTCTTTTCACCTAATAAAATGTACATTATATATATGTATAAATGAAGAAAAGTTCTGACATTCTTAACTAGTATTTTATAGTATCCCAGTGTTACCAAATCAACATTCTTTAAGCTGAATTTGACCTTAAAACTTTTTCACATGAATTTGAAAGCATCTAGTTTCATCACTATTACTATAAGGATATGAATATCCTACTCCTCACTTATTCTCTCCCTTTCCTATTAAAATGAACACCTTTCAAACTTGAGTCTCCCATAATTAAATAATATTCAGCCTAATATATTAAGATTTTCAAACATTTATAGGAAATACTAATTATGGAACTGAATTTTGCACTAATTAACAAACAGGCAATTATGGATGAACCTTTGAAAATGTGGTTTTTAAAGTTGAAAAAGAAAAAGCTAAGTACATAAAAGTACTATTTTTAAAATTTGTCTTTTATGTTGTTTGTAAAACTGTTTTGAAAGCTACCATTTTCCCTCAAAAGAGGTGTATGTACCACCCCAAAACTACCTTTTCCTGTACCAGTTCCTCCTAATTGTCTACAATTGAGTACAGAAAGTTAAATGTATTTTAAAATAAATGCATTTAAAATAAATGTACTTAAAATAAATTCTAAACTAGCATAACTTTACTGTAGATTGCAAACACCATTGTGAATTATTTTGCCTTAACTAAAAAGTGTTTAAAAGTGGAAAATGTGGAACTATGATAGAATTCATCATACTCTCATTCTGTATTATAAGAGGAAAAAAATACTTTAAATACTGTGAAGATATAACTAATTGTGTATATAAAGTACACCACAAAACCTCCAGACTGCTGAATTCTGTGATTAGAATAATCACCTGTTAGAAGCCTAATTCAAATAGGTTATCTCCACCACCACCCCTTTCAGTAGGTCACCTAAAAGGGAACTATTGCAACATTCCCTGTTCCTTAATAAAACAAAATTATTTCCTGATATTTGTCTTATCAAGCTCTCCAATTCCTTTTCTAAAATGTTTTCTGCAGAGTGCCAGTTCTTAACGATTTTCAGGAAAACTTTTAGTGAACAAGCTGGAATGCTCAAAATGTCTTTTCCTTATTACCACCTAGAGATGCAGAGGAGAGTTCTTCTATATGCCCCAAGCATCTAGCTTTCAGCCTTTTTATTATCATTGTCAATGAATGGGCCCCAGTCAAATTAAAGCTGCCATTTTAGGTTAAAGACTGGAGAGCCTCTGTTGTGCAACAGCAAGACAAAAACACTCCAAGCGACAGATGCACTCTTGTGATTGGGGGTTGGGAGAGAATTATGGATTTCAACTTTATAAAAATCACTGAGTTTTTAATAGGGATTTCATATATATGTGTGTGTGTATATATATGTATGTGCATATATACATATATATACACATACTTACACATTACTGCAAACTAACGGGAATTATAACTGGGATAAATCAGCTACTCATGCGGCTAAGACCATAGTCATTAAGATTTTTTCTCGTCCTTAGAATAGATCTGTGAGGAAATGAACAGAAAGATTTTTTTCAACTGGATTATTATGTATAATGTGTGTTTCCCCACTTACTGAGACAGAAAACAGGGCGGCAGGGGGAACATCCCTTTTGGGAAGGTATTGCCCACTACAAACATTGTTTAAAATCTGATTTTCTGAAAGTAAGATCAGAGCATGTACATCTCCACTTAAAAAAATAAGCTAATAAGAATGTTTGGTGTGATCCAGAAATCAAGCAAAGTGATGAATAATTTTTAACGAACTATTAAAAACGTCCTTGTCAAATAATATAAAAAAGAAAACTAAAAAGTACACTTAGTCTGTGGAGAGTTGGATAGTGTACCTAATTCTAGTAATTCAAAAGGAAACTCCCCATGTGGATTGCTACTTTTCTTTTGTCCATTGTCTGTTCAGGGGGAAAAAAACAACTACTTTAAACCGAGGCGTGAACAGTCTCTAAAAGTGACCTCTGGGAAAAAAAACGTCCGATCTATATTGCATGTGCACTATAAATACCGCTTTCCTATTAGGGAGCACTCACAAAGGCAACAGAGCAATTAGTTTTGGGGGGTATATTCCCACAGTGAGGGTGTCCTCCTCTTATGTAATGCTATCAGGATAAATGAATGCAATGTAATGATGGCTGCTCGTTGCCTGCAGCTCCTTCTCCCGGAGACTCACCAACAATCCCCCCCACACCACACACACAGATACACCACCACCAGACACATGTACACACACAGTGTCCGCTTCTCACTTCCACCCGCCCCGCATTTAGCAGCTTTCACTGCCTCCACCGCACCACCACAAAAACCCACCCCATTCATCCGGTTCTCCCAGTGGGGCAATACACACGCACACCGAACCTCCGGTAAAGCCCAGCTCCCTGTGTGTATCAAACAAACAACACCATCCCCCTCCCACCCTCGCTGCTTCCCCCTCCTCTTCCTCTCCCCACTGACCGCTTGGCCTCAAACCACCTTTTCCGTTCACCCTCAAAATCGTTGTTATTTTAAAAGAAAAACCCACCCCAACCACCTCTGGGAGTCACCTGGTGACCCCCACCCACTCTCTGCCCCTAACCTCCAAGCACTGTAAGGTGGGGGGAGGAAGGGAAACAGAGTTGGGTTTCGAGGGTTAAGTCTCTATTATGCAGCAGCAGCCGCCACCGCCAACCCTAGTCCAGCTCGGCAAGGTAGTGTTATCTCTTTTCTCCTCCTCCCCTTCGAGTAACCCACCCCCCTCCTCCCCGCCCCTAGTCTCCCTTCCCTCTTTCTTTCTTCTTCGGCTGTTAGGAGCAGCCGAGGAGCCCCGGGATCCCCTGTCTCTAATGCGTATAACTCTCCGTCGCTCCCATTCAGACCCTCCTCTCCTGCACTTTCCTGCTCTCAGGACAAACACCAGCACCTCGTGTTCTCTCCCT
>CM053622.1:232394507-232419370 GCA_028646595.1 Phalanger gymnotis | reverse complement strand
CCGTGAGAAACCTCCGAGAGGAAAATGAAATGCGCGTGGCAATGGGAAGGACTCACTTTGTTTAGCGCTTGTGCTGCCGCGGCGGTGGCGGCGGCTGCTGCTGCTGGGAGCAGTCAGCGTGGTCAGGTCCAGGGAGGGGAGGGGAGGGGAGAGGAGATGAGAGGAGAGGGAGAGAGAGAGAGGGAGAGGGAGAGAGAGGGGGGGGGTGATCTCCCCGTCGTGATTCCCGGAGTCCTGTCCTTCCTTCCTCTTTCTCTCTCTCTCTCTCTCTCTCTCTCTCTCTCTCTCTCTCTCTCTCTCTCTCTCATAGCCACCTCTACTTCTTTTATCTACTCCCTTCTCTTCTCCATTTCTTTCTCACAGTTAGTTTTACTCTCAACTTTTTTTCACCCTCTCTTTCTCCCTTTCTATTTAAAATAAAACCCTTAGTAACTCGTGCTCTGAAAAGGAAAGGGACGAGCAGCGGTGCGAGAGGAAACGCTCACACAAACACACACACACAACACACACTCACTTCTGTCCCCCGTCCTCCTCCCTCCTCCCCCAGCAGCACAACAAAAAGCCATTTACATCCAAGGAAGTGACCCTACACACATACTGTGCAACACTCCGCTCCCCCCCCCACCCCAGCACTCTCGTATCGGAACGGACCCGTTGGTGCTCCCCCCAAACCGCGCTGTATACTCCCCCCTTTATCCCAGAAGCAAAAGTTAGAGGGGGGCGCCTGGAGAACGTTATTCTCTCCGCAAGTTAGCCACCCCCCCCCCAACACCCGGGGACACACGGGGTGTGTGGTGATCGTCAACCCAGGCGGCGGCGGCTGCTGCTGCTGCTGCTGTGTCCAGGCGGCTCCTGCCGCCACCACGGGGTTATAACAGGGTAACCCGGGCAAAGGAGTCGCCGTGCGGTTATTCATGAGCACGGCTGCTCCCACCGCCGCCGCCTGCCCCTGCCCTGTCCCCCTGGGGTCCCCTCCCAGCTTCTGCGCCCCCCTCCCCTCTATCGCACAGTCTCAACTGCTCACTCAGACCCAACTCCGCTCCTCTCACTCCTCCATCTCCCCCAAGTAGCAATTTCCTGCCGCCGCTGCCGCCGCTCCTCCTCCTCCTGGGAGGGAGCCCCGAGAAACTCACTCACCCAGTTGGCGGGGAGGGGGGGGTCTCTGCCGGTGCCCTCGGCCGGAGGGGAAAACAAAACCCAGAGCGGACCCCGGAGTTGAGCTGGGCTGCCGCTGCCGGGGGGGGGGGGGGGGTTTAATTCACAGGCAGAGAGTTGGCCGCGGGTGAACTGGGCTCTGGTGAGTTTCAGGGTCTCCGGGGTCCCCTAGTCCTCCTTTCTCCTCTTCTCTCCTTTGTGTAATTTCACTCGATTCAAGTTTAATCCGATAGTTCCCGAGCACGAGCGCGTCCGTCCGCAACACCAGAGCTCAACCCCCCGCGCCGCCGCCGCCGCTGCCGCCGCCGTCGCCGCCGCCGCCGCCGCGGCTCCAGCACACCAGCGCCTGCGCGCCCCCGCGCCGCGCGCCCCCGCCACGCCACCGCCGCCGCCGCTCAGCTGCCGCCTGTTCTCCCCGGAGGCGCGCCCGCGCCGCCGACACCTGACGTCAGTCATCGCCTGGTATAATTTATGCAAGAATTCGGTCCGGGTGGCTGTGGCTGAAGAGCTGGAGAGACAGAGAATGGGGGGAAAGGAAGGGGAGGAGGGGGAAAAAAAGAGAGAGAGAGGTAAAGAGAATGAGAAACAGAAAAGAGAGAATGAGGAAGACAGAAAAGAAGAGAGATTTAAAGAGAGGAGAATGAGAAAGAGAATGAAACAGAAGAGAGAGAATGAGAAAGAGCACAGTGAAAAACAAGAGACAATATGAGAGAAAGACTGAGAGAAGAATGAGAGAAAGAAGGGAGAGAGTATATGGGGGGGGAGAATGAAAGGATGGAGAGATGGAGAGAGATGGAGAAGGGGGGAGGGGTTAGTCATTCAGGAGTTCCACTTCCCGTCACAAAACAGGGGGACTGGAGGGAGATCTGGAGAATGTTTCCCAGTACTCTAGGCTGGCCTCACTGGCCTTTCTTCAAATAATAATAAATACTCTGGTGTTTGCCGAAGGTGGTGGTATGGGGCGGTGGTCGGGTGAAAGTGCTACTGTTGCAGCCCTGGATAGTGCCACAAAGTTGATGACCTCCTCCAATTGATACAAACTCGCAAGTACTAGTTCCGTTCCGCTCCGTAAGCTGCTGAAGGGGGCGGGGGGGGGGGGGTGTGCTAAAGGAGGAGGGAGAGAGTGAATATTTTAAATGAGGAGTTGCCACGTTTTCCACCTCACATCACCTTTCCTTGTGTGTCAGGGTGCAGCACCCCCCCGGGGTAGGAAGCTGTTTATTTAGAAGCCCTTCCACTCAGCCAAATGTACAAGGAGGTGTTGCCCAACGCAACACAGACAGTCGCAACTCGAGGTGTTTGGAAATCTCTTCTGCAATTATCCTTCAACTTGAAATTAAGAGGCCCTTTTATTTCTTTTCGAATTAAACCTTTTGAAATGACACTTCTTCATAAGTAAATTCAGCGCTGCCTCTCAGTGCTGCTTTTCTCCCATAGTTAATACTGAAACGACTTTCTGATTTCAAATCTAAAAATTTAACTGCCTAGACGTCCTTAGTTTAGTTGAATATGTTCCCTTGCCAAAATTGTTATGAAAGAAAGAAGTAGATTGTGTACCCCTTATTAAACGTGTCGGGACTAGAATGCTTTAATCATTCTCCCCACCCCACCCCCAAAAAAAACTACAGCTAAATATTCGAGGCACTTATTCTATTATGCTACTGTTTCCAACATATCTTAAACTTTAAATTTCAAGTTTTCAGCCACTAACAATTTCCGTAGAAAATGAATCAATTTGCTCAAGCTGAAAAATAAATCTAGACATATGCAATGAGCTTCTACTATATGTAGGACACTTCCTTGATGAGTTTTGAAGTCCAAATGTCAGTGTTGTAATCAACAGTGGTAAAGATGACTTCAATTAGGAACTAATATAAAGAAAAGAATAGATAACTATTTTATAAAAGTTTTCATGAAGGAAGGTAAATTCTGTTATCTTCAGAAATTAAGAACAATGCTGGTAACTTTATCATAGGAGTCATTAAAAAGTTAGCAAAAGTATTTAGCAAAAATATCTAGAAACTAAATATTTCAAAATGTGAAAACTATGCTAATATTTAGAGTTAGCGATTAAGAAAATAGTTCATAGTTACTATGCTAGTCATCAGTACCAGTCATAAAGCTTTTAAGTTTTAGTTACTGACAACTAGCATTTAGTTTCAATATTCATATTATTTCAATATTGACTAAGGGATGATCAGAATTAATGTTACTAGGTGACTAATACTTGCAGTTGTTTAGAAACTAAGTGACTAATATATTTCTTTTTCTACTATTAATACTGTAATCTTAATGGGGAGGCTTTTATAATTTTAAGGTTTATACAAAGTATATCAATGTTGACTTTATTGTACTCTCAATTTCTAAATATTCAATTACCAAATACGGGTAAAGAGAGTCCATTGATTAGATCATTACTACAATCTCTCCAAACCAATAACAAAGTACCAATTAGTGTTATGGTAAGACCACTAGCCTCTTAATGAACTATAAATTCTATGAAAAGGACAATGTGTAATAGGGTGAAGAAAAAGCTGACTGTATAGACAAGAGAAATTTAGACAATACCTTTTTAATCTTTTATCAAAATCATTCTTTAAATACTTCACAGGATAAAGTTTAAAAATTGGAGTTCATTTATTATAGTAACTTTCAATAAAAACAATTTCATGGAAAAAGTTTAACTGTGATCTTATTGAATATATATATATGTACATATATACATACATATTTAAATATGACAGTATTTAGAAAGATAGAATTATGATTAAGACATAGAACCTCAGAGTTGAAAAAAAGAAGGAAACAAGCATTTATTAAGCACTGTATGAAGGACCCAGGTCTTCCTCACTCCAGGCCTAGCCCTCTATCCATTTCACTGCCTAGCTACCTCAGAGGTCATCTAGTACAATCCATCTATACCTGAGGAGGAATCCCTTGGACATTATCATTATCAATCTCACTTTCTGAAATTTCTACATATTGGTATTAGTTCTGGAGTCAAGCAAAACTACTCATCCCTGTCTTTCATATGACTACCCCTTCAAGTTCTTGAAGACTTATATTCTTTGAGGCAGCTAAGTGGTGCCTTGCATAGATTGCCAGACCTAGAGTCCAGAAGAACACTTAAATTCATAATCCAACCTCAAACCCTTACTGGTTGTGTGACCCTAGGCAAGTCACTTAACCTCTCTGCCTCAGTTTCCTTGTGCTAAGTAATGTGGGATACAAAAAGAAGCAAGAGATATTCCCTTCCTTCAAGGATCTAGCTGTCCACTAAAAATCCCAGGTGAAATTTTCCCTCACATGAATTATTCCTCCATTATATTGTCCCAGCTAACATCTTACCTTCTATAGGAAGTCTTTCCCAATCCCTTTTGATGCTAGTGCCTTGCCTCTATTGGTTTCTGATTTATCCTGTATATAGTTTGTTTGTGCGTTGTCTACTCCATTAGACTGTGAGCTCTTTGAGAGCTGGGGCTGTCCTTTTCCTTTCTTGTACCCACAGCACTTACAATGTATGGCACATAGTAGGTGCATTAATAAATGTTTGTTAACTGACTAATTGTACAGTTAATTTTTTATCCCAATAGGAATTTACATTTATCCCTATTAAAATTCACCAGAATCACATTATAGCTAGTATTAATATAGTGCTTTGAGGTTTATAAAGCACTTTACATATGTTAACACAATTGATCATTGCAATAACTCTTTGAGGTGTTATTATTACCCCCCATTTTAAAGATGAAGAAATCAAAGCTCAAAGAGATAAAAAAATGATTTGTCCAGGGTAACATAGCTAGTAAATATCTGAGATGGGATTCAAACTCAGGTCTTCCTGATTCTAAATCCAGCTTCTACTTCTTTTTCTTCTACTACTACTAGTACTACTACATTCTACTACTTCTACATTCAGGACTTGCTTTTAACCTGTTAAAACCTCATTGGAGGATCACAGAACCATAGAACTTAGATCTGTACAAGACTGTAGATATTTGATACAACTCTGTCATTTTATAGCTAAGAAGACTGCAAGTAGTAAATACCAGAGCTGGAATTCCAACCAAAGTCCCCTAACTCCAGATCTAATGTTCTTTCCATTATAATGTGATACCTTCCTTCCTTCACGGGAGAACCATTATCTAACAATTTAGCTTTCCCTCCAAGCTTTGTGTCATCTGCAATGCAATAAGAATGCCATCTACATGTTGAAGGCAGGAACTGTTAGGTTTTTGTCTTTGTATAACTATGACCTAGCCCAGCACTTTTCCTATAATATACTTTCCATCTTCTAAGTTTGCCTTATTTCCTTCCATCGTCATCTAAGTCTATAGGGATGGCATCTACTGTCAGTTCACTCTAACCCAAAAAATCAGTACATTGGTTACTTGCTGAACCACTTGATTAGACTGAACTCCTTGCTACCTCCAATCTCCCTCATGTTCCCTCACATTCTATTCTCCCCATCTCCCCCTGCCCCAGATGCCCTGAAGTTGGAATGCATATCCAAGGAAGTAATTCTAGGACCCTATAGAAGGAGGTCCCAGTGAATAGGTGCCTTCCTCTGGGCCATAGCAGACAGATTCCCCATTACTGGATTTGGAATCAAAGGGCCTGCATTTAAATAGCAACTCTACCACTTAATATCTGTAGGACTTTGGGAAAGGCACTTAACCTATCTGGGCCTCAGTTTCCTTATCCAGAAATGATGAGAGAATGAGAATAGATAACCCTCAAGGTAACATCTAACTATAAACCTATGATCCTATAAGCTTATGTTTATATAACTACATGAAATCAAGAGAAGGCCACAGAGAGAATGGCCTGGATTCCATAGGGAATTCTATGGCTAGGGAGTGAAAGATGGATGATGATCCAGCAAAGAAGCTGAGAAGGAGCAATAAGACAGGTAGGAACAAAACTAAAAGAGAGCTGTGTCATTGAACCTGAAGAAAACAAAGTCTAAGTTGACCCTTCTAGTCAACACCGCTAGTTGTGCTTTTAACCCTATCCCCTCCTCATTTGTAAAATGGGGATAATAATAGTTATAGTAGTATAATAATATAATAGTAATATATATATAATATATATAATAATATATGTAATAGTAATAACCTAGCTCCCAGGTTGTTGTGAGGATCAAATGAGATAATAATTGTAAAGTGTTTAGCACAGTGTCTGGCACACAGTAAGAGCAATATAAATATTAGTTTCTTCATCATCGTCATCTTCTTCTTCTCCAAGAGTTTGCCCCTTTGATCATTCTCTCTCTTTTCCTTCGTCTAGAATATTTCCTACCTGCTAACTCTTTCCCTGCCTCCTACAGATAATACCAGGTAATCCTTTTTTAAAAATTGAATATGCCATCCCCTCAAGCTATCATCTTTTATCTCCCCTCCCATTCACAGCCAAACTCCTAGAAAGTATCAAATGCGCTTATTTCCTCTGTGACCTCACCACCCATTCATTTTCTCAATCCCTTACAATCTGATTCTAACCCCATTAGTTAACTGAAAATGCATATCCCAATGTTATCAGCAGTCTCTGAATTACTAGATTCAATGACCTTATTCTTCGACCTCACCTTTCTTCAGTTTTTGCCACCATCAGCCATCCTCTCCTCATTAGCACTCTCTCCTCACCTGGTATCCGTAATGCTGTTCTCTTGGTCCTTCTACCTAACTGACTACTGTTTCCCAGTCTCTTTTACTGTATCATTATCCATCACTCACTCCTAGCTTAGATGTCCCCCCAAGGCTCTGCATGGAGCCTATCACTTTTAGCTTCTTCCATTATCATTCTACATTCTTCCCTTGATCTCACTAGCTCCCAAGAATTGCTATGGCTATTCCGATGACTCCAAAATCTATCTACCCAACCCCAGTCTTTCTCCTTAATACTAATAATAGATACGATTGAGTGATGGTGATGGTGATGACATTTAGAATTCTAAGGAGGATGATCAAGGGAGTCGCCTACCCATTTGAAGAGTTCCTCAATTAATTTAATGAATGAGTGAAAACTCACCCTAGCTCAGTCCATGCTTCATATCTCACTTAGTCATATGCTATAACATCAAGGCCTAGCCAGCAGGGCATTATGCCAAATACTCAGCTACTATTTTCCTTCTTGTCACCAGGAACAATAAACTTTTCACCCTCTGGACCTCTAGTATTGACTCCGCAGGCACTATGCCACCACATCTGGGGCACAGGGGTGGGGAGAAGAGAGAGAGAGAGAGAGAGAGACAGAGAGAGAGAGAGAGAGAGAGAGACAGAGAGACAGAGAGAGACAGAGAGAGACAGAGAGAGAGAGAGAGAGACAGAGAGAGAGAGAGAGAGACAGAGAGAGAGAGAGAGAGAGAGAGAGATCAAAGAAAACATTTAATATGAAAGACCAAGAGATATATACCAGAGTTAAAGTATAGAGGGAGAAAAAAGGAATGGGTTTCTGCTGGGTAGAGAGGGGAAGAATGTTCTCTAGATTTTGATATAAGGATAGAAACCTGGGACTAAGGTTCACACAATGAGTTTCCAGTGACACAGCTCCTTACAGATCTGCTGACAAAGCTAAGGCATGTCTTGCACTATAAAGCTGAATGGCTAAGACAGAGCCAGGTACTTTTAGTACTGCAATATGAAAACACTACAGTCACTGTCATTGTTTTTGCTCTGCCCTGGAGCTAAACTATCTTGGTTGGTGAGTGAGTGAGTGAAAACTCTCTTCATATGCTAGAAGTAGTCTAATCTAGATCATGTTTAAAACATGGTATCTGCCATGATACTAGAACCTAACCAGTATAGGCAATTTGCCAATACCCTACCACCTGAGAATTTCCATCCCCCTTCCCCTTTTGACCTCTTACCTTTTTTCTAACCAGCAATAATCAAGTTGATATTGGAAAGGGCATTTCAACCTACCACCCTAAGGCCCCACTCACAATCCCTGAGATAGTCTAGACCCCCCAAAAAATCCTTTTTTTTCAGTGCTACCCCCACCTCCATTTGTGTTGTATCAACCTAATTATTGTAAACTTCTCCAAGACTCCCCTAATCTTCCCCTCCAAAACAATCCTCCCTTCCTCCACATGCCACCTTTGGTCTTCCATAGGGCCCTGCCCCAAGACCATCTACAAACACCAGACAGACTTCAAAGATAAGATTTCTTCCACCACCTCCCAAGAATTTCTCCAGAGTAGGCAAGGTATTGCTTTCATGACCTAAACTGGCTCTTCTACCTATTCTTTCCTGTGAGGTGGGCTTTCATGGGCCTCACAGAACACATGGCCATCTGTTACGATGCTGAACCTCAAGGAAGGTCCTTGAATAGGTTAATAATATGCCTCCCTCAATGGGCCTCTCTTTACCATCTATAAGCTGCCTGAACTCACTCCTCCATGGGAATTCACATAGGTTCATTCTCTTATACTCACCCCATTCCAGTGATTTGGAACACTTAGCTACCAATGTACACACCACTTTTCCCATCCCCAACTAGCCACTCCCTTATTCCTAACCACCTCACAGTACCTCCCTAATGTCCCACTCTGTTTGCAACTTTCACTATGCTGTTTAGAAGATCTGCTCCAGGGTTAAGGCAACAAATCAATTCATCAAACATTAAGTGCCAGATACAAAGAATGAAGAAAAAAACTATCCCTGCTCTCAAGGAGCTCATAGTCTAAAGGAGATGACAACATAAACTGAATGAATCCAGGGAAGCCAGGAGGTGGAAATGAGGAAGGAGAACGGTATTGTAAGCATGGGGCTGGGGGTGGGGCAGCCAGTAAAAATGCACAGTTAGGAGATGGAGTGTTGTATGTGAGAGACAGCAAAGTAGGCAATGTCACTGGATCCCAGAGTATGTGGAGGGGACTAATGTGTAAGAAGACCAGAAAGGTAGGATATGGCTACGTTATATGAGACAGAGAGAAAAGGAGGAAGGAGGAGGAGGAGGAAGGAGAAGAGACAAAGAGAGACAGAGACACATACAGAGAGACAGAGAGAGCACCAGTTTGCTTTCATATGTAGCAATGTTCTAGAGCTCTTCTCCCAACCCCCAGTTACACTGGTAAGCTGGCTCCCAAAAGAGCAGCTGCCACTTCTCCCCTCAGCATTCTAGGAGACTATGAGACATTGGGGGTGGAGTAAGGTGTGTATCTAATGCTATAGTTTGTGAGCACACGTTGATGCTTCTTGCTGATAATTATCAATCCACATAAATTAGTCTGCCAGACTTGATTAGGTTTTAGGAAAGATGGTATAGTAAGAAAAGCTGGCACAGAATATCCCCATAAAAGCCCATGTCACATTCTCCAACTCCCACAAGCACATAAAAAATTGAGGGAAAAGAAGATAAAGTCTTAGAGCCTACTGTCCCAGGGAACACTACTAGGACCTCAATAAAAAGTTCAATCCCCCAATCCTCTGAAGTTCACAAAGTCTCATTCTGGTCAAGGTAGGGTGGAAGGGAGGAGACAGTAGTTAGTTCTCTCCTCTTCCCTCCCCCTAAAAGATTTCTGCTCAAGGACTTGGTTGAAGTTGCTTCCACCACTCACTGGCCAGCCACTGGAATCTTCCTGTTCTGAACTGGCTTGCTATGTCACAGAAAATATGAAGAGTGTGACCAGGTCTCCTCAGCCAATGCCAACACACCTCCTACTAGTGTACATATTTCAAATTGCCTTCCATGTACTATATACATATGTGTGTATATATGATATTTACATATATATACATGATATTGTTTGTGCCTAGTTATTTACATATTGTCTGACTGATTAAAACATGGACAGAAATTGTTTTTATATCCCCAACACTTAGCATACTGCCTGTCACATAATAAGCTAACTGACTGACCTATTGAGACTTTCAAGGACTTCTCTCACCTTTGACTAATACCATTGACTGATTGATTGAAGTTGTTCTCACCTGGTTAAGGTACTTACTTTAAGAGGAAGGTGGAGTGAACGATTAATTTAGTAGACCCAGAGCCTTACATAGAAATTATTAATATTAAAAGCAATTTTTATTTCCTTTGAACTAACTGAAGAGAAGGGAAGCTGATTCTCAGTCAGCCAATTAAAAGGGAATAGTCCTAGGCTCCAAAATCCAATCAATATGGTTCTAGTGAGCATGCTCAAATTCCATGAAGAGTTGCCCCCAAATGATATCCCATGACCCAAGGTAACAAGTATTTCTTATGTCTGCTCTGTGACAGGTACTGCACACATGGGATACAAATATACATGTACATATATTTGTATATATACATATATAGTATGCACATATACGCACAGCATGTATACATATACACATGTATAGTATACACCTATGCATAGTGTGTGTACATATATGTATGTGTATACTATATACATGTATGTAATATACTGTATACACATTGTATACATATGTATACATATACTACATACATATATAGTATGCACATATGCATATATACATGTAGTATGTATACATAGACTATATACACATGTATGTGCATACTTTATACATATAGTATGTATATACACACTATATACATATAGCATGTATACATATATTGTATATAATATATGTTGTGTGTATACATGTATGTATACATATACTATATACATATATTATACATACCTATACACTATACTACACTATACACTATATACACATATAGTGTATATACATATACAATGTACACATATATACATATTATATATGTAGCATGCATATATATATAGCATACATAATATGGTATGTATATATGTATACATATACTATGTACATATAGTATACATACACATATATATATACAGGGTGTCCATAAAGTCCGTGTGCAATTTAAAATAGTTGTAACTTTTTAACTATATGCGATAGAAAGAATCTGTAACAAAGATTAGAAAGCTTGATGTATCTAGTTTATTTTTGTCTTTAGAAATTTTAAGTTTATTTTATTTTTATTTTTAGAAATTCAACTTAAAATTACTTATTTTTCAGGATTACTATTGACCCATGGCTTCAATAGAAGAGAAAGTAAACTGTGTTCTTTGGTTGGCTGAACTAAAATCTACCACTTCTGTCCAAAGAAGGTTTAGAACCCAGCACAAGAAAGAAGCACCACGCAGGAATTCCATATCCAAGTGGATGAAAACATGTGATGTGATTGTTGGCATTACTGAAAATCAGCTTGAAAATTTTTTTTTTCACAAACCACAGAATCGTATTACCCTTTGTATTAGTAATGATGGTGGACATGCTGAAAATTAACAAGAACAATAAAAAAAATGAAGTGCTTCTTCTCTCTTTTGCTTTTTACAGATTCTTTCTATCACATATAGCTACAGAGTTACAACTATTTTAAATTGCACACAGATTTTATGGACACTCTGTATAGTTCATGGAAGACAATTTGAAAGATGTACGGTAGTAGAGGACTGGGAAAGACTTTCTGCAGAGGGTAGGAATTGTGCTGTCTTGAGGGAAGCTAAGAAAAGAAGGTGAGGAGGCAGATCATTCCAGACAAGGCAACAAAGGCAAGGAGGTGGGGAATACAGTGTTTGAGCAAGTTACTTAGCCCAAAAATAGGCTGAATAATCAAGTCTGTGAGGGTGAGTAAAAAGGTAGATAGGAAGGGGCTAAGATTATAAAGACCTTTGAATGGCAAACAGAGGAGTTTATATTTGAACTGGTAGGTAATAGGGAACCCCTCGAGCTCAATTGTGGGAAGGGATAGCAGAGGTGGTATGGAGAGATACTTACTTTAGAAAAACCACCTTGGCAGCTGAATGAGTATGTACCGGAGAGGAGAGAAACTTGAGGAAGGAAGATTTGTTAGACGGTTGTTGCCATAGTCCAGGCAAAGGTGACAACTGTCTCACTAGGGTGGTGGCTTTGTGAGTAGAGACAATGGGATTCACTAAAGAAATGTTGAGAAAGTGTACATCCTCTGTTTTCTCTGTCATTATCACCACCGTTATGCAGGTTCTTGTCACCTCCCTCTTGGACCCTTGTAATAGTCTGCTGGATTGTCTCCCTACCTCAAGCATCTCCCCACTCCAGTCCATTCTCTACTCAACTGTCAAATTGATCTTCTTAAAAGGCAGGTCAAAATATGGTCAATATTGTCCTCTACCCCATTCAATGAATACTCTCTGCTTAGAATTAGCTGATAATGACTTGTTGCAGAAGCAAATGGCAGTGGCAGGGGTGTGTTTGCACTTTGCTTGTGAGATTAAATCCTTTCCAGGCTTAAAAGACAGTAGTAATAAGGGCACTGAAAGGTTTCCTGCAAAAGCAAATGCAAAAACAAACGTGTGTAGCCACTTAGTCCCAAAGGGGAGTTCCATCTCTGTAGAAATCATTTGTGAATAACTCCAACTTTGAGAGTTCTAGAGAAACAAGTTTTCCTGAAGTAGCATGCTCCTTGGAGAAAGAAGAGGAAAGTCCACATAATTATTGTGCAGTTTTCTACTTAGAGAAGAAATTCTGTGAATTATTCAAATAGTGCCAGTCTGACAAAAAAAAAAGGTATTACTTGTACTGTAGTCCCCAAAGTATGTTTACCTTCCAGGGAGAGTCTAAGCCACAGGGTGGCACCATGATTCTGGAACAGATTACATAGGATGCTATGAGACAGAAGATTTCACTGGAATGTCAGTGTTTTGCCCAGATAGCAACCCTAACTTAATTTTCTTTCTGGGAATGAGCTAATGGGTTGTTTGAGTGCTATGTGTTTCCATATCTGTTTATAGGCTTCTGTAGACCTTTTATTCTTTTGTATTTTCTCTGGAGTTAAGATAAAGGTTGTCACAGTTGTGATATACATTTAATATCCTGTATGCATGTGTGGGAGTTGGGAAGTTACTTATATGTGGGGAAACTTATTACGCAAGCCATACCTTGAGTATATTTAGAAATTTTCCTGGAGTATTCTAGGTAAGAGCAATAAGCCAAGAAAGAAATAAACCCTTTCACATCAGGCTACCAGGACTAAACCTGGTCTATGTCAGCCCAAGGTCTTGGGGGCCATGTGTGACATAATATTTACAAATATCTTATGGAATTATACACATTAAAAGCACCTGCATAGGACACAGAATTTTAAACAAAGAAAATTCTGCTTATTAAAAAAGGGATTATGACAATACCATATACAAAAAGGTGACAATGATTAATATTAAAGATGATTTGGATTTCCTTAAAGCAATAGCCTCCAATAGAATCCTCTCAGAGATGTACATCAAGGTACATGAAATAGAGAGCCACATATTACATATTTGCATAATGAATTATATTTTGTATATAATATACTATGACTGTCTACATAAAATGTGCATTTGACTCTTGGGAATTGTACTAATTTTACTTATACCACCATAATTCCTTGATCTTACTACCCATTCCCTCTTACTCCAACATTTTCATTAATCCAGCTCCCTTATATCAGAAATATATGGCAAATTAGGTATATAAAAAATCAGGGGAAAGGCAAGGCAAGATAATGAGGCCCACCATAAATATTTATAGGGGTCACAATTCAGAGAATAGCACCTTAAAGAAATTCATGTAAACAGAAAAAAATGTAAATTTTGATACAAAGAATCTGCCTGGCATTCTTTAAAAGTGTACTATGTATTATCATTAAGAGCAAAATGGTGCTTTATTTTTTTAAGACTCTGCCCATCTCACCTAGGCTGGAAGTGCAGGGGCTACTTCTGAGCTTACAATTGTCACAGGAGTTTTGACCTGATTTATTTCTGACTTGAGCTGGTTTGACCCTTTTTTAGGCAACCTGGCAGTTCCTCTGCTCTGATATTGAATTTAGTGAAGACCCCTAATCAGCATAGGCAACTGCAGCTTAGAAAACTCAATCTCAAGTGATCTGCCAGCCTCAGTCTTCCTGCTAGCTGGTATATTACAGACATGTAAAGTGTAATACTATACTTGACTTTCTTTTATTTCTAACTTTTTCTATTTTTTTTTCTATTTCTAATTTTTCTGACCTGGGCTGGGTCACCCCTCCTTAGGTAGCCTGGTGATCCTCTATTCCTGAAGGCTCACCACATTGGTGTTAGACTTGAAGTAGACACCCAATTTGCTTCAACACTACTGGAACTCGAAACTCCCTACCAGACTCAGCCTCCTCCAGTAGCAGGGATTACAGATGTGGGCCACCACTCCCAGCTTTATAAATATGCCTTTATAAAAGCTAATCTGTGTTAAGTGGTTAAATGGAACTGAAGTACTAGTCACTGGTCCCTTAACAAATGGGTTGGGTCTTGAGCCAAAGGCTAAAAATAAAAAGATACCTCAAACCTCTCACAGTACCTGAGAATGCTGGGCGTGAGAGGGAAAGATGTAAACGGCTCAGTCCGGAGAAAGTAGGGCCAGAAAGCCATGTTATAGATGTACTAGAGTAGGGAGAGAGAGGAGACAGAAAGATCTGTAAGGAGTCTATGGCAATATTCCATATGAATGCTAATGAGGGCCTACCAGTAGTGGGAATAGCTACAGATTTGAGTGTAATCTGTATAGAGTGGTAGTTTAAGCAGTGGGAGTAATTGAAGTTGCTGATATCATCCCAGACTTCACTGAGAATTATAGTGTCTAGAATTAGGGAGGTGATAATTTTTCTGTAATTTCTCCACTCTGGTCAGATAACATCTGGAGTATAGTTTTCAGTTCTGGGTATCATATTTAGGAAGGACATAGATGAACTGAAAGATATACAGAAGAGGGAAGTCAAGATGGTGAGAAGATTGAACATTATACCTTGTGAGAATCAGCTGAAGGAACTGAAAATGTTTAATCTGAAGCAGTGAAGATTTAGTGTGGATTTCACAGAAATCTTCAAATATTTAAGCAGGTAGGTACAGTGCTTAGAGTACTGGGCCTGATGTCAGGAAGACCTGAGTTCACATCCAACCTTGAATTCAATCAAGACTCATTGTATGATCCTGGACAAGTCACTTAAACTCTATTCACTTTAGTTTTCTCAACTGTAAAATGGGGATAATAATAGCACCTACCTCACAGGGTTGTTGTAAGAATAAAATGATATAATATCGGTGTAGAATTTAGCACAGTGCCTGGAACACAGTAGATACTTAATAAATGCTAATTCCCTTCCATTTTTTTATCTTTCCCTTCTCTATTTGAAAGAATATCTTATGAAAGAAGGTTTAGACTTGTGTTTGAATTTAGAGAGAAGAGTAAAAGCAATAGAGGGAAGTTGGAGAGAGACGTGCTTAGTCTTGATGGAAGGAAAGGAATTCCTACAAATCAGGACCATCCAAAAGTGCAATGGGATTCCTCAGGAGGTAGTAAGTTTACGTAGCTGGGCTAGATAAACATGAGTCTTTGATATTGTACTAGATTGCGCTGGTAGGGGCAGTTAGGTGGCACAGTAGGTTAAGCAACAGCCCTGGAGTCAGGAGGACCCAAATTCAAATCTGGCCTTAGATACTTCCCAGTTGTGTGACCCTGGACAAGTCACTTAACCTTGTTTGCCTCAATTTCCTCATCTGTAAAATGAGCTGGAGAAGGAAATGACAAACTGCTCCAGTATCTCTGCCAAGAAAGCCCCAAATGGGGTCACGGACTGTCAAACATGAATGAAATGACTCAACAACAAGTACAAATTAATGCATAGGGGTTAGACTAGATGGCCTGTTATATCTCTTCTAATTCTAATTTGGGGTTTACAAAGTGGGAAAGTATATAGAGAGAAGTGATAGGGTCCAAAGACAGAAATGTGGGAAACAGCCCCCATACAGGAGGTTGGGAAAGATGAGAAAAGGAAACTTAAAAGAGGTAGAAGGAGCCCCAGGGGAACATGGTCTCTAAAATCAGAGGGAAAGAACATGTCCAGAAGGAGGAGCTCTTCAACAATATCAAATGCCTCAGAAAAGTCAGGCAGAATAAGACTTGGGGGGTAAAAAAGGCCACTAATATTGGCAAATAGGAGGGCATTGCTGACCTTTGAGAGAACAGCTTTGGTTGAGTAAGGGAAGGAGAGAAAGTCATACTACAAGGGTATTCATATTACAAGGGTATGAGAATAGTGTTGGCAGTAAAGAAGCATGGACAATGAGTATTGAAAATATTCTAGAGAAGTTTAGCTCTGACCAGGATGAAAACCCTAAAGAAAAAGAAAAATATGATAGAAGAGTCAGTGGAAGGCTTTTTTAGGACTGCAGAGACCTAAATATATTCATAAGCAGGAAGTTCAAATATATCCTCAGATGCTTACTAGCTGTGTGACCCTGGGAAAGTCACGTAATCCTGTTTGACTCAGTTTCTTCATCTGTAAAATGAGCTGGAGAAGGAAATGGCAAACCACTCTAGTCTCTTTGCCAAGAAAACCCCAAAATGGAGTCACAAAGAATCATACACGACTGAAAAAACGGCTGAACAACAAAGAAAGGAACCAGTGAATTGGGCAAGATTAAAGATGGATGAGAGAAGGATTAACTCCTAAAAAACAGAGAATGGGATCAAGGGATCAAGGGCACAAGAAGAAGATATAACCTATGTGGAGAAGTTTTGAAACATGGAGGAAGAGAGTTAAGGAAGCTTAATATTTTTTTAATTTGAATTTGAAAAAAAAAATACATTTGAGCTGAGTCTGAAGGATGGATGAGTATCATTTCAACTGGAAGATAGAGAAGGCATCCTAGGCAACAGGAATAGCATAAGTAAAGGTACAGAAGCAGGAACACAAGTGTTTTGGGAGAACGACTGTGAATTTATTTTGGCCATTGATAGGATACGTATAGCAAAGTAGTGGGAGATAAAGCTGAAAAACTTGGTTGGGCCCAAATCTTAGAGGATCTTGAATCCACACTTAATACAGTAGACAACTGGCAGCTATTGAATGTTTTTGGTCAGGGGAATAGCATGACCAAAATTGTGCTTTAGAAAAATTAATCTGATAGTGGTGTATAGGATGAATTAAAGTGGGGAAAAGCCTGAAAATGTTTCAGCCATTCACAGTAGGATGATTCAATAGTTTAGTTAAGAAGTAATGAGGATGTGGAGAGGAAGTGATGTTGATGAAAAAGGGAAAAGACGAAGCAAGGAAAAGTTATTTCAAAGGGAATATTGACAAGACTTGATGACATTGGACAAGAGAGTCAGGCAGTCAAAGAGGAGTCCTAGATTTTGAGCATGGGTGCCTAGGAAAATGGTGGTGATAGTAATAGAAATAAGGAAGTCATGAAAGGGAACTGGCTTTGGGGAAACTGGCTAATGAGTTTGGTTCTGAATATGTTAAATTTGAGGTTCTGACAGGACTAGATATCTAGCAGCTGAAAATGCAGAACTGGGAACAATGTAGAAAGGTGTTAACAGGAACATTGACCTGGGAATCATTTCATAAAAACCTTAACATTTCCTCAGCAAAACATATCTAGTGAACAAAATATAGATCTACTGTGTTCATTTATCTCAACACAAGCAACTTTCCTTCACAAAAAATATGCTGCCTGAAATACAGTCAGCAGCAAAAGAGATACCATTATACTAGAATTTTTAGGCACCTAGCTGGTATAGTGAATAGAATTCAAGCCTTGGAGTTCTGAAGACCGGAGTTAAAATCCACCTTCAGACATTTACCGGCAGCATGACTCTGGGCAAAGCATTTAACCTCTCTCATCTTAGTTCTCTGATCTGTAAAGTGGGAATATTTGCACTTACAATATAGTGGTTGTCGTGATTTGCAAACCTTAAAGTGCTAAATAAATCCTAGCTATTTCTATTATTTCACTTTATAGCCTAAACACGGATAGAAGAAACTGTTATCCCTCTAGAGGTTTTCCTTGGTAATAATTCTCCTAAATAACTGATTGGTCTTGTAAAAGAGAATAAGGGCTTATACATGTAAAGTGGTACCCTCCCCTATGTGTTTCAACTCTTCCTATTAGAAAGTTGTGGGTCTCAAATATTTAGACCACAAAGAGACCCAGAATTAATCAAGGTAGCAGTCTGCTTAATCAACTCAACAAATTTTCTATTAGGTAGCTACTTTGTGTAGAAACCTAAAGGCAATTCAAAGATAAATAAGACTGCCCTGCCCTCAAGAGCATGCAATCTAGTGAGAGAAGATAAAATGATTAATATTCTTAATGTGCAGGCAAGATCAAAATAAAAATAATTGACATTTATCCAGTGCTCAAAGTCTCAAACCATAATTCCTTTGACCTTCCATAGCAACCCACTAAGGAAGACAGTTACTTGACTTTGATTTCTCAGCCAGTGAGTATTGGAGACAGGATTTGAATTCAAGCTTGTGCTGACTCCACATCTAACACTTGATTAAGCAGACTGCTAGATTTATACTATTCTATACTTTGTACTATGGCATACTACTTCCAAAGTAGCACGATCCAAAGGAAAGGTCTGTTCACAGCCCTTCTGCTCTAAGACGTGCAAGTTCCTGACTCAGGTTGGGGTCCGTTGGTTTGCGTTTAGTTGAGTTTCAGTAAATTGTTGCTCAACTCACTCACAGCCTCTGTGAGGTTCTGCACCTTCAGAGGATCCAAGCTGTTGGCATTCCTTTGGTTTTCGTCTTCTGACCTGGGTTTTCCACTTCAGGTTTGTGTCCTGAGCTAAAGGTTAGAACTGAGTCACTGCTCGGCTCTTTGGTCAGAGCCACACAGCTAAGCTTTAGGAAATCATTGTGTGTTCAATACTCAGCTAAGGCCTCATGTTTGGTCACAGCAACTCCTCTCTACCATTGGTCTGTGACCCAGAACTGGGTAATGGGAGACAGAGCTGCAAGATGGCACCATTCCTGTTCCCAGCATTAATTCAGGAGTCTCCTAGAATCTCTTGGTTGCTTTATCAATGTTTTGTCCTGTTGCCACTGATGCTGCAGGTGCTACCAACAGGCTGCGCTCCTGGCCAGCCTCCACTCACAGACTTCTCTGTCTTACTAAGCTTCTTTAAACTAGGAAAATGACTCACTGTGAGTTTTCCCAATTAGAATTCAGGATTTTCTAGGTTTTTATGGAGGAAGTATATTGGGAGAGCTATACAAAAATTCTGACTCTTACTCCACCCTTCTATGATTGCTATTGTAATGCAGAAAAGCTCAATCCCATCATTCATCAATGTCCTTGGCTGATATAAATCCCGTGCATGGAAGAGGCTAGAGAGCCTGCTTCTTGGAGAGTCATGGTAATATGTAATAGAAGTACCTTGAGGGATGAGAGTATATAAGGTATACAGGGAGGACTAGCACCTCTGGTGTCAGGGCTTGCTGAGCCTTTTCCAGGGCTGCTCATCCACCTTTGTTGTCTACCTATCACCCAACTCTCACCTGTAGCTCCAAGTTGTAGCATGAGCAGCAGCTATATCCTAGTTAAACCATCTTGGTCCTTATAAGTTCTGAAAGGTTAGGAGAGCAAGTTTCCAGAGTTCCAGAGTTCATGAGTCTGAGCCCATGATGGTTTTGCAGCCTGCCTAGCATCAACGCCCTAAGAAGCTATGTATGACAATTTGGATCCAGCCTGGTGGTAGCTGAAACAAAGACTCTTCTAACATAGATGCTGCAACTGGATGGGAACTTAGCTGGACAAATATTATGTAGTGACAGAGCTAAATTGGAGGCTACTCTCATAAGAGATTGAGGCGGCATGGAGAGAATATGCCTCCAAGTTGTTGAAGTGAAAGGCTTGAACTTTTGTTCTTGTTATATCTTTAAGGAAAATATCCCGTTGTAAAAGCCAGTTTATGTTAACAGGGTTAAATGGACCCAGGGTGCTAGTAACTGGCACCCAACAGTCAGGGGAACATAGCCAATGGGGGCTAGAGCTGATAAGATTAGAGAAGAGATACCTCCCCAACTCTCAGCATACACCTAGGATCCTATAAAGGAAGGCGTAGCCTACCTGGCACTGGCAAGAAAGATTCAGAAAGTACTCACCACACTATAATTATCTGTGTGTTCTGTCATGTCTGACTCTTCATGACCCTATTTGGGGTTTTTTGGCAAAGATACTAAAGTGGTTTGCCATTTCCTTCTCCAGCTCATTTTATAGATGAGGACACAGAGGCAAACAGGGTTAAGTGACTTGTCCAGGGCCGCTCAGTTAATAAGTGTTTGAGGCCAGATTTTGAACTCAGGTCTTCCTGAGTCTAGGCCCAGTACTCTATCCACTGTACTACCTAACTGTATAATTATCTATGCTTCTTGAAATGTTAACCATGATTCAAGCTCTAGCTTAGTTTTTACATGATCCATGAAGCCTTCTCTTATTACCTCTAGATGGAAATTTTTTCTTGCCCTGATAATGCTCATAAAATATTTATTTGCATTCCTCTTATGCAGAATCACAGATTTTGAAAATTGGGGGAGACCTTAGATTTTTCAATAGGAATCTCTTATGATATCTCTTGAGAACCTTTACTAGGGCAGAACTGATTAACATGTAAGGCAGCTCGTTCTTTTTTGCGATAACTCTGATTAATAGATTTACATATTTCTAATTGTACTTTTCATGGAGCCACGGAATCATAGAACCCTAAATGTAGAAGGGATCTTAGAAGTCATATAACTCAGCTTTTTTCCTGATGAACAAATCCCTGACTAATACTCAAATGCTTCTAGAGAAGAAGACCTTGTTACTATATGAAATAGTCCATTCCATTTTTTGGAAAATTCCAGTTGTTAGAGTAAAATCACAGAACTTCCGCTGGACTTCATGAGGCTGGGGCACTCACCCTCTCCCTAAAAGATAGATGTATAGTTTGCTAAAGCATTTGTTGCACTATTACAGTCCCAGGTACTATGCTAAACAAAAGGGATACATAAACAAGAAAACAAAGCAGTCTTCGTTCTCAAGGATCGTACATTCTACTAGAAGATAAACCACAAAGGGAAGAGGAAGGGAGGTTATCCATATAGGGTCAATGCAGTTGCCTGAGAAGTCAAGACTAGAGAGTGAAATGGAAGTGAAGTGAGTAGTGTGCCTTGGGCTCCTTGAGACAGGGTATTCCTGGGACAGCTAGGTAGCATAGTAGATGAAGCACTAGCCTTGGAGTCAGGAGGACTTGAGTTCAAAGCTGGCCTCAGACACTTGCTAGTTGTGTGACCTTGGGCAAGTCACTTAACCCTGACTACCTCCAAAAAAAATGAATGATTTTTTTTAAAAAAAAAAGATATGGTATTCTTAGGAAGGGACTCACTAATCAGTGAGCAGATCACAGATTGAAGTTATCCTTAGGTGGGCAAAGTACCTAGTGGGGAGGGGTAGCACACTGTAGAGTGAGCTAGAAGTGAATGTTTTTCTATTCCCTTTTGGGGAAACCCTAGATATAAGCCAAAACACAACTTGGTTATTGAATTGATCAGAGTTCTTAAGTCTTTCAAAGTTATTTCTTTTAGGTTGTTCTCTTTGTTCTGCTCATTTTTCTCTGAATCTGTTCATACAAGACTTCCCAGGTTTCTCTGAAACTACCTCTTTTATCATTTCTTATGACACAATGGTATTCTATTAAAGTCATATACCATAATTTGCACAGTCTTTCCCCAATCGGTAAAGTAGCCCCTTAGAGTTTGTAATAGTCGCTACAAAAAGACTTAGCTACTTTTTCACATGACTATCCTTCAGATACTTTGACTGCTCCTACATCTCCCTCCAGTCTTTCTCCTCTAGATCAGACATCCCTATTTTCTTTCATTTATTCTCATATAGCATAATTTCTAGTTCCCTCATAATCCTGGTCACCTTTCCTTGGTTCTCCCTCAATCTGTGAATGTTTTTCCTAAAAGGTGGTACCTAGAACTAAATACAATAATTTCAGATGTGGTGTCTACAAAGCAGAGTTATAGGGACTATTGCCTCCCTATTTCTGGACAGTTTGACTTTAATACAAGCTAAAAATTGCCTGGATTTTAATGCCTTCTGTGTGAGATTGTTGATTCCAGCACTTAACACAGTAACTGTCATATAATAGGCACTTAATAAATGCTTATTGATGGATATATTGAGGTTAAAGACACATCTCCCCATCCTGTACTTGTGCAGCAAGTTTTTTCATCCTAAATATAAATTTCATCATATCAGAATTGGCCCATCTCTCCGGCCTATCAGGATATTTTTAAATTTTGAATTTCTCATCTAACATGTTTTTCATCCCTCACAGCTTTGTATTATCTGCAAATTTCATGAGCATACTTTATGTCTTTATCCATATCATTAATAAAAATGTTGAACAACAGAGGAGCAAGGATAGATCACTGGGGCATTCAATTAGTGAACTCCCTCCATGTTTATATCAATGCATTAATGACTACTCTTTGAGTTCAGTTATTCAAATAGTTCTAAATAAAAATAACTATATTATTATCTGCCCCTACCCCCATATTCTTTCTCTCTCGGTTTTTCTTTAATTGCATGAGGGCTTTACAAAATGTTTCCTTCAATTTAGGTTTTCTATGTCAATGCCATTTCCTTGACCTACCTGTCTAATAACCCTGTTTAAAAAAGGAGATGCTATTAGTCCTGAGAAATCTCTGCCATGCTCCATGATTTTCTTCTTTTTTAATTAAATTTCTTTTTTCCCAATTAACAAACATCTAGTCTTTCTCCCTCTCCCCTCAGCCCAGGGGGAAAAAAACAAAATCCCTCCAATAAATATCCATAATCAAGCAAAATAAATCCCCACATTGGCCATGTCCAAAAATATATGTTTCATTGTGTATATCTATTCCATCACCGTTCTGTCAGGAGGTGAGCAGCATTCTAAAACACTTTTCAACTAATGATCAACTTAGATCATTGCATTTATCAGAGTTCTTAAGTCTTTCAAAATTGTTCATTTTGGGGTTGCTGTTTGCATAAATTGTTTTCAGGTTCCGCTCACTTCACTGTTTATCAATTCAAAATGAAATTTAAGTGACACCCATTCCTCCCAACCTCTTTCCTTTTACATGTAGCTCCCTGAGTATGGAGAAATATGTTTCTTTATCTCTTCCATTCCTCTCATTTTCTTCCTAGTGTGCCCTCCTTCCCCCACTTTCCTTTCTTCTTTTAAGATCATCACAATATAACAAAAATCACTCCCAGACTCTCCACCGTATTTGATTCCCTCTGTGACAACTGCTCACATTATGGATCTCAGGAGTGCTTGTATCATCTTCTCCTCCTCCTCATTAGGATCAAACACTACATCCTTACAAAAAAATCTTTTCTGATTGCTCATTTATATTTAATTCTTATGTTTCTCTTTATGCCCATGTTTGAATTTCAAAATTTCTACCCATCTCTTGTCTTTATGTCAGGAATGCTGATATAAAGGTCTATTTCCCCCATTAGGATTATACTCCATTTTGCTAAGTAATGTATTCTCGGTTATAAGTCTGTATCTTTCCTCTGCTTCTTTACGGTGGTATCTGCTAAATTTCATGTGATTCTGACTGTGATTCCTTGATACTTTAAACTCCTTCTTTTTGGCTGCTCACAGTATTTTTTTTCCTTTAACACTGAAATTCTGGATTTTGGTTATGACATGCCTGTAGGTTTTCATTTGGGGATTTCTTTCTGGGGGTGACCAATAGATTTTGTCTATTTTCCCTTTGCTCTCTGATTCTTACAGATCTAGGCAGTTTTCTTTCCTGATTCCTTCAAATCAGGATGTAAATCTCTTTTTTTGGTTATGGCTTTAAGGTAGTCCAGTGATTCTTAAATTAGGTCTCCTTGATCTGCTTTCCAATCCAATAATGGGAAATTGTTTTTTTTTTAATATGAAGTGCATTACATTTTCTTTTATTTTTCAATATTTTGACTTTCATAAAAATATTTCTTGTTATCTCATGGACTCATTTGCTTCTGTTTAGTCAGTCCATTACAATTCTAAGGGAGTCTGTTACTTGGGTAAGGTATTGTACCTCTTATGATGAGCTATTAATTCTTTTTCCAAGTCTCTCCTCCAAAGTTCTCACTTCTTTTCCAATTCTTTCCTCTACCTCTCTTGTTCCATTTATAATAACATTATAAACCTTTTTTTCACTTTCACATTATTTCTTTTAGGAATTCTAACTGATCTTGTGGTCAAGCTATGTGTTTCTTTGATGCTTTTTCTTGTGAGTATTTTGAAGTTGGTCTCATTAATCATTCTTATATTGGTTTTGCCTTTGGCTGCCATCACAAAAGATTGTTGACTAAGGCATGTCCGGGGCTCTTCTGGTGTTTTCGTTGTGGCGACAGATTGATATCAGTTAAACATAATTGCTAAGATTATTATAGGAGGTATTGGTGTAATTTCTTATCTATGTTCCATTTTTCTTTTTTCTGAATTTATTTTTTTATTATTTTTTATTTATTAAATATTTTTAATTTTCAGCATTGATTTTCACAAGAGTTTGAATTATGAATTTTCTCCTCATTTCTACCCTCTCCTCCACTCCAAGATGGCATATATTCTGGTTGCCCCATTCTCCAGTCAGCCCTCCCTTCTGTCACCCTCCCATCCCCCTTTCCCTTACTTTCTTGAAGAGCAAGATAAATTTCTATGCCCCATTGCCTGTATATATTTCCTAGTTACATGCAAAAACTTTTTTTGAACATCTGTTTTTAAAACTTTGAGTTCCAAATTCTCTCCCCACTTCCCTCCCCACCCACCCTCCCTAAGATGGCAAGCAATTCCACATAGGCCACACGTGTATCATTATGTAAAACCCTTCCACAATACTCATGTTGTGAAAGACTAACT
>CM053622.1:232377543-232394007 GCA_028646595.1 Phalanger gymnotis | reverse complement strand
GTATTTTCTTCAGTGGTCTTTTGGACCTCCTTTTCCATTTGGGTAATTCTGCCTTTCAAGGCAATCTTTTCCTCATTGGCTTTTTGGAGCTCTTTTGCCACTTGATTTAGTCTATTTTTTAAGGTGTTATTTTCTTCAGCATTTTTTGAGTCTCCTTTAGCAAGTCATTGACTTGTTTTTCATGGTTTTCTCACATCCCTCTCATTTCTCTTCCCAATTTTTCCTCTACTTCTCTAACTTGCTTTTCCAAATCCTTTTTGAGCTCTTCTATGGCCTGAGACCAGTTCATGTTTTCTTAGAGGCTTTTGATGTAGGCTCTTTGACTTTGTTGACTCCTTCTGGCTGTATGTTTTGGTATTCTTTATCACCAAAGAAAGATTCCAAAGTCCGAGCCTGAATCTGAGTCCATTTTCACTGCCTGGCCATGTTCCCAGCCAACTTACCTGACCCTTGAGCTTTTTGTCAGGGTATGAAGGCTTGTAGAGTATAGAGTGTTTTGTCCCATTCTTGAGGGGTTGCGCTGTTGTTTTCAGAGCTATTTCTACACGGCAAGCTGTGCCACACCAGGGCTACTCCTCCCCCAAGAACCGCCAACCTGGACCAGACTCGGATCTAAGCTGGCTCTGTACTTCAGCTCAGATCCACCACTTAATTCCTCCCACCAGGTGGGCTGGGGGCCAGAAGCAACTGCAGCTGTAGCTCTATAAGCAGCCTCAGAGCTGCATCACCTCTGCTGCCCCTGGGGAGGTGGCTGAACCACGAACTCCTTTCACTCTGTCCGAGCAGCTTTTCCCACTAACCTTCTCTGTTGTCTTTGGTGTTTGTGGGTTGAGAAGTCTGGTAACTGCCACAGCTCACTGATTCAGGGCACTAGGGCCTGTTTTGCCTGGCTCCCGGTCTGGTTGGTCCAAGAGTGCCTCACAATGGGCTCTGCCCCACTCTGCTCCCAGTTTCATGGGATGGACCTTACCTCGTGACCATCCAGGCTGTCCTGGGATGGAGCCCTGCTTCCCTCTGCTATTTTGTGGGTTCTGCAGCTGTCGAATTTGTTCAGAGCCATTTTTTAGGTGTTTAGAGGGACCTGGGGGGGAGCTCACGCAAGTCCCTGCTTTCCAGCTGCCATCTTCTATTTTCCATTTTTCATTCCTAATTAATTGTTTAAATAGTTCAGGACTGAGTCATTTGAATTGCATGCCATATATTTTTTCTTATTATTATCTTTGCTCCTTACTAATTCTGATCTTTGCCTTGATGAGTCAGTGGTCTGACTGTACATAAAGAGTAAGAGAGGGGGAAAGAACTGTGTTTATATGATATGGAAATTCAATAAAAGAACTGAATTGTGCAAGAAATGAAAAACAAACTCTTTAGTCTGTCAAAATCTATGCACTGTCCCAAATGACTAAGCCTATTGCTTAATTCTTGAAAATACATGTATCAGCATGAGGAAAGAAAACACTCCATTTTGCCTATGGATCTTAGAAGGACATTTCATTCAACTAAATGGTCTATCAATGAGCTTAACTTCCACTATACATTAAACTCTATCCAGGTATGAAATCCTTTTTTAAAAACTGGACCCACGGTTTCATCAGTGTAGGAAGCTTTCCTTCCCTCTCACTCCTCTACCAGCCAATGATGAACTTCTTTTGCAAATGCAGAACAGCAGCTTTTCTGCATGTTGTAGTCTAAAATATTTGCTTGGGGATACTGAAGGGTTAAACTACTTGCCCAGGATCATACAATCAATATGCGTCCAAGGCAGAACTTGACTTCAGGTCTTCCTGAAGCTAAGGTCAGATATCTTTTCACAATATCATGCTGCCTCTCAATGATATTCATTGTTCACATATAATAAATAACCTATATCATAATACTCAGCAAGGAGGCATACTGCAGGCTAAATATAAAGGTCAATGTAATACCTAACACACAGAGAAAAGTTATCTACTATGGACTAAATGCAGAGGTCACCTAGAATACATAATATACAGAATAAAGTTACGTATTATAGACCAAAAGGGCTGTTAGGTGGCACAGTGCATAGAGTACTGGGCCTGGAGTCAGGAACTCAGGAAGACCTCAGTTCAAATCTGGTCTCAGATGCTTGCTAACTGGGTGACCCTTGGCAAGTCGTTTAACCCAGTTTTCTTCAGTTGCTCATTTGTAAAATGAGCTGGAGAAGGAAATAGCAAACCACTCCAGTATCTTTGCCAAGAAAACCTCTAACGGGGTCACAAAGAGTCAGAAGTAATGGAAATGACTGAACAACAACAAATTGTAGACCAAATACAGATGTCTCATGCAATATACAATCCATAGTCACGTGCAATCTGCAGCAACTTATTACTGTATGTATTGATATTATATACCAAATTACATGCATTCTATCAATGTGAGGCAGTGTGGTATAGTGGATAGAAAGTTGGCTTTATGTCAAGAAGGACTGGGTTAAAGCCTTGTCTCTGACACAAGTGGCTATATGACTCTAAGCAACTCTGCGTTTGCAGAGAAGGTGCTGACCTGCATTTATGGAGGCAGTTTCCTCACCTGGGATTTCCCCATGCCCATGTAAGCACAAGTCCACTAACCTTATTCCTATCCTTCACCAATGAGCATTGTTTATCTATGTGCAGCCATTTATTGGTAGTTCCAGTCATGCTGCTCCATGCACTATCAGGACTTGTACCTCTCCACCAGCTGCCTTGTCCTTATCAGGATGATTCCACCCTGAGGCCTATTCTCCTGATTGGTAGAAGTCCCTGGGGGGCCCCCACCCCTCCTCATTATTTTACTCCCAGCTCAATTCATTCTCCAGATGGCTCTAATTCCACCAGCCTTGCCTTCTTAATGTTTTATTTTCTATTAGTCTATAAGCAATTTGAGTATAGAGACCATCTTGTTTTCTTTTATTGATATCCCCAGGGCTTAACCCAGTGTCTTGCAACACTAAACAATAAGTATTCTCTCTCTGTCCCTGTCTCTCTCTGTCCATCTGCCTCTGTCTGTCTCTCTCTCTCTCTCCCCCTCTCCTACTCTCTCTCATATTCCTCCTAGAGTATCGTGTATCATTCTGATCTTGGATGTTCTTGACACTCCAATGGTGGTCTTCTGTCACTTTTGTCTTGTATGTCCTCAGTCCCACAGGCTGGTAGTCTCAGTCACGAGTTATGCCCAGGCTGGCTATTACTCCCAAGTAAGCCAAGTGCTAAATAGAGGGTTTCTGTTTCCTTAGGGACAACACAGAGAATGAAGATGGATTCAGCTATCTTCCTTCCACTCCCAACATAGTCCAACGTTTCAACCTAGGACAGTCTTTCTTGATCAGTAAGGGGATACCAATGTATGTTTTCCTTTTCATACAAATTGTGATCTGCCTTCTCTCCATATGAGCTGTTATCTGGCTCTAATAATCCACCTGCACCTGGTGGATTAAGCTGTTTCAGTGCCCACCCGATAAACTCTCTATTGCCTTTCTCCTCCTCCTCATCAAGTACTAATGCCTCCCCTGTCACAAACAGAAGGCTCTCTAGGGCTATTTTGTAAATTCACAAATACCCTAATCTTTTAACTTCTTAGTAAGAGTCTCTGATACAGGCTGATATCTTGTGTTTTCCCTGGACACCAAAATTTCTTGGCAGATTTTTATCTCATGAGACTGTCGTTTCTGAAAACAAACTTAAGCCTCATGTTATGTAAGGGCAATGCTGCTTCCAGCTACTGTGAAGGTATAAGGCCAATAACACCAGCACGCAGGAGGGCTGCTAGCACAGATTCTTTGATCTGTTTTTCTAAGGAAAGCAACTTTAAGGGGTTTACAATAACACTTTAATTAAACATACATATATCATTCACTTAGTTCAGGGAGAAAAGTCAGCATCCTGAACCACAGAGAATACACAGACAGAAATTACAAGGAGAAATTATATAAACAGAGCAAATAACACAAATCAGCAGACAGGGCTTCTAACTGTCTGTCCATAGCAATACATACATAGTTACCAGAGAGAGAGAGAGAAGCACAAGCATCTGTGTTTTCAAAGCTGGGAGGCTCCTTAATGGTTACCCAGAGCCTTATCTGGCCAAATCACACAAATACTCTTCCAGTGAGTGAGCCCCAAAGCAAAATGCTAACCTCTTTCAGCTAATAGGCTCAGGGCCAGAAGGCATCACAACCTGACTCATCACCTAATTAGCTTGTTAACAAAAGGTGTGAAAGCCTTCCTATAAGCAAGCTTCTCTTAATGGGCTCCACATGAAGCCTATTAATGGTTGGGGAAGATCTTACCCTCCCCCATTAACATTATACACTGTCACTTGTTCCTCTATGTGTTCTTCTGGCTGAGGCCATAGGTGGATGGTGGGCCTCCAGCTAATTTCTCAATTGAGAAATCTATTGGTTGTATCTGCTTTGCTCTTTTAAGACTCCAAAGCATAAATCAATAGGTAAATATGGCTCTCAAATAAACACAAGCAGGAATGGAGCAAAACCTGTGACATTTAAATTTTTTTTAAAAATAAACTTGTATTGATAAATTTCATTTTTAGATTCCCTGCATTTCCCAATATATTTCTCCCAACAAGTCATCTTTGCAAAAAAAAAGTGAAAAAATTGAGCAAAACCAAACATACTGAAAAAAATCTGATTAAAAAAATTTGACGTGTGATTTCTGATATTTTATGCAATATTCCACACCAATAATCTTCCTACCTGAGCAAAGAAGAAAAAGATCATGTGACATGATTTTGTATAGCAATATGTGTACATACTAGAACATGATAGCTCCACTAACCCTTCTCCATAAGTCCCAGGGTCCCCATAATGTTTAATAGAAAAAGATCAAAATTCTAAAGCTTCAGATGTCCTTGAAAAGGGTATGGTATAGTTTTAGATTTCTTGATTTCCTGAGTAGCTTGCTCTCTATGTCTTAACCTTCATCTAAACTGATCATGTTAGGGAAACTATACACAGAGAAATATTTATCCTACAACACCTTGGCAAGTGTTCTGGTTGCTGGTTGGGTATGCTTCTGCATACTATATAAAATCAATCACTTTAAGCACATCTTAAATGTCTCTAACTATTCTTCCTGTTTCCTTTATTCTTCTTCTTCACTTAATTATGTGCTTTTTCTAAGATTTAGTCCTCTTTTGCTGTTATTTATATACTCACTTCCTTCTTCATCTACTCACAAGTTCAATTATCACTTCTATATGGATAGCTTCCAAATGTGTGTATGTGTGTATATATATCCAGCTCTAAACTTGTCTCCTAAACTCTAGACCTATGCCTGTGTTGTATATTTCCATTTGTTTATTCTTCATATGCTTCAAAATCAACATATATGAAAGTAAATTCATTTTACTCTCAAACCAACTCTTTCTCCTTTCTTATTTCTGTTCATCATACCAAGAATCTTCTAGTCTTCCAAGCTAGAATTCTTAAAGTTATCTTTGACTCTTCTGTTGATTCTCTGTAATATTTCTAACATACATGCTTTATTTTTCATTCTATTTGCCATCCTAGGTCAAAGTCGTATTACTTCACATCTAGCCTATTGCAATACCTCCCAAGAAAATCTTCTTATCTTCCATTCTTTTATCTATTATATTTGCCTTACATGCTGATACTATATATACATTCCTAAAATAACTTTCATCATGTCACTTCTCCTTCCCCAAAAGTAGCCCTTTGCCTATGAGATGAATTTCAGATTCCAAAGCCTTGCACTCAAGACTCTTGGTAATGTAGCACTAAAACATTTTCCTGAACTCATCTCTCACCATTTCATAAACCTACAACTCTAGCCAAATCAATCCATTCACAGGCAAAGATTATTCTTGTTCCTGGGGCTCCTACTTTCTATAATATTCTTTTCCTCCCTGCCTATATAACTTCTACCTAAACTGCAAGGTCTAATTCAAATTCTAGTTTCCCTGACCATCTCAATTAGAAGTGATCTCTCTCAGAAGTGATCTCTCTCCTCTGAGGTCCTATAATACTTATTGAGTATATTCTTCAGTTAACAATCATTACTTTGTAAAGCAAGCTTTTCAAGTATTTAGGGGGAACAGTGACTTGAATGTAGTTGCAGGATTGCAGTACAAAATTCACCTGTTCCTATGTATTCCTCTAGTGAAGTGAAAGGAAGCTCCAGGGTATCTGCATGGCCCTGGTGCTAATGACTATGGGCAAGATGCTAGTGAAAAGGAATTTATCTAAATCTAAATACTAAGTGGTTCTGGAAGTGTTTTTCCTGAGGGATAAGTAGAGTATGCAAAAAGACAGATTTGACCTAAAGGATTCTCTGCTGTGCTGGCTGCATGCAGCTGTGGGGCAATTCACAAAAAAGTTAACATAGTCCTGAAGTCATGGGTTCTATCTCTGTCTCTGTCTCTGTCTCTGTCTCTGTCTCTCTGTCTCTGTCTCTCTGTCTCTGTCTCTGTCTCTGTCTCTGTCTCTCTCTCTCTCTCTCTCTCACACACACACACACACACACACACACACATACACACACACACCCTTCTAAACGCTGTCTTTCAGGGAAAAAATAGCTTCCACCAGTTTTTCACAGAAGAAATAGCTGTCAATAACATCTTAGCGGAGGTGGCAATTGAAGCTGATAAAGCAGACGACATAAGCTACTCTACAAGGAAACAACCAAAGGTGTTTTGAGCTTGCAAACTCTTCTAGCAGAGACATGAACTTAAGAGTATGGGTCATCTTCTTGCAAGTGCTAATTCTTCCGTTGGTGACATGGTTGTCTGGGAAAGTATGTCTTTCATATATATATATACATATATGTATGTATGTATATATAGATATAGATATATATAGGGGAGGGAATCTGTCATATTCTTTACCTTGTTATTGTATTTTGTTGAAATGTTTTGCTTTCAGTGACTATGTCTAATGAAACAGAAAGTCCAGAAGGATGTTATAAGAGCTGTGGGTTTCAAATAGATGCTAACTCAAAAGATACCTTGAACTTAAGTATAGTTTCGAAAAGGGCCTGGGCTTTGTGTGCATTTGTTTGATCTCCTCCAATACAATGCACACTCCTTGAGAGCAAAGACTGTGTTTTGTATTCCTAAGAGCACCTTGTACAGTACTTACATGTGGTATATGCTAAAGAGGTATTTTTGATTTTATTGGTTCCTTTTACTTGTTATCTTTGATGTAAATAATATATTTAATGATATAATATGACTAAAATCTAATTAGTAATAATATACTAATTTTAATACTAATAAACTACAACCCCTAATAGTTGATAATATTACAACATGGTTATTATTTTATAATTATAACTATTTTGTAATATTAATACTAATGATAATTACTAATAATAGAATAATTAGTAATAATTATTAAAAATCCATATGGTATTATCCTATAGCAAATGTCTATTTCGTTACCATGAACATTGTCATGTTTAAAAAAAAGAGCCATTGAGAATGGCTGAAAAAACTGTGACATATGAATGCAACAGAGTATCACTGTACCATACCATGGCAAAAGAGAAGATTTCAGAGAATCCTAGGTGGTGTGAGCTGATATAAAGTAAGCAGGACCAGAAAAACTATGTATACAAGAACAGCAACATTGTAAAGAAAAATTACTTTGAAAGACTTAAGAACTCTGATCAGTGCAGTGATTAACTGTGTCTCCAGGTAGCCTGTGATGAAACATTTTATCTACCTGCCTCCTGATAAGAAATGACTAACACAACAAAGACATATATAATTTTTAATATGTCCACGGTACAGATTCATTTTTTGACTATGCTTATTTATTACAAGATTTTTCTTTCTTTCTGTTTTTTTTTTTAAATTGAGGAATAGGTCTGGGGAATGGAAATTTGACAATAAAGATGCCCCCCCAACAAGGCTATTCTAACATTTTTTTGGTGTGTGCACAGAAGAGAAAAGAAGGATGTTCAAAAGGAAGCACAATCAGGAGAGTTTTGAAAATAAAGTGTGAAATTTAATATATATTTTTGGAAAAAAAAAGAATGAAATGGAGATCCACGGTTTTTTATAGAATCTTCTTTTTGTGTTCAGTTCTACATATAGAAATGTTCTTTTTCTTGTCTTTGTTAAATTCTGAAAACTGTTTGTAATAATAAGGAAAGAAGGTACCCTTCAAAACTCTTTCTATTGTATAAATACAGTCTTGATACCTAAAATAGGACAAGCAAAAGCAGAGAAATAAAACTATAGACCAATATCCCTAATGAACATTGATGAAAAAAATATAAAACAAGTTATTAGCAAATAGGCTACAACAATACATTAGAAAGATTATGTGTTATGACCAGGTTGAGTTTTATACTAGAATTCAGGCTTCATTCATCATAAGGAAAACTAAAGAATAAAAACCATATGATTATATCAACAGATGTGGAAAACATTTTTTGACAAAATTCAATATTCATTTTGATTACAAACCTTAGAAATCATTTTTCTAAATTTTCTTAGAAAGAATTTTTATAAATCCAATATTATATGTAATGGATAAAAGTTAGAGCTTTTCCCTATAAGATCAAGGGTAAAGCAAGATTGCCTATTATCATCACTACCATTTAACATAGTTCCAGACTTCTAGCTATAGAAGTCACATAAGAAAAAGGAACGAAAGGAATAATCATAGGCAAAAATAAAAGAAAGTTATTACTTTTTGCAGATATCATGATGTACATTCAGAACCCTAGAGAGTCTGCAAAAAACTAGCTAAAATAATACCTTCAACAAACCTGTAGATTATAAGATAAATCCACACAACTCATCAGGATTTTTTATAAATAACAAATTTATATGGAGCTAGAAAAAGAAACTCCACTAAAAACAATTGCATATGCTATAAAATATTTGGAAGTGTGTCTACCAAGATTGATCCAGGGAATATAGAATACAACTAGAATACACTCTTTGTAAAAATGCAGACCTAAATAATTGGAGAAACATTAATTGCTCATGGGTAGGTCAAGCCAATATGATAAAAATGACAATACTACCCAAATTAATTTATTTATTCAGTACCGTATCAATCAAACTCCCAAAAGAATATTTCATACAGCTAGAAACAATAACAATGAAATTCATATTTAGGATCAAAAGGCCAAGATTATTGAGGGTAATAATAAAAAAAAGTAGAAAGGCAGGTAGAAAGTCTGTCAGTACCAGACCCCAAACTTTATTACAAAGAAGTTGTCATTAAAAGACTTTGGTACTAATTAAAAGAGATAAATCAATAGAGCTGATTAGATATACAACATGCAAAAAAACAAACAAAAAATGTAGCAAGATGTTTGATAAACCCCAAAACTCCAATTCCTAAGGAAGGACTCACTATTTGACAAAAACCACTGGGAAAACTGGATTGCAGTTTGTCAGAAATTAGTTTTAGAATAGCACTTCACACTATACTCTAAAATAATCTCCAAATGGATATATGACCTAGATGTAAAAGGTCACATCATAAACAAATTAGAAGAGTGAGGAAGAAATTATCTCTCAAATCTCTAGATAAGGGATGAGGTTTTTTTTTGTTTTTGTTTTATTTTCTTTTTTACTAAACCAATGACAGGATCACAAAATAAAGTGGACAATTTTGATAATATAAAATTCAAAAATTTTTGCAGCAACAAATCTAATATAGTACCAATTAGAAGGGAAACATAATGGGGGGGGAACCTTTGCAACAACTTTCTCTGGTAAAAGTCTAATTTCCATGACACAGAAGGAACTAACAAAAATTTATAAGACGTAGCCTTCCCCAGTAGATAAAAGGTAAAATGATATTTAAAGGCAGTTTTCAATAGAAGAATCTAAATTATCAACAATCATGAAAAAAATGCTCTAAATCACTAATTAATGTCAATCAATGCATCTTTGAGGTTCCATTTTATAGCTATCAGATAGGCAAAGATAACAAAAGAGATAAATAACAAATGTAGGATGGGCTACAGGAAAACAGCTACACTAACTCACTGATGGTATAGCTATGGATTGGTTTAGCCATTCTAGAAAACTAGGAGCTATGCCCAGAAAGTTACCAAATTGTACATATCTTTTGACCTAGCTATATCGTCACCAGCCCTAATCCTAAAGAAATAAAATAAAATAAAAGGATTTATATATGCAAAAATATTTATAGCGGTTCTTTCCATGGTAGCCAAAAATTGAAAATTAGGGGACCATCATTCTGCTGGGGAAGAGCTAAGCAAATTGTGGTATAGGAGTATAATGAAACAGTATTATGCCATAAGAAATGATGAAGTCGACAATTTCAGAGGAAACTGGAAAGACTTTTGAACTGATGTTGAATACAGTGAGCAGAACTAAGAGAACAATTTATACAATGATAACATTATAGAGAAAAACAATTTTGAAAGACTTTAGAACTCTGATCAGTACAATGATCAACTATGAGTCTGAAAGCATAATGATGACGTACACCACTTACTTCCTGACAGAGAGGTGATGGATGAACTTAAAACGCAGAAACAGACATACATTTTTAGATATTGTTAGTATGGAAATTTGTTTTGCCAAACTATGGAGATATATATTGAAGGATTTGTTTCAGAGGGTTTTAAAAATTTTGCTCACTGGATGGTAGTAGGAGGAATGGAGTAAAAAAAAAAAAACTTTTTACTAGAAAATAAAAAAATAAGCCATAAAAATTGCATTAAAAAGTATTTCTAGGGTCAGCTAGTTGGTTTAATGAATAGAGCACTGGCCTTAGAGTCAGGAGAACTTGAGTTCAAATTCAACTTCAGGCACTTACTAGCCTTGTGACCTTGGGCAAGTCACTTAACTCCAATTGCTTACAAAAAAAACAATAAAAAAATTTATTATTGAAAAATAAATTACAAGTAAATAGGTACAATTTTTCAACAATAAAAAACTATACTTCTCTTAAAGTTTCTATGCCATTTTTTTCTCTTAAAATTAACCTTTACTTCAATTACTGCTCCATGTTTAATTCTACAGCACTGATAATTTTGTAACAGGTGGCAACTTAATTATCCATTAGCAAAATATCTTACAATATATTATACAATCTTAGTACAGTTTAAAAAGGAGAGAGACTAATGGGAATGAAATTATTCCTGAGTGATTTGTAATCCTAAAGTGGGACTCAGTGTTTGGGGATGGCAACAGAAGGGTAGTATTGGGATAGTGTTTTATTCCCAACCAACAACTCCACATATATTATTCCCTGCCCTATAATCCCTTGACACTCTTGATTTTCTTCAGCTCTCACCTGCAGGGGAACCCCCAGTATTTCATTTCTCCACTGGCAATCCCTGACTATTGAAGGTACCAAAGAAAGTTAGAAAATCCAACTGATTCTCAGCCCCCTATGTCCTCAGATACAAATTTACAATGCAAAATCTTAGCTGTGCCTTTCTTGCTGTTTGTTCTTACTCCTTCCATTTGACTCTTGTGGATGACTTATTCACACTAGTTCTCTTTAGGAGACATTAAGTTTGAGACACCTGGAGCATTTCCAGTTGGAGGTAGACAGCTGGTGATAGAAGGGTTGAAGCTCAGGAGAAGAAAGTTGGGCTAGAGATAGATTCCATACTCATCTGCATAGACATGTGTATGTGTGATAGTTGAATCCTTGAAAGATGATGAGATTACTAAGAGAGAAGATATTGATGTGAGTACTCTCACCCCCACTTTGTATCTTTGGGAAAATGGAAATCAGTCAGTCAATAGGCATTTTAAGCACTCAACTTGGGTGCTAGTGCTGGGATTATAAAGAAAGGCAAAAACACAGACCTTGCCCTCAAAGAGTTTACATTCAAATGTAGACTACTATGTTAAGATAGGGGCAGCTTAGGTGGTACAGTGGAGAAAATACTGGGCTTTGAATCAGGAACACTCATCTTCCTGAGTTCAAATCTGGCCTCAGATATTTACTAGCTGTGTGACCCTGGGCAAATCACTATTTGCCTCAGTTTCCTCATCTGTAAAAATTAGCTTGAGAAGGAAATGGCAAACCACTCCAGTATCTCTGCCAAGAAAGCCCCCCCCCCCAAAAAAGGAATCATAGGGAGCCAGACACCAAACAACAACGTTGAGATAAGACAGATAGCATACTGAGTAGGTGAAGGGCCCTTGGAGAGAGTAAAGCATAAGCATCTGGAGGGACTGGGAAAGACCCCTTGAGTAGATGGGATTTGAGATGAATTTTGGAGGAAGTGGATATTCCAAACATGAAAGACAGCTAGTGTAAAAGCAAAGAGATGAGATTTGGAGTGTCCTGTTTAGAAAACTGCAAGTCAGCCAGTGTGGCTGAGTTTGTGAAGGAAAGTCAAGTATAAGCAGACAAGAAAGGTAGGAAGGGCCTAGTTATGAAGAGCCTTACATGCCAAGCAAAGAAACAAAATTCCTCTTTGATCCTGGGAGTCACGAGATAGAATTGGTTGGAGGGAATCTATGCTTTAGAAAATCACCTTGGAAGCTTAGTGGAGAATGGATCAGAGCAGGGAGAATCTTGAGGCAGGAAGATTAAGTAGAATTGCAGTAGTCCAAGCAAGAGATGATGAGGCTGAAGAACCTTGTAGCTGCATGATTGGAAAGTAGGGAATATACATGAGACATGCTCTGAAAATAGGACAAAATTTCTTAATGGACTGCATATATATGTTGTGGGAGGGGGAAAGGAGGCACATGTATAGCATGTGAGTGGCATTAAACACATCCATGCAGGCAGGGTAGCCCTCATCCAATATAGCATCTACACCTCCCTCCCTTATCTCTGTCTGGGCTGACTCATTCATGCCCAACCTGTACTCATGTTTTTCCCAAAATGGAGGGGGTGGGGTAGGAGGGGAGAGAAGAGAGGCGCTCGCCATTGCCATGCTCATATTGCTCACACTCCCTTTCAAGGTCCTAGAGGTAGGTCTTGGGGGCTGGAGAGTGCCAGAGATGCTCCTACCCACTGCTGCAGCTCCTGAATATCCTCACTGATGGCCTATCTATTTGCACCAGTTACAGTGACACCCACCATTGACTCAAACATAAACATTTACTAAAGGATAAGGCAGAAGCAATAATAATCAAAACATTTAATCAATAGAAGGCAAAAGCAGGAATAATCAAATATGACAGTCCACCCATAAATCTGGGTCATGCTTTCCCACTGATGCATAAATGTCCATGTTGTTAAGTTGTTTCAGTAGTGTCTAACTCTTTGTGACTCCATTTGGGGTTTTCTTGGCAAAGACACTAGAATGGTTTGCCGTTTCCTTCTCCAGCTCATTCTACAGATGAGGAAACTGAGGCAACCAGAGTTAAATGACTTGCCCAGGGTTATGTGGCTAGTAAGTGTCTGAGGCTGGATTCGAACTAAAATCTTCCTCACTCCAGGCCCAGTGCTCTATCCACTGTGCCAGGTAGCTGTCCATGTCCATGTGGGAGAGGCAAACACACTTACAGTTACTTATCAAGGAGGTACAATAACCTGAAATCCCATAACTGCGGAACAACTCACAATTCTACAAGCTCTACAAGCCTTGGTGTTCTTGGTCCCTTCAAGAAAAATTTGCACCACAAAAATTCACTTAGAGCAGTTAGCCTCTGGTCCCTTACAGTTCCCATTCTTCTCCTCCTGGGCAAAGCTGCTCTTCTGCTCTTGAAACAATAAAGCAGTGGCAGGCTCCTTTAACTTACAATCACCTTTAACAGGGCTAAAAATGTGTCATACTCTCTTTGGAAAAAAAAATGTACATATAAATGCATGTGTGTATGTGTATATTCATATACATATGTAAAGAGACAGAAACAGATATTGATAAATAAACATTGTACTAATGTTAAAAGTTCCCTTAAATCAGAGAACTGAAAAGCTCTCTAGGTTAGCTCTCCAGGCAATGCCCAGTCAGCTCAAGACTCAACAGGACTCTGAGAGTTCTTTGTAATGCAAAGCCTCCTTTCCAATAAGCACAACTCCAAGCAAAACAGATGTAAGCCTAGCTTTTTCTACCTGTTTCTACCTCTCAAACCATAGAGGGCAGTAATGGGTAATTAGATTTTCTCCTCTCGGGTCACAGAAGGCATTCAGACAGCTCTGGACATGGCAGCAGGATTCAACTCACTGCCAATCAGCACGGCTACCTAAGCACTTCCCTTTTTTCAGACAATCAGCATGAAGCAGATGCTTTGGAGTGTTTAGAGCTTGGTCAGACACGGAAGACGCCAAGGTCATCTACTTCATCTTCGGCCATGGCCAGTGACCTGACTTTTGTCCTGCCGTTGGACTTTGATGACTCAGGAGGATAGTGAGACAGGCAGCTTTGTGCAACTGTGCCTCACTTAAATCCAATTCACACACAAGTCGACATTATCTATGATGTCATTGGTCCTCTTTGAAGGATGAACGACTACAATCACAGCAAAACAACACCTCTTCCCCAGTCGACGGTCTCAGCTGGAAACATCTTCACTAGCCACCTTGTACGTCTTCTGTCTTCTGATTCTTTCTTGGCTCAATTGACTCTGCTTCCTCTATATAGTTCTTCCTGTTGCTTCCTCCATCTCTTTCTATAGCTTCCATTGTCTCCAATCAGAGCCTCCTGGTGTCAATGACTCCTCTTTACATTATGAGTTAAATCTCAAATAACCCACTTTTCCATCAAGTATGAAGTAAACAGACCTTATTTAATCTCACAAACCTCAAAGAGTCATTTGACTTAAATTTCTTTAAAACACTTGTATGTAATTGACTAAAGGACCACAATTCCTTGCAGTTATCACTACTTCAGGCAATGCTGCGGCTTCAAACAAATCCTCCCAGAACATTCTTTGAATCCTCAAAATACTCTTTGTCTCTCCTCAGTATCTTGTCTGAGAGGCTGTAATTCTTCTGAAAATGATTTTTATCAGTTTTCCTTATACAAATGTTCTTTTTCTGCCCTTTTTCAGCAAATTTTTCACACAGAAAAAGGATATGGATTACCTTAGATATGGATTCCTCTTAGAAATCTCTGTTTGAACATATCCTGTCAGGTAGTCAATAAACATTTACAAAGCACCTACTACATGCTAGGCTCTATGTTAAGCACTGGGGATACAAAAAAAGAGACAAAAGTCAGCCCCTGTCCTCAAGGATCTTGCAATCTAAGGGGGAAGACGACAAGTACATAAATATGTACAAACAAGTTATATACAAGAAAAATAGGAAATATTTCAGAAAGCACTAGATTAAAAGCAGTTGAGAAGAGTTTCCTGTAGAAGATGGAATTTTAATTAGGATTTGAAAGAAGCCAAGGAAGACAGTGAGTGGAGATGAGGAGGGAGAGCATTCCAGACCTACAGGATGGCCAGGAAAAAAAATGTTTGGAGCAGAGAAATGGAGTATCTTGTTTCTAAAACATTAAGAAGGCCAATGTCACTAGATGGAAGCCTCATAGGAGGCTGGGAGAAAGGTATAAGAAGAAAGCTTATCGGGAGGCTATGAAGGACTTTGAACACCAAAAAAGGATTTTATATTTGATCCTGGTGAGTAATCACTGAGTGGAAGGAATGACATGGTATGCCTTCTGCTTTAGGAAAATCACTTTAGTGGCTAAGTGGAGAATGGTTTAGAATTCAGAAAGACTTGAGGCAGGGAGATCCAGCAGGAGGTTCTTGTAGTAGTTGAAGTGTGAGTTGATGAGGGCCTGCATTAGGATGGTGGTGGTAACAGAGGAGAGAAGGAAGAAAATGGAAAGACGTTGCAAAGACTAAATCAACAGGCCTTTATCAAGGGTCAGGGAAAATATGTCAACAGAAAGGGCACAGCTCCAAGGACAACACATGTGGCACTGGAAAGGACCCCTTGAATAAAAGACATGCTCCATTGACTGTACTCTACCCAGAGTCAATCAGGTAAATTCCCCTGATTACATGCATGACATGACTATTGCTACTTGAAGTCTTGTCAGTTGGCTGCCTTACTGATCAGCTCACCATACCCTCTTACTCTCCAAACCAAAACACCCTTCACTCTTCACCATTCCCATATATGTTATTTTCTTCTATTGAAATACAAGCTCCAAATAGTTTACCTATCAGATCTATGGAAAAGAAAAGAATTCATGACCCAACAAGAGATAGAGAGCATTACAAAATACAAGATGGAAAACTTTGATTATGTAAAATTGAAATGTTTTTGTACAAAAAAAGCCAATGCAACAAAGATTAGGAGGGAGGCAGAAAATTGGGAGAAAATCTTTACAACTAGTATCACTGATAAAGGTCTCATTTCCAAAATACACAGGGAACTGAACCAAATATATAGGAATACAAGTCATTCCCCAATTGAGAAGTGGTCAAAGGATATGAACACACAGTTTTCAGAGGAAGAAATTAAAGATATCTATAGATATATGAAAAAATGCTCAGAATCACTACTGATTAGAGAAATGCAAATCAAAACAACTCTTAGATACCATCTCTCTCCTG
>CM053622.1:232321184-232377043 GCA_028646595.1 Phalanger gymnotis | reverse complement strand
TCCTGCCCTACAAGAAAGTAAGGGGAAAGGGGACAGGGCGGGGAGGAGTGGGGTGACAGAAGGGAGGGCTGACTGGGGAATGAGGTAATCAGAATATATGCCATCTTGGAATGGGGGGGAGGGTAGAAATGGGGAGAAAATTTGTAACTCAAAATATTGTGGAAATCAATGTTGAAAATTAAAATGTTAAAATAAAAATGATAAAAAAATTTTTTAAAAAAAAAGAAATATAAGCTCCATGAGGATAGAAACTGTCTAACTTTTGCCTTTGTATTCCCAGGACTTAAGGTCTGTCATAGTAAGTGCTTAATAAATACTTTTTCGTTCATTCACTCACATAAAGAAAAAAAATGGAACAGTTCCTATTTTTAAGAAGTTTACATTCCACTGAGGGAAACATTTACACAGAAGAAATACAAGTATTGACAAAGTAAAACAAACTATTTTAAGAGGAAGAGTATGCTAACAACTACATGAAGTAGGAAAGGCTTCATTCATATAGGAAATGGCACCTGAGTCTCAGATACTTCCTAGCTATGTGACTCTGGGCAAGTGACAATGTCTGCCTCAGCTTCATTATCTGTAAAGTGGGGATCATAATAGTACCCCCCCCCAGGGTTATTGTGAAAATCGAATAAGATAATAATTATAAAGTGCTTGGCATAGTGCCTGGAACATAGGAGGCACTGTATAAACGCTAGTTATTATTATTATAGATCAAAATGCTCCAGATTACTAATGATTAAAGAAATTCTAATTAAAACAATTTTGAGGTTCCCCTCATATCTATCAGATTGACATAGATGACCCAAACAGGAAAATGGCAAGTATTAGAGGAGCTGTAGGAAAACAGACACATTAATACCCTGTAGTTGGGACTGTGAATTGTTCTAGCCATTCGGAACTATGTCCCCAAAGACACTAAACTATGCCTACCCTTTGACCCAGCAAAATCACCATTCTATTTCATATCCCAAAAAGATCAAGAGAAAAAGAAAAGGAATATATGTAGAAAAATAATTATAGTTATAGTCACTTTTTATAATAGCAAAGACTAAAAACTAAGAAGTGGGGCCCATCACTTGAGAAATGGCTGCACATTATTATATAGGAATGAGCTAAAATACAATTATGCCATTAGAAATGGCAAAAGGAATGGTTTTAGAAAAACATGGGGATAAAGCATGAAGTGGGCAGAACCAGGAGAACAATTTATAACAATTTGACAACATTGTCAAGACAAACCACTTTGAAGACAATGACCAATCACACTTGATTTTCAGGAAGAATGAAGAGACATGCTTACTCACCTCCTTAGAAAGAGCTAATGGACTCAAGGTGCAGATTGAGATATACAGTACATTTCTGGATATGGTCAAAATTTGGTTTATTTTATTTGACTATGAATATTTGTTACGAGGATTTGTTCCTTGCCCGCCTCTCTTCCTCGTTCTCCCTCCCCTTCCCCTTGCCAGGGAAAAAGTAGGGAAAATGCTTGTAAATTGAAAAAATTTTTTTTGAGAGATTATTAAGAAAGCTAGAGATTCCAGAAGTAGAGGGGAATGCATGTACTCCAGACATGGAGGACAAATTGTGAAAAGCTATGGAGACAGGAGGTGGAAGTTCATATACGGAGAACAGTTAGCTGTCCTGTTTTATTGGAATGGAGAATGTGTGAAGGAGTGTAGTCATTATTATGAAATAACTGGAAAGGTAGAGGGGAGTGATATCATGAAAAGCTTTAAATGCCAAGCTGATGGTTTTGCACCATCCTAGAGGCAGTAGGAAACCATGGCAGATATTTGAGCAGGAGAGTAAAGTCATCAAATTTGTATTTTGGAAATACCAATTTGGTAGCTATCTGGAGAATGGTTTAAAAATGGAAAAAGACAAAAAGCAGGGAGAATAATTAGAAGACAACTGTAATAGTCCAGGTAATAGGTAATTTGCATTTGAACCATGGAGAATTTGTATGAATGGAAAGAAGGGGAAGAATATGAGAAATTTTGTGGGATTAAAATTCACAAAGTGTGGCAAGAATAACTTTAAGGTTATATAAACCTGGATATCTGGAAAGATGGTGGCACCCTCAAAAAATAGTCAAGGCCAAGTTTAAGAAGAAGGGAGAGCAGAAAAGAATACAAAGGAGAATGCAGTGGCCAAGAGTATCAAAAGCTGCAGAGGCCAAGAAGTATAAGGTCTCAGAAACAGTAATTAGATTTGTCACCTAAGAGATTACTTAATCAAATGTAGCTACAAGAAGCCATATTGCAAGGGACAAGAAGTAAGTTGGGGGTAAGAGAATGGCAGTTGATAAGTTTAAATGACCCTTTCTCAGAGTTTGGCTATGAAAGGGAGAAGAGATGGGAATGATGGCAGTGTCAAGTGAAGATATGTAAAATTATTCATAGAATTAATAGCTGAAGCTGTGGGAATAAAGGAAATTGAGAAAGTAGAAAAGTGAATGTCAAGGTCAAACTCTTGGGAAAGGCCCACTTTAAGGGGCCAAAAAGAGGACAAACTTGTCAATGAGAAGGAATTAGAGAAATAGGGAAAACATGAGTGTGCTAACTCTAAAACTATACCTTCCGGTAAGAGGGGATATAAACAGTGTTAAAACACTTTAGAGAGGTCAAAAAGAAGGAGGATTAGAAAAAGGGTCATGAGATTTAGCAATGATGATCTGAAAGAGAACGCTGTAGTAGAGTGGTAGTGGAAGAAACCTGGTTACAGAGACTTTAGAAGAGAGTTTGTGTTGATAATTAGTCCTCCAGAAACTTCATACTAAAGTGTGGGGGTAATGAAATGATAACTGGATAGAGTTAAGGGAAGGATCTATTTTAGGACTTGGGAAATTTGTCATGTTTTTAGGCCCATGGGAAGGAGTCAATAGAAAAAATTGAAGATTTGTGCAAGAGAGATGATGAATGCTAGAAAAAGTTGATGTTGAGAAATTTTGGAAAATGGAGGAGGGGAGTTGAGGCAGTTCACGTCAGATGATCTTAATCTTTTTGATTTAGAATGCAAAATTATTTCTATAGTGTTTGGGACATGGCTACAGACTCAAGGAAAGAGGAAAAGGTTTGGAAAGTTACTATGAAGGAATAAGCTTAAGAGTTAAGAACAGAAAATAGAAAGATTGTTGAACAACAGCAAGTAGATGAGGTCATATATTGGACGAGGGCAGCTAGATGGTGTAGGGGATAGAATACTGGTCCTAGCGTCAGGAAGACTCATCTTCATCCACTCAAATCCAGCCTCAGACACTTATAAGATGGGTGACCCTAGGCAAATTACTCAACCCTGTTTGCCTCAGTTTCCTCATCTGTAAATTGAGCTGGAGGAAAAAAATGGCAAACCACTCAAGTGTCTTGCCAAGAAAACCCCAAATGGAGTCATGAAGAGTCAGATATGACTGAAAAAGACTGAACAACATCAGATGAGATTAGATTATATACCATGAAATCAGCAAGTTTCTCAGAAGAGCTAAGGAAGGAGTGAAGAAATGTTGCCCGAGTAACATTACCACTACCGAACGATAAGGATTTGCAGCCCAGGAAGTATTATAGAAGGTTAGGAGTGATAGGGATCCTAGGAGAGTAGATATTGAAACATTAAAATAGCAAGTCATAGGGGCAGGGCTAGGTGTGGAGCCAGAGTGTTGGAAACAGGGCATGTGACTGGTGGTAAGAATAAAAGGGAATGGGTGGTGGGGAGAGGAGAGAAGTAGCTGTAGTGTGAGTGAGATCACGGTGCAAGAACAGGAAGTTATGGTGAGAAAATGGTATTTCAGGGTTTTGGGTCTTGGAAGTGGTGCAATTCCAAGAGATAGTGAAAAGTAACTCTATCAGCATGTAGCTGAAGTGGGGGAATAGAAGATTATTTGAGTGGGCAGCTAGGTGGTGTAGTGAGTAGAGCACTGGCCCTGGAGTCAAGAGGACCTGAGTTCAAATCTAGCCTCAGATACTTGACACACTTACTAGCTGTGTGACCCTGGGCAAGTCACTTAACCCCAATCGCCTTGCCTTCCTCCCTTGAAAAAAAAGTCATTGGAGTTGAAGAATCATACTTGATGATCTCAGAGTTGCAAGGTACTCTAGAGGCCATCTACTCCAACCCATATCTTAACAAGAATGTCCTTTGCAGTATCCCCTACCAGTGGTCATTTAGCCTTTTATGGAAGGTGTTCAGTGAGGGAAAACTCACTCCTCCTTAAACTCCTCCTTAAACTGCCTCCTTAAACAGTTCGCTTAATTTTTATGTAGTTCTAATTGTTGGGAAGTTTTTTCTTACACTGAGCAGAAATTTGCCTTTATATTAAATCTTTCAATAGCTTCTAAATTTGCCCTATGGACTCAAGCAGAAATCTTCTCTAGAATAAACATTCCCAGTTCTTTCAACCAGTTCTTCTGTGGAATGCTGTCAAGACTGTCTACCATCTTGGTCACCTTCCTCTGGATCTTCCCCAGTATACCAATCAGTCAATCCATAAGCATTTATTGTTTACTGTTACACACTGTGCTAAACTCTGGGGGTACAAAGAAAAACAAAAACAGTGCCTGCCCTTAAGAAGTTTACATTTGCTTTGCTTCTCTTCTTTCAGATTGTCCTTCACTACTGAGTATTTGCATTTCAAGTCTGTTATCCTCTCTTTTATTTCTTTGGTGAGATGCCATCATGAATTCAAAATTTTGTATTTTGCTAATTATTTCTTCTGTGAAGACTGCAAATTCTGCTTTCATAAATCTTATGTCTTTTTCTGGAACATTCTGCTGTCAGTCCATGTTCTATGGGAAATCTGGCTGCTTGCAAGTATCATTATTATTATTACCTGAAAGCCCTAGATTTTGGCTATGATGGCCCTGGGGAGATTTCATTTTAGGATTTCTTTAATGGGCGATGGGTGTATTCTTCCTGTTTCTACTTTTTCCTCTGATTCTAAAAGATATGGAGAGTTTTTATTATTTCATAAATATGATGTCTAGGCTCTTTTTTGTCATGAGTTTTAGGTAGTTCAATGATTTTTAAATTTTTTATCCTTAATCTGGTTTCCAGGTAAGTTGTTTTTGCTGTGACGTAGCTTAGTTTTTTCTTCTTAAATCTTTTGACTTTGTTTTGATATTTCTTGTGGTTTCATGGAGGCACTGGATTCTTTTTGGTTGCTCTCTTCTTCTCCCTCTATACATTTTCACTTGGTCATCTTGTCATTTCCTGTGGATTAAGTTATCGTCTTTATGATCTCTCAAAAATTACTAATGATATTTTAAATGGAAAATAAGTTGTTTTTTTCTCAGTCCTCATCTTTCTTGACCTCTGCAGGCTTTGACACTGTTGTTCTCCTTGATATGCTTTTCCCTCTAGATTTTTTATTTTAGGACATTGCTCTTGCATGGTTTTCCTTCTGCATATCTGATTGTTCCTTCTCAGTCTCCTTTGCTGGATCTTCATTTTAAGTCATGACAGCTCACCAGTGGTGTCCCACAAGGCTCTGTCCTGGGCTCTCTTTTCTTCTCTCTCTCTCTCTATATATATACTATGTTGATTGGTGATCCCCTTAGCTCCCATGAATTCAATTGTCATCTCGATGGACCTGACTCTCCAATCTCCTTATCCGGCCCTAACGTCTCTGTAGACTTCCAGTCTCACATATCCAATTGCCTAGTATACATCTTGAACTGGATGTCCTGTAGATTTGGTGTTCAAAGCCCTTCAAAACCTTGTCCCTTTCAACCATTCTAGCTTTCTTACACCTTACACCCCACCACACACTTTTCAATCCAGTGACCCTGGTCTTGCTGCTCCTCAAATAAGACACTCCCTCTCCAACTCCAGACACTTTCACCGGTTGTCCCCCATGCCTGGAATGCTCTCCCTCCTCAGACCTCCTGGCTTCCTTTTTTATGGGGGGGAACTTGAAGGCCCAGCTAAAATCCCACATTCTACAGGAAACCTTTACCAATCTCCCTTAATTCTAGTACTCTCCTCTGTAGATTACTTCCAATTTATCCTGTATATAGTTTGATTAAACATAGTTGTTTACTTGTCTCTCTTGTGAGATTCCTAAGAGCAGACACTGTCTTTTACCTTTCTTTATATCTCCAGTACTTAGCACAGTTCCTGAAACATAGTAGGTGTTTCATATTTAATGACTAACAATAAACCAATTGGGCAAAGTTTTGTACATTTTTTGCCAAGCTGTTAATCTCCTTTCCATTTCTTTTTTTTCCAGAGCTACATTTATTTAGAATTCAAAAAAAAAATTAAACTCTTGCTTTATCTCTTCTAAGAATTCTAGTTGAATTTATGCCTAAGCTGTATTTTACTTTGAGGCTTTGCTTGTATATGTTTTAGAGTCATTCTTTTCTTCTGGGTTTATGTATTAAGCATCTCTGCCCCCATAATAGCTTTTTGAAATGGTGGGATTCTTTGTTTGCTTGTACTTTCTGATTTTTCTTGATATTAGGGGCTGTGCCTTAGAGATCAGTGCTGTGGAGATCAGATAGGCACAAGGATGGAGAGACAATTTTACAAATGGATTGCATATACTTCAGAAATGGAAAGGTGATGGGGAGGAGCAATGGCAAATGACAATCTTGAAGCAGCAATGTTTAAATAGCATGCCACTCTCCCTTGTCTTGCAAAGCAGAGGACATGGAATGACTGCTTTTCACTGGAAGGGGTCGCAAGGGATGTGCTATTCTCAGGAAAATTTTTGTTTTCTGTTAAAGAAAGGAAGTAGAAGCAATGTTGATAGAAAAGTTTGAGGACACAGAGAATAGATCAGTTTATTAGAGCATTACAACCCATAACCTTGCTCTCCATTCTTACCATGACTTCCAATCCCTCCACCCTTCAGTTCTTTACCAAGTCATTTCCTTTGTACTAGTTATCTCTTCTCCCCTCTGCATCTTGAACCCTTCTCAAGCCAGTTCAATTCTTCATTATCTTGTACTCTCCAGTCCCTTGCCCCTTTATCCTTTTGTCAGTCTTGTCCTGCCAAGCCCCTGCCTTGTATCATTCTTAATTTCATCTGCTGCCTTCCTTATTCATGTGCTGTTGAACAAAGCTGGAGAAAATCACAAAACTATGCTGACTAGGTACACTACAAATTTTTACATGTTAACTGGGCTCTTATTGTTACAAGGTAATCCTTTTTTTTTTCTATCTCACTAATTGATTCACTATTCCACTCACCACAGCAGTTTTTCTAAACCTTCTCATACTTCCTCAACCCTACCATCACTTCTACTCTCCCCACTCTCAGTTGAGAACTTTGCCTCTTATTTCACTAAAAAAAATTGAGGCCATTCACTGAGAGCGCCTTCTTTTCCCCTCTACCTCATCCCCCATCAATCAGATGTCTTCCTCATTATCTCTTCTTTCATCTCTATCTCATGTAAGTTATCACATTCCATGTTATCTTTTCCATCAGACTGCCCCCTCTATAATCCTTACTTTCTCACTAATCTTGAATTTCTTCCTGTCTTTTGGCTACTTCTCTGCTGCCAACATATTTGCTCATGTCTCTTCCATTCTTTAAAAATTCTCACTTGATCTGCCCATCCCCAATAGCTATAATCCTGCATTTCTCCTCCCTTTCATAGCTAAACTCTTTGAGAAAGCCATGTACAATTAGTATCTCCACTTTCTTTTCTTTCATTCTTTTCTAAACCCTTTGCAGTTTGATTCCTAACCTCACCACTCAACTCAAACTGCTGTCTCCGAAATTACAAGATCCAATTGCCAGATCTAATGGCTTTTTTCTCAGTCCTCATCCTTCTTGACCTTTCTGTCATTGATTACCTTCTTCTCCAGGATCTATTTTTCTCTCTAGGTTTTTCCAACACTGCTCTCTCCTGTCGTCCTACCTTTCTGACCAGTTTTTTTCAGTCTCCTTTGCTGAATTTTCATCCAGGTCACACCCACAGACTACGGGGGATCCCAAGGGTCCATTCCTTTCTTCTCTTCCCTTCTTCCTCTATACTATTTCACTTGATTCCAACAACTTCCATAGATCCTCAATTTTTCCCAGTCCTAACTTCTCTCCTAGTCTCCACGTCCACATTTTTAACTATCAGATATCTTGAACTGGATTTCCCACAGGCATCTTAAATTCATATCTAAAACAGAGCTCATCTCTCCCCACCCCCACCCCAAACAAAACCTCTCCTCTTCCTAATTTTCCTATTTATGTAACAGGAATTACCATCTATACAGACTAAGAACTTCAATGTTATACTAAATTCTTTGCTTACACTAACTCCACACAATTTATTGGCAAATCCTGTAGTTTCTATCTTCGCAACATCTGTGTATTTCTCTTTCTCTTCTCTGACACTGGCGAAGCACCTTACCATCTAGCCTTCTGGTTGGTCTCCCTGCCTCAACCCTTTCCCATTCCAATCTGCCAAAATGATCTTCCTAAAGAGATCTGACCATGTCACCTTCCTACCCAATTAACTCCAGTAGTCCCCTATTGCCTCTAGGACCAAATTTAAAATCCTTTTTTTTGGTGGGGGCGGGGGGCAGAAGGGGAGCTTTTAAAGCCCTTCGCAACCTGGGCCTTTCATTCCTCTTATGCTGATCTCCTTGTGTTCCCCACACAAGACATTATTTCCTGTGTGACTTTATACTGGATGTTCCACATGTCTAAAATGCTCTTCTTCCTCATTCATTCCTGTCTCCTAAAATCCTACAAGATGCCTTTCCTGGTATCCCTCCTTCTCACCCCCGCAACTGCTAGTGTTTTGCCTCAGAGATTACTTCCCATTGACACTGTATTTTTTGTATTAATCATTGTTTGAATGCTGTTTCTGCTACTAGAATGTGAGTTCCTTGAGGTCAGGAATTGTTTTTCCTTTTTTTTTGTAACTGCAGTGCTTAGCCCAAAAACCTAGCACAGGGAAGCACTCAATAAATGCTTGTTTACTGATTATAAAATGAGGGGGGGTGGGGTTGGACTTGACCTCTTTTCAAGTCTCTCCTATAGTACTTGTAGATCTATGATCCTGTGAATCAAGGAAGGTTTCCTGCAGTGAGCCAATCTGAGGTAGGCATTAAAGGGAAGTCTTACTGAAGAATTAACTCAAAATACTCTTAAGATGTGACTTCTTTAAAGGGTCTATTTGTATTCTTATGGAAGATTCTAGAGAACTGTAAAACTTTTAAGACCTAAGAGAATAAAGATATAATTGAAGTTAGTTAAAATCAACAGAGCAAATGTACAGGTTGTAACAGGTCTTTTCTTAGAAATAATTCTCAGTTTTATTTCTGCAGACAACATATTGAACATGGCATTTATAATGGTTTTCTAATTTTGACATCTGTGAATAGCAAAAGTGGAATATGAACAAGTACTGGAAACTTCTCTATATTTCAATTTGAATAGCACAGTCCAAAACACAATCCAGTAGGCAGTGAAATTAATAAGCATTCCAATAAAGGGAAAGGGAAGGGGAAGAGAACAAGCACTTATTAAGCCCCTACTGTGTGCCACATAGTCAATAAGCATTTATTTAGCACTTACTACTATGTGTCAGGCATTGTGCTAACACTTTTACAAATATTACCCCATTTGATCCTCACAAGGTAGATGCTATCATTCTTCCCATTTTACCACTGAGGGAAACAGGGCTGAGGATAGATGACTTGCCCAGGGTCACACAGCTGAGGCTGGATTTGAACTCAGGTCTTTCTGACCTCAGGCCCAGCATTCTATCCTATGCTAGCATTCTGTTGCACATTGAATAGAGAACCAGGCCTGGACTCGGGAAGATGTGAGTTTGAATCATACTTACTAGCTGTGTGACTCTGTAAAAGTTACTCAACCTTTCTTTGCTTCAGTTCCTATAAAATGAGGATAATAGCACCTACCTTGAAAGGTTGTTGTAAGGATCAAATGAGGTAATAGTAAAGCACCAGGAACAGTTTGTGGCACATAGTGCTATATAAATGCTAGCTGCTATAATTAATATCCACTGGAATGGCTGCCCCAATAAGTTTTAGGTCCCATCTTAAATTATCCTTGTAAAGGGGTGTTAATCAGAAATAGCATATTCTGACAGGCTAGAGAAAATTTAATTGTAAATAAACTCTTCATAATTAAACTATCTAGTATTTTGCCATATTTAATATTCATTTTATCAATGTTTTTAAAATATTTGATTGCAGGATTTTAAAAATGCAATCCAATCATTATTTTACTAAATGTTTGCTAAACCCAAACTACTCCCAGCCTACATCGAAAACAGAAGGCATTTCCCCAGCATTTCCCAGCACAATGCCTTGAACACAGTAGGCACTTAAGTGGTTGTTGAATTAATTGTACACTTGTAAGCTGTCTATAATCATTAGTAATTTAACATAGCATAGGCAGATATTGCAGTATACATAATTAAGGAATATTTTCTTTTAATTCTGTAAATAATTAGATCACATTTTCCTACTGATGCATCTCTTTTACTCATTAAATAATATGAGCACAAATTGGAATTCCGAGAATAATTATTTTATGTAAAGTAGGACTAAACCATATAAATCTAAATTGAAGCATTTTTCCTTAACTAAAAAATTCTACCACTTACTTTTAAAATTGAGTTTATTGGCTTTGTTAATTTTTCTGATGTTACTGAAGAGCAAGCTTGTTCTATCACAACATATCTGAGTAAATTAGAATACCTTCCTCCAGTAGTCAGTACACTATTTATATTATCATTAATAAATCAATAAAAATCTCCTTTGCAGTAAGACTGAAGAATAACAATTTGCTCTAGTTGGAATTTGTTCTTCTGTCTTCTCCTCTTGCTTAACTTCACTGGAAAGCAGGCTGCAGGGTAGTATTAGTTTACAAATTCTGCAGATCCAAATGTGTATACAGTAGAGATTCTAGCTATGAATGAACTGGAAATAAAAATGTCAATTTTCACAAACATTACCTAAAATAGAAGTAAAAGAACCCAAAACATGCACACTTTCTAGAAAGAGGAGGAGAAAAGAAGCGTTTGAAGGTTTTTTTCTGTAAACAATTTTTTGCTGTGTTAACATTCGTCCCTTCTCGCTAAGAGTTACTCATCCAAAAAAATTCAGGAAAAAACAGTCTGACAATTTTCTTTTCCATTTGTATTTCCTCCATTCATTATTTGGGATATTAATTTTGTCCTAGTTTTTAAGTCCCATATTTTGAACTTAAAATGAACCAGATACAAAACTCAATATGCCAACAGGATACTAGTTTTGAATTCAACCTAATACATCAGTGATTGTATACCTGTTGAAAGGAAAATGAACTTGAAAGGTTAATTGTATAAAAACAAGCTGGACTGGATAAAACACCAGACATATGTTTTATTAAATACAACAAAAATCATAATGGAAATAATAAGGGACAATACAAATCAAGGAAAGACAAAATTCCCAAAGGAAAAAAAAAATATTGACAGACGCCACCTAATTATTAGAACAGCTACCTAAAAGCTATTGTTCTACTGTTTTCAATATTATATATGCCTCTATACACAGCTTTCGTAAATACACATCCTCACAAAGTTTTTACAGCACCTTGAGAAGTACATAAATCATTGGCTTGCCTAACGTGAAAGTGGTCAACTGATTGCTCATCTTTCCACTTCCCCCTCCAATCTACCTTCTAATTGTTTAATGCACTCGGTCTTTACATCATATTATTCGACCGAAGCCATGCGACAGTTAGAAGCTCGCTGAAAATCAGTCTAGTCCAGAAAACAAAAAGAAAACCCAAACACTTTGCCTTGAGGCCTGCCTAGAATTTTCTGCTTCATTGTTTTCCAGATTGTTTAAAATTTCAAAATAATCTTTCAAAATTTTATTTCGCCTCTTTTTGCACAACGTTCATTTTGTGGTAGAATGGATCATTCCCCATGAAAGGGGGTTTTGAAAATGTCTTTTTCTCTTTGCCTCTTTGCACAAGCTAACATGAACCAATTAGTTCTTATTCTATTTTAAGTAAGCTCAGTTGCCACTGCAATACAGCTTAAGAAGAAACAAAAATACAAGCAGGGTAGGATAAATAAAAATCACAATACGCCTGCCCACCACTACTTTGAGTTCGAAGGCATACCGATAAAGATACATTACATAAACTTCTATTCATTCTTTCCTCTTGTGCTTTAAAAAAAAAAAGTTTCAGTAGTTTAAGTTCGCAAGTTTCTTAGCCATCCTTTCTTTCCTTACAATCAAGATGGTAGTAGTAAACTGAAGGCACCGCCTCCTCCTCCTCCTTCCCCGGGCTTAGACCTTTTTTTTCTCTAATCTCGCGCTTCCCTTTCCCTCCCGCCCCGCTGTTCCTCCGCCCCCGCCCCCCCCACACCACCTGCTACTCGACTCTCCCTCCTTTTTCCACGCCCGTCTCTTCCCCGACTGGGTTCTCACGCCCAACCCCGCTCTTCCCCCACCCTCCTCCTTTCTTCTCTCCCCCTCTCACTAGTCGCCGCCGAGGCTGCCTCTAACCCCTGCGATCCTGTATCTGATCTCCCCAAATCCCAGCTTCTACGTCCCCTTTTCCTCCTATTCTGCTACTCCAGCGCTTCTCCTCTTCTTCGGCCATTCTCTCCTCGGTCTCGTCCCGTCGCGTCCCAGCTGGGTTGGGCTCATCTCTTCTCCTCCCCACCCCACACGAAGTTCTCTTTTCTCTCGATTGCTCTCCGGGGGGATTACTTTTAGCAGTGAGTCCCCGGCCCGCGGGCTCTGATTGGATGTTTAACGCAAAGGCTCCGCCCATCCATGGCACGCGCAAAGAGGGTGGGGAGGGGAAGAAGCTCAAGGAAGGTGTACGCGCGCGCGCTCCCGCGGCCCGGGAGGCAGAGAGCCGCAGTCGCTTAGGTTTCTGGTTCGGGTGTCCGTGGTCCCCGGGGTCCCGGAGGAGGAGGGACGGGGCGGCTGCAGCGAGCCAGGCTTCTGGGCTGTTTGGGTGGCGGGGGTGAAGGTTCCTTTTTCTTTCTCCTCAGGCCTGTTTCTCTCGCGGCTGGTGTCCCAGGTGCCGCGGGGTGGCTCCGAGGAAGGACAGGTTTGATTTACAGCCTCCTCCGGGCGGCCCTGAGGCCAACGCCGTGTGGGCACCCTCTCCCGCCCCCCCCCCCCCCCCCCCCCCCCCCCCCGGCCCGCCCTGGTAGCCCGGATGTCTCTGTCCTCCGTGGCCGGGCTGCGGACTTGATTATCAGCCCCGGTGAGGATCCTCTTAAAGAGACAGATGCATTTGCGGGCAACACGGGCCTCGTCCCCCCTTTAGCTGTCCGGAGCTGAGAGAAACCCGAGCCGCCTCCCACCCCAGCTGCTCCGCGAGTCCACTGCTGGGCGGTAGTCCAGCCAATACGTGCGGGCTCCGGGGCGTCCCCGGTCCTAGTGGACAGCTGGGGCCGACCGAGTTTTCTTCCTTCCTCGGGCGGGCTCCCGGCCAGGGGGAGAAATGCCAGTGTGGGGGAGGGGGGCGCAGCGGCGGCCTAGGATTGGCTGAGAGTCGCGTGAATGCAGGACATTGTCTCAATTTCAGTGCCGGTCACTGCCCCGGCCGCCCCGGCTCCATTCTAACCCAGGAGCAAGATCGGAGAAGAGCAGAGAGCCCGGCGGGAGCCTGGCTGAAATGTGCGTGGACATGTGTGTGCGTGCGCACGTGTGCGCGTGTCTGTGCCCATATGTGGGGGTCATTTGTTGATGACAGGAAAAAACCAGACTGACCGCTCCTTGATGATAGGTTGTTAACGGTGTCGGTGTTAAGAAAAAAGTGAATAATTATAAAGGTATTTTTCACAAATTAAGCACAGTAAGTTAAGAATATTTCAACCAGCCTGTGAATATTTATTAAGCACCTACTGTGTACCAGGCGCTGTGCTAAGGGCCGGGGGACACAAGGAAAAGTGAAAGGCCGTTCCTGCTCTCAATACGCTTTTCGGTTTAAAAGATTCAGGGGTTATGGTGTTCATTTGTTTTGTCTCTTCAGCACCTTGTGGAGGGGCAAGTTTTCGCCCACACAATACCGGTTTTTTAACTTCAGCTTGGTGTTGGTTCCTCCTGGACATTCTGCCCCAGATCAAGAAGCTTCTGAGTTAACCCACTTTAATAACAAAACGGATATTCCCAAGAACAGAAGAGATTTAGAAAGTCTAAATTACCCTCGTAGAGGCAAAGCCCCATGGAATGGCCTTAACTAAAAGCAAAATCTAGTTAGCACATTTCAATGTTTGGAATGGAGAGTGTAAGCCCCTGGAGGGTAGGAACTGTTTTCGTTATTGTCTTTGCCTTGAGAAAGTGTAAGCCCTAGGACAATAGGAACTCTTTCCATCTACTCCTTGTTTGCAATTGAAAGTGTAAGCCCTCCGATGGTAGGGACTCTTATTTTTTGTCTGTAGCCTCAGGGCCCTGCGCCGAGCCTGGATCCTGGTAGAAGCAAATGCTTGTTGATTAATAGCCCCTATTTAAATAAAAATAAAGGGAAATTCATTTAAATAGGGTACTACTTTCCATCGTATAGTTTGGGAGGCAAAGAAATGGCCGAAATAGAAAAAAAAAAACCTTTTGATATTAAAAGACTTTTTTTCAGAGAGCTGGTCCTCCCAGTTTTTTTTTTTCTCCAGTGACAGAGAAGAGGCTATGAACTTAGTAACAAAGTGATGAAGTTCAGAGAAAGTGTGTATGAAATAAGAGGGAAGGAAATAGCCATGGAGTATGAAAGAAAGCAAATTTGGTATGTTCTATTTAAATTTTTGTTCAGTTCACTAAGTGTTAGGTATCTACTATGTGCAGAATATTGTTCTGGGTCCAGGACTATATGGTTTACATAACACATTCCCTCACTGAACTATACTTTAGGTAGGATGTGAACCTGAAAAAAATGTCTTTTGGGCGTTCCAACAGCTTCATTGACTTCGATAATATTTTTATTTAGGTGTCATGATTTCTTCACTAAAAATGATGGAAAATATAAATCGTCAAAGTTTTATAAAATCTACCAATTGAAATAGGATAAGGAACAGAGGAGGCCTAAAAGAGCTGAAGGATGCAGATAAAAAGGAAAGCAAAGCAAATGATTCATTTAAGGGCATTACCTTCTAGAAAATAATTTGGGAGCAGTGAAAAATGACAGAAAAAAATTTTAAAAGGACAAAAATAAATGACAGAAAAACAAAAAATAACAGGGGTTTCAAATGAAACAAGATTTAATATTAATTTAGGTTTTATTTTGTCCAAAAGAATATTTTTGGAGGGAAGTTGGGAGAAGAGATAGAATGAAATATTAAACACTTCAATTTGTCTTCCCCCAAGGGAATCAGCAATTGTGATTCTAGTTTTCCTCACAAGTGATTCAGGAATAGGTTGTGATGATTTATATGAAAATGCCAAACTAAGTTTTGAAGATTTAAAGGCGATTATGTTCTTTGGTTTCATGACAATTTAATTAGTTTTAGCTAGGATAGGTTTTAAAAAAGCTATCAAAATTTAGTAACTCAGTAGAGCAAAATGAAAACAGCATAAGAAATTATAATGAAAAAAGGTAGCCAGGAAGGTGGCAATATAATTCAGAATTTAAATGATTTGCTGCATCAATTTTGCAAAGTTTTATTGCCTATCAAAAATGGAATCTAAAGAGCTTTACCATCTTAAAGGACAAACTGTACATTCCTTCAGTTGATTACTGATGTCCAGTCATATTTGCTTTACATTGTGTAAAATAGTTATGCAACATATTCATAAACTATAATAGCAAAACTTGTTTTGGACTTTAGAAGTTAATTACCCAGTTGTTCATGAGCTCTATTTAGGCACAGCTTTGTATATAAACATTTCTGCCTTAGCATTGCCACAGATTATTAGTCTATGTGCTTACTATAATTTACAGTTCCCACTTTAAAAAATTTTAATATCAGAAATAGGTCAAAGACTCTTGTCTTTTACTGTGAAAGGGGTAAGTAACCTATGGCAAAGGTGCCATTGAGTGGCACGTGTGGCATTCTGCCACTCTCTACCATATGTGTTTTTCCTCTTCTGCCATTTTCCCTCTTTTAGGCTTTTTTTTTCCTATTCCGTTCAGCTGTGTCCTCTCAATGAGTGTCACCCCCCCCCCCCGGATGCCAGTACACTCAGTCAACCAGTCAATTAGTATTTGTTAAGTGCCTACTATGTGCCTGCTCTTCCCAGAAGATAGGATCTGGAAATGCCCGAAGAACCAGACCAATGACATGAACCTAGAGTGAGGAGTATTGAAATGCCTTTGGGACTGTATTGCCTCATTCTTGTTTCCTGCTCCAGGCCTGCAAATGACATTTTTCTGATGGCACTAAAAGATGACCACTGAGTTACCTTAAAATCTTCATGGATGGATTATCTCATTTGTGGATGTCTATGTTCCTTGTATTTCTTTCTAGTTACCACCTTTGGCCATTTTGCTATTCCATTAGTAACAACCAAAGAACAGTAAATCTGTTGCTTTTTAGTAGCTACTGCATAGATTTGGGAGGCAAAAAATTAAGAGCCAAAGTGAAATGTTTTGGGTCACTTACAAATTTAATTAATTTCTGATTTGTGGTTCCCATTATCACTGATAACTGAATTAGCTAAATCTATGTGACATTTATGATCAGAGGTCAAGACTGAGCCTTATAAATGAGTGTATAATGGGACCATATTCCTTAGGCTAAGTTTCCACTTAATATCACTTAAGCTAGTAACACCCAGCCACTCTTGGGAATTAGTCTGTGCAGTCCCTACAGACACTGATAGAGATAACCACATTATCTCCCTTGCCACATAGAATTTGAACTATTAAGGAAAAAAATTTTCCATTCACAACTTTTACTCAGCACCACCACCCATATACTTTAAAGTTCTAATGTTAAAACATTTTTAAAAAGGAAATACCATTTCTTTGTGTGTGTGTATTTTTGTATTAGTTAAGAGGTAGTTTTGTATGGGGATAGGAGCTGGCTTTAGAGCCAGGAAGGACCAGAATTTATTATTCCTCATTTTACAGATGAGAAAAACTAGGGCAAACCAAGGTAAAGTGACTTGCTTAGGGTCACAAAGCTAGCAAGTATGTGAGGCTAGATTTGAACTCAGAGCTTCTATTTACTGTGCTAGGTAATGCCCCTAAAATGAAGATGTTTTGGGAAGGAAAATGTATAGTCATGAAATGAAAAATAAATGTAGTGAACACAATTATATGTCACACTTAGGTTTTGTATGAATCATATTGGGGAAAAAATATGGCCAATAGCTGGTATCAGAAAGTGATTTTGCTATATCTTGTAACTGTACTATATGTGTGAATGTGCAGATTTGTTTAGTCATTTTTCAGTTGTGTCTTGACTCTATGGGGCAATATATGACCCCATTTGGTGTTTTCTTTGCAAAGATACTGGAGTGGTTTGCCATTTCCTTCTCCAGCTCCTTTTACAGATGAGGAAACTGAGGCAAACAGTTAGAGTGACTTGCCCAGGGTCACACAGCTAGTTAAATCTGAGGCTGGATTTGAACTTAGGAAGATGAATCTTTCTGACTCTGGAACCATCACTCTATACACTTCATTACCTAAGTGCCCCTATATATGTAAATACATATCATTATTGACTACGTAATTGTGCAGAAATAACTTGAGAAGGCTGATGTCTGAAATGACTTAATGGCCTTACATTAAGGCTCAGAACCATAAACACATACAGGCTTCATATCCTTTCACTCATTCTTTCCCTCATTCACTTCAAAGTGATTTCTTAATCTCACATATACCAGCTGGACCTCATATAGTATCTTTCTGAAAAGATATATATGTGTATATATGTTATATAACATATATGAAATTTTTAGAAATCAAATTATTTTTTATATAATGGGAACTTGCTACCTAATGAACCCTGTTATACTAGGATGTTTAATAAAGTAAATTATTATTATGTAAATTATCCTTGGTTTGGTAAATCTAGATTTTTATATATTATGTTTGCTTAAAACAGTATAACCATTTGATACTGTACTATAATAAACTAGATTTAACTGAGTATGGCACAATTTTATTTTCTTTAGTATGTTAAGTTTTGTAATAAAGAAAAGAATATGTTTTTCTCAAGGTTATTCTTCAGCCTTTATGTTTTCAGCAGTTAAAGAATGGGGAAGACAAACTTCTGCTTTGTCCCTGTCTGTGTTACTCTTAACTGTAGTAGGGAAATATGCTGTAATTGGTTTTCCACATTTGCCAAGAGTCTGTTTCCTCTTAACATTCAACATATTTAACAAAAGTCTTGTAATAGCTCCAAAAATAATAAAAATGGTCCCAAGAATAAAAATGATAAATATATAACACACTGGTTTTTGTCATAGCTTTGGTTTTCATTATATTCCTTTAATAATTTTTAGTGCCAAATTGTGTGGTAGAAATAAAAAGGTTTTCCTCACAGTAATAAAACCCAGTAAAGAAATTGAATCAGTTACTTATAGAGGGCTGAAGCGTTATCTTCATAGTAGGCAATTACAAGATCCTGTTAAGGCACATTAGTACTATATAGTATGGTCATTTGAATACTTAGTAGCCCTTTTTAGCTAAGTGTAATGTTATGATTAAATTTCATACTGTATATTTAGAAAAAAATTGAAGCTTATTGGGCTTATATGGTATTTGTTGGGCATGTGGTTCCTCTTACAGAACAGTGCAGTGCAAAGATTCCTGGAACTAATGTTAGAGAACCTGACATTGATTCCCAGCTTGGCTACATATTACCTTTGTAATCTTGGTCAAGTCATTTCTCTGGGCCTCAGTTCACTCATGTGTAAAATGAGTTGGTTTCACTAGACAATCTTTGAGATCCCTTTCTGTTCTAAAATCTTAAGAATCTTAAGCCTTAAGAATGAAAATGATTGAAAATATATTTTTTTTCAAAATCTCTTCCACTGACTTTTGTCAAATAGATTTTTTAAAAAAACCACCTCCATTATTAAGGATCCTAGTTCCTCCTCATTTTTCCCCCAAAAGGATTTTAAAAGCATCCCAGAATACAAATCTTGGTTTCTGATAATTAGTTATTTGGCCATTTTTTAAAAGGGTTGCTTTAACTAGGGTGGGAAAAATTATTTTACAAAGGTTAGGGGTAATTTGGTTAGAGCAGTGCTTTGGTGTATTTAATGCTGCTCTGTCTAGAGAAAGATAAATGAGCTGAGAAGCAAATTGTAAACACTCAAGGGCTACAACTTAAAATTCCTAATTGGTCATTTACATTCCATGGCCAGGTCTGCAGATGGAGATTTACCATTTTAGGGAAGAATTTATGGGTTTTTCTCCGTATTACTCAGGTAATAGTACAACCCTTTATGTTAACTGTATCTATCATACAGCAGTCTTATACAACCAAAATAGAAAATCAAAGAAGACTAATTGAAGTTCTTATTGAACATTTGAGCTAACGAACTGCCTGGCTGAATTTTGCCTCCCTTGTCATTGGTTGAACTTATGGATAGGAACACCAGAAATAAAATTGTCATATTTCCTTTTGCACATATACATTCTATGGAGATTTTCTTCAAGTTTTTATCAAACTAAAAGTACATTTTCCTTTCTTAAATTAGGATTATTTTCCACATTGCATGGCTACAATGGAAATTCAACAAAACATACAGCTCATAAAACTGTAAGTCCAACATGAAAACCTATTCATGGGGTGATCCACAAATCCCCACAAGACCACAGTACAGTTATATTTTTCACAATATGGGAATTGGGGACCGGCACCTCCCTTAATCTGGAAAATCTGCGTAAAATTTTTTGGCCTTTCCTTTGTGCCAGAGAAGTCTGAATTATGGTACTAAAAGATGAAATATGTTGGTATTATACAATACTGTACATATATTTTATGCATTTCTAAGTTTCTAAACTTTTTCTGCATCATCTGCTGGCCTTTGAATGTGGTCTGCAGCCTCTGTAAAACTCCCAGAAAATTCTCACTTAATTTCTTATGCTAATCTATGATATGTTGAAATCTTGATGGGGAAAGTTTCGATATGGAAGGGATAACTGTATACCATTTCTGTGAAAGCATAAAAGGAACTCTGACAATTTTACGGGACAAGTAGCATGTCAATGAAGGAGCAGATTATGATGAAGAAATCTGGCCTAAAGTAAGTTATTTTAGATTTTCTGATGTCAAAGTAAGAAAAATGTTAAGTAAACTACAATGCAGATAAGACATTAAAAATAAAAATGTGAAAGTGCTTCATGTCTATAATGTACAATCATTTTATTTGGAGTACTCAGGGCTTCAGGGTAGGTAGGTGGCACAATGAGTTGAAATCTGGCCTCAGGCTAATGATGGGACCTGGGCAAGTCATTTAACCCTGTTTGCCTCAGTTTCCTCATCTTTAAAATTAGCTGGAGAAGGAAAAGGTAAACCACTTTAGTATCTTTGCCCCCCCCCCAAACCCAAATGGGGTTACAAAGAACCAAGTACTACTGAACAACAACAACTGGGGTTTTAGTAGAATAATTTAAAGGAAATGTAGTTTTTTTCCCCCCCTTTGGAGACCATATACTAACAAAGTATCGACAGTAGAGGCCTTTAGATAATTTGACTAAGTACTGGATAAAAGATTTCTAATTAGCAAATTGTTAGTATATAAAGTACATCTAAAATGCTAGAAAAAATTTCAGTTCAATTTAAACAAGTTCTCATTTGTACTAAAAGTGTGTAAACGCACAGAAGTATACGGTTGATCAAGCTATTAAAAAACTTCAAAAAAAAATGTGTATTTGCATGTATAAGCGCACCATTATCTGAAGTTCAAATGAGTGTTCCCCATGCCGAAGTAGATAGAAAAAACATTAAATAAGTGTTTAAGTGCTAAGCTGCTGGAGATAAAAGATAAAAGTTGTCCTATCATACAATGTAGAATTCTCATCTGGGATAAACATTGGTCCCTTTCCATTTGAGAGTATTCCCTGCAGAGACTGATTTTTGTTGGTTATCTTACCTTTTGGATATACTGTATCTCATTGAGTATGTTTTCTTTTAAGTTAACCTATGTACCCTAATGAGAGTTACAAACTCCATTTTTTTAGGATACATTACAGAAGAATTAACACTTTTTCCTTCTCTTTATTTTTGGCTGCAATTCAATTTTTTTCCTAGTTTGTTTCCTTAAGTACATTTTTAAGGTAACTTTCGTTTGTTTAAATACTTATATACTACAGTACAAAGTATTGTAGATTATATAAGAAGTATGAGTTTGTATTCTTAAAATACTAGTGTGTTGCATTTTCCTTATAGAATACTATGGTAGCTCATAAATGTTCTGATTCCCGTCCCCCTCCACTTTTAAGCAGACCTACCTAGAATGTCTGCCTTATGGTGACTTAATCCATACATTTTGTCTGAAATCCTTATTATCACAAAGTCAATGGATAAAATTTGCCTGCTGACTTAGAAACCCCAAGTAACCAACATAGTGTTTAATCCCTTTTGGGACCACCATAGCTCTTTGAGTTTTCTTTAAGTTAACGTACTTGTTCTAGTAAGAGTTCAAAACTCCACTTGTATTGCCCTTGTTGTGGCAGAGATACATTGGGAGATGTTTTGGGTGCTCTTTGGCATAGGGATCCAGAGGAAATTTTCTTCCAAGGGGATTGCTTAAGGTACAGAACCCTTAGTGTGCCCTGTGTAGAAAAGGGACACCTAAAATTGTGTCTGGACTCCATTGGGATAGCCTGATGTAATGAGAAATCATGGTAGAGTTTTCACTAAGGATGGTTTGTTTTTTTTCCTAAAGGATGAGGGAATTACTTCCAAATGTAGGTCCATAATTCATGGAGGGAGAGTCTTACTTGTTTTATGATTTTTGTAGGGGCTAAGCTTTCCTTCTGATATGAGGAGCTTTATTTTATTTCCCTTTTAAAGCTAGACAATGATAAAACCTGGCCATTCTGCCTTGCTTTCCACCCCCACTTAGCTGTGTTTCTGACTTTTCTATATACTTCAGCATCATGTCTTGGCTGCAGTCTTACCCTGTACCTTCACTCCACACCTGGGGCCTCTTCATCCAGTAATATCCTTCTGCCCAGTTATACCACAGATGAATTCCTACTAGTGCCTCCATTTGGGGAATGGGTTCAGGCCAGCCAACCTTCATATCCCTCTAAGGCAGGATCTTTGTTTTTGTTTGAATTTGCATTCTCAGCATTTAACACAGTACCCAGAACATAGTAAGTGAACAATGCTTATTGTCTACCTACTTGGGTGTGAGTCAAGTGTAGAGGAATCCTTAGCAGGAAAGGGAGAAAGCATAGTACCCACACCCACCCCCCCCCCCCCTCCACCAATAACCCAAGGACTGGTTTTGTTGTAGCATTTGGTATCCAACAGTACAGCATAGAGAGGTCCTTTCCGGGAGCAGGTGCAAATCCCAGCTCCCCTGACTCCCTCTGGAATACACTGTGATACCCCTCTTCTGGGAAAACCCCAGCCTTGGTACTAACTTTATTACCATTGTCAAGTTGCAACCTTTCTATGACACAATATTCTCATTTGTAAAATGAGATAATGTACCTACTAGTACCTACAGGGTTCTTGAAATTCTGATGAGATTGTGTGTGTAAAGTTCTTTTCAAACTTTAAATCACTATTTTCACTAAACCAGCTATGAATTTAAATGGATCCTCACCCGCTACACGTTATTCATTTTATGATTCCTTGATTGACTTCAGTACTCCCTCCAGCACCTTTTTTCTTTAATTTCCTTCTATATCATTCTTTACTTCTTCTTTCTCAGCAGAATTCATTTCAAACTTTACTGAGAAATTAGAGGCTGTCTGTCATATACTCCTCTCCCTTACCCCATGCTTCTATGCCTCCACATCTCTCAATGTCACTCTACTTCTCTCTTTCTTTGCTCTAGTTTCTCAGGTGGCTCTTCTCATTGCCAAGGTCAGCTCCTCTGTTGTTACTGATCTTATCTTTTTTTCATTTTCACAGTCAGCTTGGTACCTCCCTCGATCAACCTGAACATTCCTTCTGTCAACTTTGAACTCTCCTCATCTACTGGCTTCTTCTATTCAATTTAAAACACGCACCCCATTAACTGTTAAAAATCTTTCATTTGACTCTGCTGGCCTCTCAGGTTCTCTTTCAGTCCTCTCTGTCCCAGCCTAACTTCTAGAAGAAGTTAACTGCTGCACTGGTTGCCAACATTCCCTCACTTCTATTCACTTCTCAATCCTTTACAATTTGGTGTCCAACCCCATCACTCAACTGTACCTTCTCTAAAGTTATCAATGATTTCTTAGCTGCTAAATCTGATGGTGACAACATCCTATTTAAACTCAGTGAAGCTTTTGGCACTATTGACTACTCCCTCCTAGTTGTTCTGTTTTCCACTAGCTTCCGAGAAATGACCCCCTAGCTGTCAGTTTCCTCTGATGAATCATTAGTTGCCCGTATTTAAGCCTCTGTTCTGGGTCAGCTTATCTCTATAATTTCCTTTGATGACCTAATTCAGATTCCATGGGCTCAATTATGAGTGCCACACAGATGACTTCCAAATTTGTGTATCCAATCCTAATCTCTTCCCAGAGCTGCAGTCTCTCACATTGAGTTAGTATATGGACTTCAACCAATAACTTGCTGGGTATTTCCATCTGGATGTCTCATTGCCAACTCAAGCTCATCAGGTTCAAAATAAAACTCATTATCTTTCTTCCCGTGAAATCACCCTTTCTCCAAAGTACTCGATTTCTGCTGAGGGACCATTATCTTTTTAATCCCACAGGTTTATGACCTTGGAATCATCCTTGACTCTTTCTTCTTCCTCAAACCTTCCTTCCCCATATAGTCAGTTGCCAAATCTTATCAGTTCTCCTGCCACAGTATCTCTCATAAGTTTCCTTCCTTCCAATTACACAGTCACTAATCTAATTTAGTTACCAAAAAGTCATGTCTATTTCTATACAGCACTCCATCCTCTACAATACATAGCCCATAGTTGGACAGACTTCCTAAATTTGTAGAAAGTTAGGGGGTAAAGAAAATAAAATTGAATGGAATATAATAATGTTAGAATTAGAGACTCTATACAAAAAGAACAGCCGGTGGCAGAACCTGACCCAGTTCTGACTGGTTGTCAAGGCAAAGGCATGGAGCAGGAAGGTAGCAGAGGATGAGAAAACAGAAAGATCCCAAAGTACTGGAATGAGTGGTTGGGAAAGAACAAAGGAAAATCCAAAAGGTAAGGGAAAATGGAAGCTTCAAAAGTACCAGAGTACTATTTGCTGATTTTCCTGTGCTGTTAGAGGGTATAAGGTCTACAGAAAGAAAAGTCCTCTACAGAATCTGTGAAGGCCAACAGACCTTGGAACCAACCAAAGGACAATTTATCTTTAGGACAAGATTAAAAGAAGTCAACAAGAGGTCTTCTGCTGGGGTAGGGATTAATTTGTGGAAAACAAAGTCACTGTGACTTTAACAAACTATTTTTAAGTGATTGAGTTGACAGGGATGAACAAATAATGAGTTCAAGAGGTAGGAAATTTAGTGACGAGTCCTTTACCTTCTGTATTCTACTTTAAGGCCAAAATAAGAATGGAGCAAACTGAGGATATTGTATTAGGTGATGTGGAAAAGAAAGTTAACATGGAGAAGGAAAAAAAGAGATAAAATCTGAGCAAAGTAAAAGTTAGAACCACAAAATTTTTCCTAGATTTAAGTAAAGAAAAAAATGGATGAAAAATATTTCCTCCTAAGAAGCTATTAAAAACTGGATAGAGACAAAAAACAATTAACTACCTTGTCTGTAAGGCTCAAAGCATGTCAGATCTCCTTAAAAGGTATTCCTGAAACAAATGGCAAATTTTTATTCTAATAACTCACTTTTTAAGGTTTTGACAGAAGTTTTAAATATAATTTTGAAGAACAAAGAAAATATCAAGTTTCTGACACAAGGGCTATCATATTTTTTTGATTAAGAAAGGTTAATAGGGGAAATACAGAATTAGAGACACTTGACACTAATGAATACAACATAAAATATTTGCAAGAATTTTATTGCGGAGACCAGTGATAATATATGGCAAAATGTTATGTGGAATGCCAAACTGTATTAAAAATGAAGGCAATCTTTTGAAAATCTCAAGAGAAATAATGAAATGGGCTAGAATATTGAGAGGCATCTTATGAGCCTGAATCAAGGGAAATTTATAAAGATAAAAGAAGAGGAGTAAATATTTATATAATGCCCATTATGTGCCTGATATTGTGGTAAGCACTTTATAATATTATCTGATTTGATTCTCAACACAACCTTGAGAGTTAAGTACTGTTATTATCCTCGTAATAGAGTTGAAGAAACTGAGGCAGAGGATAAGTGACTTGCCCAGAGCCACGCAGCTAAAATCTGAGGTCAAATTTGAACTCAGGTCTTCCTGACTCCAGGACTATACACTGTGCCACTTAGCTAATTCTAAGACAGTGGAGAGAGTTCTGAATTTAGAGCCAGACAAGATGGAGGCTTGAATCCTGCTTCAGTAAACTACAGCTGTGACAACTGGCAAGTCACTTAATGTTTTTGAGCTTCAATTTCCTCCTTGGTAAAATGGAGGTAATAATAGCCCCAAACTGATAAATACCTATCAACAGGTACCTATCATGAGCAAATCAGATAATACATTTAAACTACTCTGTACACATAATAACACTGTGTAAATGTAAGTAGGCCAAACTATCCATGTTGTTTTCTGGATTCAACATGGGCAACAGACCTCAAGATAGGAAAATACATTCTGCATTTAAAAATCAGTATTGCTTTTGATTAAGGAATATAATAGATTTGAATGAAAATAAGGTAATAATAAGAAATATCTTCAGAGACTTTTCAAACTTACATTCAAATTCAATAAGTACCAAAAACAGTTTTGACAGGGGAGATTAAAAAAAAATGAAAAATGAATGAAGTCAGAATGGCCCATCAATTTCTTAAGTAGATCTCTTCAAAGAAAATTATTCAAATTAAAAAGAAGTTATGAAGGAAGGAAGCAAAAAAGATTAGAAGAAAAAATTTCAAGATTTGTTTTTCCCACTTATAATCAAGATTTAGCTTGTGTGGGAAGGCAAAAAGGGTACTTTTAAAAAGGCAAAAATCCTGGACTTTTATATTTTCTCTATCTTATACTTCCAATTATCTAAGAGAATTATTTAAAAATATATATCCATTATCTAATTATCCTACTTCTATCTCTGACCCTTCTCCAAAGTAATACCATATTCCTGAAAGGTTCCCTTTCTCAGTACACCAAGCAAATAATCCCCGTCTTCAAGGATCCTACCTTCTAAGCAGGGGGAAAAGGGGTGGATGGGGAGGAACGCAAGATAAATATGTAGTAGGTGGAAGGTAAATTTAGGGAAAATGGTACTTGCAGAGTGAGGCAAGAAGGTGAGAGTAGGGGAGAAATGAGGAAAGGCCTCCTAGAGAAGGCAGGACTTCAGGTGAGTCCTAAAGGCTGCCAGGAATTGGATTAGATGGCTGCCGAGGTTGCTTCTCTCTTACGTTCTAGGAATTTATGACGTCTTTCCACTGTCAGTCTGCTGTTCATGGTCTCTATTGCTGTGTCTAGTTCCTGCCACTGCTGATCTTCACTGTTGTTCCGTTTTTTCTTTTCCCAAGTCTTCAAAGGCTCCAGTGCCATCCTGATAAATGGCATTTGGGGACCATTACTATGGAGATGTTAGTAGGAATTTAAACTTGAGGAGTCACTGGAGGACATCTAGTCCAACTTCCTCATTTTACAAACGAGCACACTGAGGGCCATGGTGAATAGTTAAATTGACTAGCCCAAGATCTCACAGGTACTAAATAGCAGAGCTGGGATGCTTTAGCTAACCCAACCCAAATGACTGATAAAGGATTCAAACTGAAGAGGAAAGAATTCATTAGATTGTAAGGTCCTTGAGAACAGAGGCTGTTTTTTTGTCTTTCTTTGTAACCACAGTGTTTAGCAGTGCCTGAGAGATGTGTTCATTCATTTTTTCAGTCATGTCTTACTCTTCATGAATTTGGGGTTTTCTTGGCAGATAATGGACTGGTTTGCCATTTCCTTCTTTAGCTCATTTTACAGATGAGTAAACTAAGGCAGAGTTCAGTGACTTGCCCAGGGTCACACGGCTATTTTCTGAGGCCAGATTTGAACTCAGAAAGATGTCTTCCTGACTCCAGGCCTGGCATTCTATCTACTGCACCACCTAGATGCTTGCCTGATCACATTGTATGCACTTAATAAATGCTAGTTGACTGACTGATTTGATAGGCTTAGCTTGAGGACTTGTTTTTAAAACTGCAGTTTAAAATAGATAATGGATTGAAGATAAAAAAAATGGAATTTTCACTTACTTCATGCATATGCATCACTTTGCTTTCTGTAAACAAGAGGTAAATGTGATACCTTATAAAATTCTAGCATGATTCAATTATGCTTAGATACCTGATTTTGTTTTATAGGAATCTGCTGCAGTGTGCCATTCTATTTAAAGATGGTAGGATTTAATTCATTGGTACCTGCTACGGTAGTAACTGGCAGGCATTGCTAAAACAGATTGGCTTCATCAGCATTGTTTATAACAGTTTGCAAAGTGTTAAGATCTGTGCTAAGATCTAAGATATTAGTTCCATTTCTAAAAAATTCACAAATTCTTCTGTCATCATGATTTGTTTTTCACTATCTCTATAAAGTCATTGAATGCCATGACTAAATAGGTGAAATGCCAAAGCCATCTTCACAAAAAAAATATAGTTCAACTGTACTTACTCACAAACATCTTTTGTCTTTCTGTAAAAGAGCATTAAGCCAGTGATAGGATGAACTTGGTTTTTTGTTTCAGAATCACTCATCTAGAGTACTATTTAGGTGCTCTCATTACTCCAGTACATCTTAGGGTGCTGTTGCTGCATAGCTTTAGATGTCTAAGCCAGAAAGAATGTCAACAGCTGTTCTTTCTGCACACTGCTATCAGAGGATGGATGGACCCATGTTGCCTTGGTCTACCAACATTGCCCAGGATTGCCATTTTAAAAGCATAGAGATCTACATTGTTTTTGAAGGTTCCAGCCCCTCTCACATTCTTTTATCTTCTGTTCTATGCTTTTCCCTAGAACTGGACAGAAATTTATAAGATAGCTTCTATAGCACTGTAATTTAGTAATATGGTTTAGCTTGGGACTAACTACATAAAATATAACCTTAGTGTGGTACATAAAGGCCATGTTTCATGGACATCTTATTGGGCTAGACAATGGACAAGATATTGGGCTACTGCAGTAGATCAGACAATAAGCATTTATTAAGCAACTGCAATGTGCTAGGAACTGTACTAAGCACTAAAGACACAAAGAAAGGTAAAGACAGTTCTTAGCCTCACAGAGATCAGTCTAATAGAGGCGATAACATGCAAACAAGTATGTATGAACAAGATATACTGGGGACAAATTACAGATAATCAACAGAGGGAAGGCACTAGCTTTAAGTGGGTATCAGAAAAGGCTTCTTGTAGAAGGTGGGATTTTAGTGGAAACCTTAAGAATGCCAGGAGACATATGAGGACAAAGAATACTCCACCTGAAAATACTGTCACTGGATTGTCATTGGATCACAAAGTACATGGAGGACAGAGTAAGAAAACTGGAAAGGTAGGAAGAGACCAGGTTATAGAGGGCCTTAAAAGCCAAACAGGACTTTAAAAATATATCAGACTGGAGACAACAGGAAGCTATTGGAGTTGATGGAATAAGGGGGTGATATAGTCAAGATTTACACTTTTGAAAAATCAATTAGACAGCTAAAAGATGGACTGGAGTGGGAAGAGACTTGGGACAACACCAGTTAGTAGACTACTGCAATAGTCCAGGAATGAAGTGATGAGGACCTGTATTAGGGTGGCAGTATTAGAGAGAAGGGGGCTATATGAAAGATACCAAGATAGGTAGAATTGATAGGAGTGAACAACAGACTGTATTTGGGAGCAAGAAGTTGAGGATAACATTTAGGTTGTGATAAGTTGGTTATGCTAACTGTGATAACTCAGATAACTGGGGGGATGTAAGATAAGGAGGTGATTGGCCTCATATTTTTTCAAATATGAGGCAAACATTTTCAGCTGAGTGGCTGTGTGTGGGAACGGGAGGTAATTTCAGGCATAGGGAGGAACAGAGATGCCATAAGAGGTTTGAAGTGAGTAAAGCTGTTGCGGCGAGTGGGACAATGAAGCAATTAGGACAGTGTAAAAGGATTGCATTGTCACAGTCAGGGCCCAGTTGAGGTTATGTAACATATATATGTAATGGACCCAGTCAACATGGTTTTGTGGTTAGATGGCTGGATGCCTCCCTATCCCTGTATGCTTCAGATGTCCCATGCCTTCAAAGGGTGAAATATAGTTAGTTGGCTGTTGCGGTCTCCACTACCCCTCTACTGACTCCTCTCCTTCCCCCAGCTCAGACTGCAAAGCAAGTGCTTTCCCTTGAAGAGACAGTGGGAGTAGTGAAACATTCTAGTTTGCTAGCAAAATTCTTAAACACATTACTAAAGAGATGGTTAGTGAACATCTAAAAAAAAAAAAGGAAGCAGTGATAATAAGCAGCCTGCATAGCTTCATCAGAGACAGGTCATGGTAGACTAACCTTGGCAGGTGAAGAATATAGTTTACCACTATTTTAGTAAAGACTTTGAAAACATTACCCATGCTATTCGTGCAGAAAAGAGAGGGGAGAGATGTGGGACAGATCTTTTTCTATAGAGAAATGTTTTCAGTGGAGAGTATCTCAGGGAATTGTATTTGGGCCTGTGTTAAATTTTGTCATTTACTTGGGCAAAAAAGGCCTAGATGGCATGCATATCAATTTTTTGGATGCCACAATGCTAGGAGGGAAAGTCAACTACTAGTAGTCAATGTGTAAAAAAGATTGACAGGTAAGAACATTGGGCCAAATGTAGTATGACTGAATTATCAAAGTCTCAGTGAAGAAAATTAATCTCACGAGTGCAAAATGCAGTAGGATAGTACTGTTGAACAACAATATCTTGGAATGTCTTGAAAAAGAGCTGAGATTTTTTGTGGACTTTCAAGCTGAGTATGAATGAATGAATGAATAAATGCTGGGCTTGGAGTCAGGAAGACCTGAGTTCAAATCCAGACTCAAACTTCTTGGCTTGTGACCTTGGGCTAGTCATTTAATGTTTGCCCCTGGAGAAAGAAATGGCAAAATGCTCCATTATCTTTGCCAAGAAAACCCATGGACAGAGGTCCACAGGGTCATGAAGAGCTGGACACAACTGAAATGACTGAACAACAGCAACATGGTGACACGACAGGAGAAAAAAGCTGATGGCACCTTGGGTTGCATTATTTGGTAGTTTCTAGTAATTAGACGATCATGGTGCTGTACTGAGCCTGGGGCAAGCCACTTCCTATCTCTTTTCTTCAGTTCTGGGCGCCATATTCCTGGATTAGTTGGAGGGTATTCAGAGGAGGCAACTAGGTCCATGTAGGGCCTCTAATTCAAGGAAATGGTTAACCATCCTAGAGGAAACTGGAGGTGGGGCAGACATGATAGCTGTCTTCACAAATTTGAAGGACTCTTATATGGAAGACAACTCAGATTTTGTTCTATTTGGACCCAAAGGGAGGAACTAGGAATCACGGTAGAAATTTTCTGGGTTTTTTTTTTTGCTTTTTTATTGCTTTTCTTACATTTCTTGCCTCTGTAATATGAAGAGATTAGACCAGATGGCCTCTGAGGTTTCTTTCAGCTCTAAATCTTTGATCTTAAAAACTGTTAGGAAGTTTCTCCTTTTAATCAAGTCTAAATCTGCTCCTTTGCACCTTCCCTTCTGCCTCTTTATTCCTAGATTTGGTTTCTGGGGTTGGCAGGATAAGTGTGAACCCTCTTCACGCGCCACACCTTTGAATATTTTTAGTCAAGTACCGTATCATATAACTACACAGGTCTTTCTCTACTCCAAATTCAAGACCCCCTAATTCCTCTAACTGGTCTTACAGAGCATGGTCTCTTGGTCTGTCACCATCATCCTGTCCATACTATTCTGGCTGCGGTCCAGCTTATTGATGTCTTTACTGCTCACAGAGCTATTCTTTTTCCCCTTAAAAAGAAATTAGAGTTGCTACAACACTACTTCTATCAAAGGTAGAAAAATAGTTTGTGAATTCTTAGAAGTTACTACGAGGCTGTGAACTTTTTTCTTCTAAATGAATTTCTGCTAAAGACCACAGAAAATGTTAAGTTTCTCGTGTGATTTCTAACTTAAAAAAAACCCGACAGGGTATTAAGCTATATTACTGCTTAGTTTCACATCCACGAAAATACACAATAGCCTACGAGTGCAAGGCCTAAAAAAATGAAAAAAGCCCTACAGTCCTTGAGGAAGGGTATTTAAGTGTATTTACTTTAAGCGAACATTCGTATTATTTTAATTATCGAAGACGTTTCAAGGACCATGGAATAAGTAATGGCATTAGTGAAAAAGATCAGACACTACAGTTTAAGTATACTGAAGAGAATTTTGTGGGCCCAATGGCTTTTTTTGTTTCTGAACCTTCTATTTTTATGTTTTAAGCATTTTTGGTGGTGGGGAAATATACTGTCCCATACCCGATATTGTATCCTTTACCTCATATTGTAATGAGCATCTGTTCTCTAAGGGACTATTACACACTTTCTGGGGAGACCTTAGAAATTAGCCACATTTAAGCTTCGTTTTAAAGATTTGCCTGGGGTTACTCTGGGGTGGGGGCAACACACCACAGAAAGACCTTGAATCCTCCCCTTTAAGGGTTAACCTTCCTCTCAAGTATAAACCTAGTTTATGTGATACCAGAGCTTGTGGTAAGGGTCACACTTATATCTGTTTTGTATATAAGCATATACGTACTTGTCTCCCTGACAGAATGTAATCTTCTAGAGGGCAGAAACTTCACTTTTGTCTTTGTATCTCTAGTGCCTAAGAATATCATGGACACTTAAAAATCCTTGTTGATTGATTTGAAACCTAACATACACAATAATAATTTAAAAGTCTGTTGAAATTAGTTTTACCAAAACATTAATACCTGGTCAAATATACAATGACACCAGAATAACACTAAATACTCTTCCAAAGGGTTAAACTATTTTTTTTATATAATTTCCATAATCAGGTACAATGTTATACTTTACAGACCCATAGTTCTAGAAAATTGACAACAGATGATTTGGAGAATCTAGCCCAAGTACATGGAATAAAACTTTTTCCATGAGAAATGTGGAAATAGTGTTCCCTCCTACTCCCACCAGTGTTGAAACATCTGTTTTTATTAATATAATCAACTCTCAATATTAATGGCTTACCTAAGACTTATTTATCTGACACTCTTCCCCCACTCCCCACTAGATCCCAAGCTGCCAAACACACACACACAACTGAACTAAAAGTGGGATTGATTCTGGATTATTTGTTTTTGGGTATAATTTTTATCTTTTTTCTTTCATTAGAGCAGACAAATAGAAAGACTGCATTCTCCAACTGAACAGTTAATTTCAAAATTATTCTCAAAAGCAACTATGTGTAAAAAGGCCATTTCATATTTTTCCCCCTAGTTTGTAATGCATGGCTAGAAGCAGCTGCCCTTATGCAAATTAGCTTTCAGCAGTTCAGGATTTTAAATTCATAAGAACTTCCAAAATTTATTAGAATAACATATAGGGAGCCTGAGAGCAAAAATTTGTGATACATCTGGATAATATAAATTTATCAAATTGCTCTGAAACTGGTTGAACAATTTTTCAAAAATTTTTGTAACTTTCCACCATATACTGAATCACCTAAATAATTGCACCCAAGTATAGAAGGACTAAGTGACAACTGCCATCATTACTACAAAGTCTTCATATGAGTGGCATAAAAGGACCAAAGGTTCTAGAAGGTTAAGAAAGTAAGATTTCTTATAAATCAAAACAGTATTTAATTACATGTATTCACTTAGCTAAAGGATGTTAATACTGTGCAGTATGGCTGAGACTATGCATAAAACAAGACTTTTTGTACTATTAAACTATAAAGAGCTACATAGCAGCAGTGATGTAGTGGAAAGACTATATACATAAGACTCTAACACCCTATTTGGAGTCACAGAGACCTAGGATCAAATCTTTGTTTTTACAATTACTAGCTATATTGTCATGGGCAAGTGACCATGTTTCTGAGCCTGTCATCTCACCTGTAAAATGGGAATACTTGCTTCATAAGGCAAGTGTATGGAAAACAATTTGTAAATGTTAAACTGCAAAATAAATGTAAGCTCTTCTTATTAGGCCTGTATTTCTAGGTACATCAGTTTTGCCACAGAATAATAAGGGAAGACTGAGGCTGACAGAGGCAGGAGGTACACCTGGAATAGAATTATGAGCTCTGACTTATAAAGTGGTCCTTTACCTTTCCTTCCTCTCCTGAATTTAGAATAGAGCAAGAGGAAGCATACTGAATTCGATGCATCTAACAGCCCTAAAGCTAATGCTTCCATAGAATCTTCATTGCCTACAACAGAAAGTGGGCAGGTGATGTTCTAAGTCTTAGTGGAATATTTATAGCTATTTCATCAGGGTACTTAATAGAATCATATAATTCTAAAGTTACAAGAGATTTTAGAGATTTGTGATCTGATATCTCCATTATACAGATGAGGAGACCCAGATTTGCCCATGACCACACAGCTTCTTATCAGACCAGTATTAGATGTAGTAATGTAGCATCAACAGATAATCTAGACATCTACTTTAAGTAAAAGTTCACATTAACCTGGTGACACATGAGTGAAACATATAATGACAATTTACACGAAATCACTATGCTTTGTTCTCTATTTTCAAGAGCTGGTTAATATAAAATTATGACAGATAACTTCAGGCCATTTCCCACCAGAATTATTGCCCAATCTACAATCTTTAGGCCAGATCAGTATGTGTAAGTGTCTGTGAATGCAATCAAAGTAACTTTCAGGTAAAACTACTTTGTGTCACTTTGGAACTAAAAAGCCTATACTTGCAATTAAAAAAACAACCCCATGACGTCTAATTTAAAAAGCTAAATTGTTGATAATTTACAAATGTAAAAGCTGCTCCTCAGCATCCATTCTTAAAATGCTAAAATGGGGAAAGAAGGGGAATATTAATGATTTTAGAGTCAATTTGTTAGCAGAGAACATAAATTCCATTTGAGGTTGATAAGTAATTGGATATTTTTGCATGTCAAAATACTTGTAGAAAATGGTAATGGATCTTCAAAACCACGTGCAATTTTAAAAAGATGTGGTATAATAAAAAAAAGAATACTTTTATACATAGGATTTTATTTTGTACTGCTAAAACAATTTCATCATAGGTCAGGGAAAAGAGAAAGAAAAAGATCAAACCACCACATATAGCAAATTACCAAAGCTTTTCCAGTTTTGCTTTTTTTTTTTTAATCAGGATTTTTCATCTGGTAGATTTATTGTCATATCCCCTTTGAAAACAGACAAGATGCTTACCATATACCAAAGATTACAGGCTGCTACTAAAAGAAAAACTTTACACATTTACATCTAAGCTGGAAAACTGTCCTGCATGAAAAATATACTTAGAAATCATGTCAACAAATGAAAAACACACAAAACATTATGTTTAAGAAAAAGATTAAAGTCTTCATAATGTGTCACTGAATGTGGATATTAATTCTTTGTGGTGCTATTTTGACACATATTAATTCCTCCTGTATTTATGTACTCATACTGTGATTTTATCTACAGTATTCATTAAGGCAAACAACTAATGCATTTCTGAAAGAGGTGTTATGGAAATTGTGTTCAAACAGCAAACATTTGGCATTAAAATAGGTTAACACATATATAGCTTCTAATAATATACATCAAGCATTCTTCTTGGACTTGGATAGTAACAAGAAAAAGATGAACATGCTAACAATGTCAAAAAGATTTAAAATTCAGTGTCCAAGCAATTCCTAACAATGCTTCTGTAGTCATTGTCTTCAAGCTCTAAACAGTATAGAATTTATGCAAATGCATTAAAGAATTCTAGCTTGGCAAATATACCCAAGCAGGTTATTAAACTATATATACAGAAAGTAAATGATAAATACAGAATTAAAAGAGACCTTCTGTTTTTCTTTATAGCCTTGAAAATTGACAAACTTTTTGAGGACAGTTCTACAATATCAAACATCAGGTAACCAGAGGTGCTTGGAAAACCTAACTACACAAACTGATTTAAAATACTCCAATGACTTCTGTAGTGTTTAATACAATTCAGTTTGTAGTCAAGGGCACAAGACAACATTTAACAAAAATAATCACATCAAGTGAACTAGAAATCAAATGCAAATATATATGAATACAATCTCCAAAATCTGTCTTTAAGTGAACATTAACCATTTATTCAAAGTTATACAAGAATTTGAAGGATAAAGTCTTCTGCGACATAAAAGCCATTTCACAATAGTTTCATGTCTCAGCTGAGCAGTGGGAGAGAGGGTGAAAGAACAAGTTAGTAGGCCCCATTCAGGCAGCTAGAAAGTAAAAATAGGCTCAACAGCAGCCTCCACCAGCTTGTTGTCCTCCCTGACTGCCAGCGTGTGTTGCATTAGTAGCGGCATGCTGAGGGCCGATTTTAATGCCATTTGCCTGAAATAATTAAAAGGGGGAAAACAGTGAATTTCATCTCAGAAAAAAATAAATCTATAATACTTAAAATAATATTTTTCAAGTCTTTTCTTTAATTCATCTGACTTTCCACATTACAAAGTTTAGCAAGTACTCATGTAGCACAGTGCCTAGTCATAATTAGAAATGTGAAATCGCTAACGAGAACCTCTTCCTCTGAAAAACAAACCACCACGGCATTTTATTAAAAAAAACACCTGCTAACCAGAACAGGCACAGAGTAAACAGCTCCTCAAGATGGTGGGGTGCTTTATGAGTTTCTTGTAATGTAAAATATTTTAAATATAATTTTATTTCAAATAAATTTTCAAAGCGAAAAACACTCTCAGCCCACATTGCTATAATATAATATAAAACATCTCCTTTCTCTACAGTATTTCTGTTCCATGTTGAATCAGCTGTACAGGCTAAGGGTATACGAGTGTTCTGTGTCATCAATAATTTCTATGATCCCCAAAGACATGGCAACTGGCCAAAAACCCACACACAGTGGATTTCTTTCATTCATCAAACTCACACTTATATCTTAACCCTCACTCCCTCAAGTGGATTTTACCTAAAAATACAGCACTTTGAGAAAAGTAATACAGTAGCTTCAGAAATTAAGCTCTTAAGGAAACTTTGCGTCACAGTAAATCTCAGATTTATAGTGCTTGGCAGTTGTTCTGCAACACTAGTAGCCTTGGGGTTTCTGGCACTAGCTCAGTATTGACAGCAGCTGATGTGGTTTCTTTTCGCTCTTTTGACTCCTCTTTAATAAAAAGCATGCCCTATGGCTCATTGGTTTTGCCCCCTCTGGGCTGGTAGCAACTTCTTGAGGAATCAAGGAGCCAGACTTGGCATTAAGCCAAATAAATAGCACAGACTGTTGGCTCTTGACAGCATATTGCAATCAAAGCTCCATAAGGCACAGTAAAGCAGTCAGCTACTATATGAAACTAGACAGAAACAATGAAGGGGCCTTTTTAGAAAGAGGCCCCGATTACTGTTCAATTTATATGGCATTAGTCTCTGATAGTATCTCCTTTAAACTAACAAGTCCTATGGTCACATTAATAAGTAAAAAAGGACATTATTTTTAAAACCATAAAGATTTATGAGCCTGAATGCACATATCATAAAATGTAAGGAATTCATTTTGTTTTTAGAAAAAAAGTATATAACATTATTTTCTACATACAAGTATTGTTGAAATAATTAAAGGGAACAAACAGCTACAGTTTTACTGTAACTTCCCTATACAGTGTTTTCCTAACTTTTAAAATTACTGCAAAAATCTCTTTCCTTTTCTTCCTCTAACTATGCAAGCACAAAGACAGTGAACAAAAAGTAAAAAAGTTTCTACGGAATGAAATTTTTATGTAATATGAAACAAGGCCATTCAACAAATAATTAACAGTGATTATTATGTGCAAACACTGTGCTAGGCACTTGAGGGGATACAGAGGTAATTAAACTCTACAGTCCCTCTTGCATGGAGCTCATTCTTATAGGGGTTACATGACAGATCTCTTGTTAAAATTCTAAAGCATGTCATATGATCAGTGCACAATGAGACTTATTTCCTTAGGTTAAATAAAACTTCATGCAAAAACTTTTAATTGTTTGCTTTATAATAGCTACAAATTTTACAACATACAGACTAAAGTCAGCGTAAGATAATCTTATTTAAACTCCCAACAGTGTGCGGCAATTCAGCCCCCTGAAAAACTAATTGTGTTGTATTTGGTGTAATTTTCAAAGTGCACTGGATAGCTCAGAGAGCAGTACATCTGTTATCATCAGTAACATGCTCTCTCTTCACCTATATACTGGAAAATTATTCCTGAAGGCAGATGACACCATATGGACAAGTGGATGAAAGTGGATTTTCTTTCCTCTTTGGGGGATTTATATTATTTTGTGTTGGTGCATGGATGGACAGGGTCACTTACATTAATCCATTTTCATCGCAACTTTTAGTGACAGTCTACTATAGTGGCAAGCATAAAAATGCAAATATCATTAGATATGTCAAGTTTCTAGTCTGGTTATGAAAACCTCGTGTAACATATGTTTTCAATAAATTTTTTATAACATTAAAGACTTTTGTTATGAAATTTGTGCATTCTAGAATTAATATTTCATACTGTTTGTGTTTTTTATCTTGAAACTAAATATTAGACAATGAAAGAAATTACCTCATTATTAATGTCAAAAACTCCTTCTTGGATTTTTTCATAAATTTCTTTTGCTGTATTAATAAATGCCTAAAAAAAACCACAGGTAAGATTATTCTTTGAAAAAAATAAACACCTACAGTTCATAAAGATAAAAATAAGTTACAAATACAGAAGCAATACTTGAGCATAGGGGGTAGACCATTTAATCTATGTAAACAATATCACCTCTTGTACTATCAATTGTAATCTAAACTAGACAACAACTTTACTCAGTAAGATGGTTTTTAAAAAAGACAAAACTACCTTCCACTAGGATTACAGTAGTGATATTCTTTCAGCTTTGCACCATTGGCCCAAAACAGGCTCAAGAAAACAAGATAACACTATTCAAATCTTATACCACTCTGAATAGTTTTAACATTTTTCTCCCACAGTATGACTAAGTTATACTTTCAATTAATCTACATTAAATTAAACCCAGAACAAGCACTATACTATCTGACATTTAAATAGAAATTAGTTACAAGCAAAAAAGGAATAAAAATGAAGTATATAAACTCAATAACATCTAGAGGACATGGTATTTGACGAAGTGACAAACCGTTGTTAATACTATCAATAATGCATATTGAATTCCTTCAACCCAAGTTTATGAAAATTCATGCAAGGATTCTATCCCCTCAGCAGAAGCCCACTATTACTGATACAGATCTAACTCAAATATAAAAAAGTAAACAGGATTCACGGAGATGAACAAATCATAGCCCTCGTCATTTCTTCACTGGAAGCATTTGACTGCTGAACTTGCCACCAGAGCTTTGTTTCCTAATTAACAGGACTGATATGTTTTCACCTTTAAAGGCCTTACAGCTCCCCAGAGTAATCAATCTACTGCAGCTCAATTACTGCACCAAGCACACACCATAGCCAGCGAAGGAGACTTGGAACGACTGCGGCAGGAAAAAGAGAGATATGAATATGCATAAACTCTAAGTGGGTGATCGAATCATCACAGAGGGTCATGAGAATTTGCGGCAAAATAATGAGAAGAATTAATCATTGCAGATTCACAAGGCACTTAGGAAGTGAGTACCTTTTCAAATGTGCGCTGGAGTTGCAAAGAAAAAATTGGCTTTTATCCATCTTTGAATTGATTCACATTCCTCAAAATTGAAGTTTTCCCATATAAAAGAGGAAAAAAACACCCTTATCTTTGTTTCCAATAACATTTCAATCATTATGATGGTCTTATAAACCTAATTAAAAAATTATAGTCAGAAGCTTTAAAAATTCACAAAGCTAGAATTCCTTTGAGGGAACCAACTTTTTTATATTTAACTAAAACATAAGAACCACAAAGTCCTAGAACTGTGTTACAACTTCACATTAAATACAAATTTACACTTTAGCAGACATTGTTAAATGTGTCAAATTATGTAAATAAATTGCCCTCTTGCTAAGTTAGCTGAATCTATTTGAAATTAAAACAGTGCAACTGAATCTAGAGAACTGTGCTATTTAAAATTTCATGAGTCACTAATAAATTTATTACACTTACTCTATAAGATTTCATTTGGTAACAACTTTGAAGTGCCCCTATAACTAATGGACTAAAGACGTGTGTATTTTATAGTCAGAAAATGTATAACACTCATTGTACAGGACTGCTTTCATTACAAATAAAGGTATTCTAGATGCCTTTTTGTAAAGCTCCTATAACCTTAAACAACCTTTAGAAAAAAGAAAATTGACATAGCTTGACAATTATAATGAGAAAGCAAAAGAGCTGTTCCTAATCCCAACTCTAACTTCACAGGAAAATGTTAAATTCATGAAAATGGTGACATTATTCAACCATAAAATTCAACACCTCAAATTTAAAACAGGTATCTGTTTAAAAGATAACATTTATGTAGCACTTTATGTTCTACAAAATACTAAAGCTCATTGAAATGACTTGCTATATCTAGGTCAAGTGGCTACTGAAATGGGAGGAAGGATTCAAACCCAAGTTTGCTGATTCAAAATCCAGTGTTCTTTCCGCCACACAACAGCTATATGCTCTATATATTGAATAATGGTTTTTCTCTTTGTGATTATTTCATACTCTATGAAGACTCATAAGAAAAAAAGTATTTTTGAGAACTCTAGATGACAGACACTGTACCAGATGCAGTAGCTTTCAAAACTATCTTTGGATAATTCTTTTAAATTATTTTCTAGAAGCATTATTTATCTATTTGAAGTGAATTATAGCCTCAAACTGAAAACTGCACGCTTTGAGAACATGGTATTTAACAAATTGTTAATACTTAGCGAAATTAATCTGACTTACCTAGTTGTATCATACTTTTAAAAATAGTATTTTACTTAGCCTTGGAAAATAATTATTTGTGTCTGAATTTCACAACACTGACTTTTATGGGGACAGGGCATATCCTATGAAGGTTATTTACAAAAATAGTTTACTTACTGGGGAACAAGAAATAAACAGGTAATATAACATGTTCCAAAGAGTGAAGATAAATTAATATAATCATGTCAAATTGGAAACACTTCCCACTATTTAAAATAAGCAGGAATCTACACGGAGTATCGATTTGTAATTACCTTGTCCCAAAATCTTATTTCTTAACAACTACAGTAACATTTTACTTATCTAGGTATCATTTATACAACTGCCATGACTTGGAATATACTGGACAACCAAAAAACAAAAGCCTTTGGGAAATCAAGGCAGATGTTAAAAGCTCATACACTTAATAGAAGAGACTCTCAGTTAGGAGTCTACTCACAAGCACAGGCTGTATTTTGCCTTTCTTTATATTCCGAGTGCTTGGCACAATACCTGGCTTATCTATAGAAGGAACTTAATAAATGTTTATTGACTAATTTTAGACATGACTTTTAAAAAGATTGTTTATTTGACTCCCTAAATTACAAAAGATTCAAAACAGGGTGATGGTGATAGTGATGAAGAAGATCTTCAAAGAGCAAGTTAACTGACACTGACTACAATAATTGGACGACTGAAGACACTGAACAAGAACTCAAAACCAAATCAAAACACAAAAACCCAGCAGTGTGGTACCATTCCTTACTAGCATCACTGTATAAGAACACTCCACGGTGATGGCTCAGCAATCAAAAAAGGTGAAATTAGATTTGGTTGAGAAGTCAGAGTAGTATTTAAGACGTAGTTAGAAATATATTTATTAAAATGGTTAAATAAAATAAAATAAAAATGGCATTGACACCTGCCTCCTACTACTTAGGGTAACCTTGGACAGTTTCTCAGTTTCCTTATCTGGAAAATGAAGGGTTGGACTAGCAGATTATTAAGCTCCTTTCCAGTCCTAAATCTACAATCGCATAATCTGTGTGAATTTTTACGTTATTACTGAGTCCAATCCTATAAAATATTGACAGGTTTAAAATCTTTAAGGAAAAAACCATTAAGAATTACAAAATGGAATATGTGCTTTTATGGGAAGCTAAAACACTTAACATTTCAAACTAACAGTTCATTTTTCTTTTTCAAAAAATTAATTTTTAGTTTACCACATTCAGTTCCACAAGCTTTTGAGTTTCAAATTTTCTCTCCCTCCTCCCCCCACTCCCCAAGATGACATTCAATCTGATATAGGCTCTACACATACATTCACATTAAACATTTTCACATTAGTCATGTTGCAAAGAAGAATTAAAAATCAATGGAATGAACCATGAGAAAGAAGAAACGAAAGAGAGAGCAAAGAGTATGTTTTGATCTGCATTCAGACTCTGTAATTCTTACTCTGTATGTGGATAACATTTTTCATCATGAGCCTTTTGGAACCGTCTTAGAACCTTGCACTGCTGAGAAGAGCCAAGTCTATCAAAGTTAGTCATCGCACAATGTGGCTGTAACTGTGTACAATGTTCTCCTGGTTCTGCTCACTTCACTCAGCATCAGTTCATATAATTCTTTCCAGGTTTTTCTGAAGTCTGCCTTATAGCACAATAGTATCCCATTACATTCATAAACCACAGCTTGTTCACCCACTCTCCAATTGATGGGCATCCCTCAATTTTCAGTTCTTTGCTACCACAAAAAGGGCTGCTATAAATATTTTTGTACATGTGGGTCTTTTCCCCATTTGTATGATCTCTTTGGGATGCAGCCCTAGAAGTGGTATTTATTGCTGACTCAAAGGGGATGTACATTTTTATAGCCCTTTGGGCACAGCTGCAAATTACTCTCCAAAATGGTTGGTTCGGTTCACAACTCCACCAACAATGCATTAGTTTTCAATTTTCCCACATCTTCTCCAGCATTTATAATTTTCCTAAGAGTTCACTTTTCAAAAAGGCTAATTTTGTCCTAGAAGAGTTGTCTAGTACACTACAAGGTTAAATGACTTGCCCAGAGTCACACGATCAGTATATGTCAGAAGTGGAACTTCAACCCAGGTCTTTCTGACCTTGAGGCTGGCTGTTATCATTCTATCTCTTTTCATATCTCTAACTGATTTTAGAGTCATCACTGAAACAACGATTTCTCCAAGTATGAGATAAGTCAATGACAATGAAACCTTTGCTTCCACTGAGAAGACATCAACATTTCTTCTTCCTCAATATTAAAAACAAGAAGATAAAAAATAATAGCTATCCCTAGGCCACCTTGATTAAATTCTAGGTTCTTTTCCTCTAGCCCATTAATTCTCTTACCTACTTGTTGCTCTTTCAAGTCCTGCGAACAATACCTGGGTGATACCAATAATACAAAAACTTTATCTGACTTTGCCTAGTGTTTATAGTATTCTTACTTTTAAATATTTTTTACCATATAGCACAACACTTTTATAGGTATGTAGTGAAGCATTTTTTTTTTTTTAAGAGGTAAGAAAATTGGTACTTACTCGTACTGAACTAAAAATCTGATTAAGGAATAAACAGACACACAGAGACACAAGATAACAAATAGATCCCAGACTAAACAAGCATAGTAAGTGAACTTTCACTCAAAGACTGCAAGTCAAGGTTGAGGTGGTGACCATAAGAAATCAAGGTAATAAGCTACTTTAAATAGATAATTTTTAAAAAAGAGAGATAAGGTAGAAACATACAAAAACTGTGGGGTGAGATATAGACGTGCATAGTAAAAATAAAAAAGTACAAACATAAGACTTCCCCATTATAACAGAATAATATTTGAATTTTGTCTTTATATAACATACTGCCATCTGGTGGCTATAATGAAGTTGCTAAAGCTCATTTGGAGCTGTCTACCACAGTATTTCACTTAGCTTAAACATTTCTAAATAAACATCAACGAGAATGATGTTCTCTAAAATAGACAAGGACATATATATATATATATATATTCACGTTCCTCCCAAATCCTTTTGAACACAAGGATATAACCAAGGTATCCATTGCCAGATTTCATCTTTCCTGCTATCCTTCCCCTTTCCCTGTCAAGCATCAGGTAGAAATGTTGATGATCAGCTGCTTGACAAGGGGAGGAAAAACTGAATGAAACCTGTCAATTCCAATCATTTTCAGCAGTTCTAATATGATAAGAAATTAACTACTAGTTAAATAGTATATTATAAAACTGAAGATATTTGTAATTGATGAGCATTATGGATGAATACACGTTCAACTAAAACTGTCATAGTCCCAGCTCCACTTTCACAATGTTCCATGCCAAGTCCAATTACTGACTTCCATTTTCATAATATGCCATTACTACAAAAGAAAAGGTGTCTGAAACAAACTTATCTCACTGATATCATCTGCTTCCCTAGATAATATTTTCTCCTTTATTTAACTGTGACTCCTTAGTTTTGTTTCTGAAAAGCATTTCCTGTCTCTGATGGAAATATTGCCTTGGTTTCTGCGCATATATTAATCATGTTTCCTGGTCTTCTGATTCTTGGATTTCCTCATACAGTCTAAAATTCCTCAGGACAAAGCAAAGAAGGTACAACTGCTCAACTCTTATTAATGCTTTCTGTTATCTTTGTCAAGAGTCAAAACAAGCAAATTTGGTGTTTATGGGAAGTCTCATAAAATATGCCATGGATAAACATGAGGAACATATTAAAAAATTTACAAATTCAGTGGGAGTAGAGGAGAAAGTTCTCCAGGTCATAAGGACCCAGATGCTAGGGAAGCTGCTGCCCTGGAAGAAAAAGAAGAACAGAATAGGGTAAGGTTGGGTAGGACAGCTCACCCAGGATGTTGCCACTGGGGGAGGAAGCAATGCTATGGTACCTTCCTACTTTAATCTTTCTTGCTATTCAAGTGATAAACTCACTTATTTCTATGCAAGGGTCAGTGTCCTGGGATGAAGCCCTCTGGTCACAGTCACCATAATACAATACCGATTTCTGGACTTGAAAGGACAGGAGAAAAATTGCTAATGTGGAATCAAAAAAGATAAGAAAGGAGAGGGTAAGAGAATATGTTGACTGCCCTCAAAAGTGCCTTGAAAGAGGCTCTGATGAACTGTATCCTAGCGTATGGAAGCAATAGGCACTGTCAGTACAAAAGATTTTGGACAAAAGGGTACTTCATGATTGGAAAAGGGCAAATGCTGTCCTGGATTTCAAAAAATGCAAGAATATTAAGTCTGTAAATTAGTAGGCCAATGATTTTGACTGATTCCCAGCAAAATACTAGAATGTATTAACTGTTGCAGAGATTAGTGAGCAGAAGTGGTGAGAACAAAGATCAATTATGTCATTATTAAAAACAAGTGGTACCAGACTAACCTCATTTCTGACAGGGTAATTCAAATGGAAGAGAAGAGGGATGCCATGGATGTAGTTTACCAAAATGTCAGCAAAGCAACTGACAAATTTTATTTTTGTGGTTGTTCACTCCTCAAATCTACCTTTCACTGCTGAAGTCCTTTCGTGGTTCAATGTCTACTTGTAAAGAGGTCTCCAATGCAGGGTCCCAGGAATCTGGGCTTGGCCTAATGCTGTTCAACACTTTAATCAATGACTCGAATAAAGGTACAGATGCCACGTTTGCCAAATTTGCAGATGATAAAAAAATTGGGAGGGACAAATAATATGCTGACAACAACAAAAAAACCCCAAAACATTTACAGGCTAGAGCAGGGGTCAGGAACCTGTGGCCTAGGGGCTTGTAAGTTTGGATTCAGTGAAAGGGCTGCACTTGAGGACCTAAAGGGCCACGTATGACCTTGACACCACAGGTTCCCTACCCCTGGGCTAGAGTCTTGGGCCAAATCTAAGCAGTATTAAATTTATTAAGAGAGCAATGTAAGTATAAGTACGAGTGAGTTTGAAAAGGAATGAACTTACAAGTATAAAATAGTGGAAGGATGGCTAAAAAGAAGTTTAGATGAAAATGCCCTGGGGATTTTAGTGTAGCTAGGAAAGAGCACTCATTCAGTAGCCAGACTTCAGAGCAGTCATTATTAATTCAACTTTAGCTTATCAGGAGGTTTCTGTGGTCATGGAAATGCATTAAACAAAGAAAAATACAAGATAGGTTATACATCTAAAGCTGGAAAGGATCTCTGACATCATCTAGTTCCACCCCTTCATTTTACAGATGAAGAAACTTGAAGCCCAGGAAGTTTAAAAGACTAGTCCAAGGTCATATAGATAGTCAGAGATGAACTCAGGTTCTCTTACTCTAGAGCTAAATGCTAGTATTACTATCAACAATATTCTCCCAGTATTAGCAACTCCCTACCATCTCCCGAAGTGATGGTAGTAAAGGAGCAGAGATGGGGGCAGAGCGCTTCTACTTTTCAAACAAAATTGTTTTATTTTTTATCATATTCTTAAATACAACATTTAAATATACAAAGAAAAAAGAGAACTGTATAAGTCAAATCTATAAGATTAGTTGTTAACATTAATTCATCAGTTGGCAATCCAAATTTGAATTTTTTGTCCATTGACCAATGAGTTGATTCACTCAGGAAATGAACTATTATCAACAGTGACATTCTTCCCATATAAATGAAACCAACAGACATAAGCAAATTGTAGCTAAATGGAAGGATGGCTCATGGGTGAGATGTTTTCAAAGGTAACAAGATATTTCATGCAATTCTTGGTTATCTTATTATACAGAGCTCATTATGAGCAAAATCAAGACACCATGAAGATGACTTCAACCGAAGCTATCCAGACCTGCCTGTTGCAAAGGATGAAGAGGTAGAGAAGTTCTACCAAAAGGAGCTCGCACAAGATCTTTTAAATTTGAGAACTGTGAACTTGGTTTTGTTAAACCTATCTTGATAACTATTAAACTATTAAAACTATCTTGATAACTGGCTTCCTTTGTAACATTATGTATTTTATTCATTTAAAAACATTATTTTGAGAAGAGGTCCATAAACTTTACCAGACTGCCAAAGGGGTGTGTGTGATGCAAAAAAAGTTAAGCATCTTTGCTCCAAACCAAGTCAAGGAACATTTTAGTACTTTGTTTCCTTAATCTGAGGGTGAACACAAGATAGAGCAGTGAAAAATGTGTTGAACAATACAGCTTGGAATTAAGAAATAAAAGAGCTTGTAGACTCTTTAGAGGCATCATGCATATCTCAAGAATAGTTTCTTCAAGCAGTTGGAAGGTGACAGAGCAAGCACTGAACAGTATGACAGAAAAGAAATAAAAAATGATTGATTTCAGACGAGGGTGAAGGTTGGTCATATCTCAGCAGTCTGTGCACTCAGATCATAAACTGGGTGTGTCAGAAGTCAAAATAAAAACCAAAAGATGAAGAGAAAATGAGATTGCATATAATTATAGTAATTCCAATCTAACCTCTTGCACTTGAAGCTGAAAAATCGAAAAGTGTAACAGTAAAAACAACTCCAATTACCATTTCCCACAAACTCTGTAAAGCAGATGCCTCAGAGTCTGAAGTATTGTATTAACTGCTTCATTCAATCACCATCTGATTGCTTTGATAAATCATTCCCACAGTAGCCAAAAGCAATGCTGACCTAGAATCTAGAAAGAGGATCCCAAATAAATTGGAAAATGGAACAAATATGCCAGCATTTCTATAGCAACATATTTCTATCCCTAGATAACTAGATCTTAAAATTTCAGTAGCTCATGTGCTAAATGAAATAGCTCTGGTCATAGAAGATATCCAGTGCACAATCCAAACAGAAGTGAAATTCTTTGCATGTAAGTTCCTCTAGATGCTCCAGTCTGCATATAATGGAACACTGTGTAGGTGTCATGAAAGAGATTCATGACCACTCTAAAGAGTGGTTTAAAGAGTTCTGCTTAACCACTTAAAATTACACAGCATTTAACAATCTTAAGATACTTTCTGACAAAATCTTTGTTTAAAAGAAACACCAACAGCCTCCTGGTAATGCTGTGTAGCTGTAAGTCTTGGAAATGAAAAGCTTGGAATACTGATACCTCTGAAATCAAAAGGCAATGTAGTTAATTCATGGTGGGAAAAGTAGGTTTTGGTGAATTACTAATAACAAAGTGCACATCAAAAGTGGCACGAAGTACTTACTGTCCAGGAAATGAAAAAGGAAGCAGGCCAGTTATATAGTACAATCAAGGCGTAAGACGAATAGCCAAGTGCTATAATGATCCTGATGTAATGTTGAAGGAACTAGAGGAAGGCAACCAGAACGTTCGGTAGATCCTTCATGGAAGAATTAGGGGATGGAAGTGGGACACAAATTATGTAGGAGAAGGTGCTGATGGGCTATAATCTGCAAAAAAAAACACTTTGGAGAAAGTAGTCACATCAACGAGATCAAAGATCCACTATACTACTCAATTTTTTATCTACATGTTTTACTTCTTATGAAAAGATGGGATGATGATCTGAATTTGGAGAGATTGGTGTCTATCACAATTCTTGGCACAAAGTTGGTACCTAAATGCTTCTTGAATTAATCCAGGCCCTCCTCAAACTCAGTGGCTTGAAACTAGCTCCTAATGCCATCCTCTGCCCCTCATCTCAAAGCAGATAAATGATTACCCTTTACTATGACCCAATGATTAAGGTTCTTCATTGTTAAAATAGTGATGATGATAGCACCTACTAAACTGATAGGGTGGTTGTGAGAGTCAAAATAAATAATACATGTAAAGTGCTTTGCAAATCTTGGTGTTATATAAATGTTAGCTGCTCTTATTATTAAATTTATTGTACTGTAGCTTGCACCCTGTTCACTGAGAAACTCCTAGAAAGTGTGTGCCTTTCTGACATACAGCCTTTAGTTTCTCCATTAGTCAGCCAATTAGTTTAAGTGCTTACTACTGCCAGAGCTTGTACTAAGTGCTGGGGATACAAAAAAGGGCAACAGTCGCTGCCCTCAAGAGGCTCACATTCTAATGGGAAGATAAAATACAAATAATTAGATATGTGCACATGGCAGATGTAATGTAATCTCAGAGAGGAAAGGAGTAACAATTGGTAGACCAGAAAAGGCTTCTTGTGGAAGCTGAGAACAGAGCTGAACCTGGAAGGAAGACAGGGAAACCAAAGGGTAAAATAGGTGAAGGCACATGAGAGAAAGGCAGTGCAGCTGGACTGTAGAGTGCATTGAGGGAAGGAGAGTTTCAGAAGACTGGAAAGGTAGGAAGGCAACATGTTATAAAGGCCTTGAAAAGGCAGGCAGGGGATTTAAATTTGAGGCTGGAGGTAATAAGGAGCCACAAGATTTTACTGACTAGGAGAATCACATGGTCAGAGCCCTGCTTTAGGAAGATCACTTTGTTAGCTCAATGGAGATGGATTAGAGTAGGGAGAGACTTGATGCAGGCAGATCTGGCAACAAGCTATTGTAACAATCCAGGCACGAGGTGAGGAAGGCATGAAGCAGGATGGTGTCTATAAAAGTGAAGGGAAGGTGATGTATATGAAAGATAATGTGAAGGTAAAAACATGATTTAGTAAGAGACTGAATATATGGGGTGAAACTGAGGAACTGAAGATGATACGAAAACTGCCTGTTTGACTGGGAGGACAGTGGCACCTTGAGGAACAGGAAGAATGTAGCGGTAGGGTTTGGAGGAAAAGATAATGGGTTCTATTTTGGGAATATTGAGTATGAGATGACTTCATGACATCCAATTTGAGATATCTAAGAGGCAACTGGAGAGAACTAGTATAGGAGAGAGACTAGGGCTGGATAAACAGATCCAGGAAACCTCAGCATATAGATAACTGGAGTCATGGGAACCAACGAGACGCAGTGAGGCGAACAAAAGAGGGGCTAAGAGAGAGATGGTGCAATTCAAACATCACTACTCGCTTTGAGACCTAGTGTTGGAGGATTCCATGATGCTGAAATGGATACTGTTTGACCTCCAGCAGGATGCTATCACTCTCTTGCCTTCACAGATTTGCAAAATAGTATGTATGTATGCAGAACGATGGGGTTGGGGTATAAAGACACAACACTTTCTGTCTGCACAGCCCCTTGAGGATCTTGGGCCTCGGGGGAGGGAAAGTGGACTTTATGTGCAGCAGGAGGGAGATAGGAAAAAATGCTCTACTAGAAAGGGTGGCCTGGCTGTGTGGCTTTCTGAGAGGATCATAGGAACACAGATGCAAACGTGGAAGAAACTTCAGTAGCCACTTGGTCTAACACTTTACAGATGGGGAACCTGAGACCCAAGAAAGGTTAAGTGACTTGCCCAGAGTCACAGGTGGCAAAGAGCTGAGCTAAGATCTGAATGTAGGTTCTCTTGATCCAGGGCTAAAGTTGCAAAGGACCCTCTTGTTTCTATCTCCTCAGAGCTTTGTTTAGTGCCTAGAACATAATAAGCACTCAATAAATATTTACTGATAGTCTTGGAAGACAACAAGCTAGTGAGTGTGCCATGGATGAAGATCCTTCAGAGTATTCAAATATGAGGAAAACCAGGAGAGAGTCCAGTCCCTAAGATCCAACAGACTAACCAGAAGGTGATGAATAATGTAAAAGGCCATAGAGGTTAAGAATAAGGAAGGAGAAAAGGCAATTAGATTTCTCAATTATATCACTGATAATTTTGGGGAGAATATTCAATTGAATGGTGAAAGTTTGAAGCCAGACTGCAGGAGATTTTAAAAAGAGAAGAAGAAGCAGAGGTGAGTACACATGGCTTTTGAAAGAAGTTTAACTATGAAGGGGAGGAGACAGATGACAGCAAGTGGGGATTGTAAGATAAAGTGAGAGTTTTAAAGATGGAAGAGACATAGACATTTTTTTTTGTATGCAGAAAAGTAGGTCTGTTTCTCCTAGATATCTCCACCTCAATGCTCTGTTGACCTTTCATGCCTAGTCTGTCCAAGTCATAACAAAACTGTTCCCCCTAAACATACTTCTTTTCCAACAACAACAAAAAAAATCCCATTTCTTTTGAGAGTAATATTATCCTCACAAGCCTTCTCCTCACCCAATTCATCCTCCACAAAGCTGCATCTTTGCACTGTAGCAAAATGGGTAACAGATTTAACATCTGATGACCTTTGTTCCAATGCCAGTTTTTTGACTTCCTGCCTATATGAACTTAGGAAAATTATCTCTCTAGGCCTCAATTTTCTCATCTTTGCAATGACACCTAAATCTATGATATTACAATACTTCTCTCTTGCTAAAAATCTTGCAATCAGGCTTCCAAACCTACCACCTAAGTGAAACTATTCTCTCAAAGCTTGACAATGTTCTCGTCACTGCTAAATCTGATGGCATTTTTAAAGTCCCTAGTATGAAGGCTCTTTATCTTCCCTGATAATAAAAGGGATTATACTTCTAGAGGTCCTACTACAATCAAGCTTTAGATTTATTTGCTTCTGAGTGAATAAGGATGAAAAATATAATAATACACTAAGAAAAGTATGCCGGGAAAGCAGCATGCTATAGTGGATACAGTGCTAGGCTTGAAGTTAGGAACCTGGGTTAGAAAGCTGTTTTAGATTATATCTAAGTTTCCTCATCAGTAAAATGAGAGCACCTACCACTCTCACTTACAGAGGAGTGCGAAGAAAGTACTTTGAAAACCTTAGAGCACTACAGAAATGTGAACTGCTACTATTATTGACAACCGATTCACATAATGTTTCGTGAAACTGGCTAAAATATTTTATACAGCCAAAAATGGGTTTCAAAGGATATAGTTATGATGCTGATAGATAATTAAGAAATAATGAACAGCACTGAAGGAACTGGAAAACACCAAATGTTTAATGGATACCTATTATGTGCAAGACATTTAATGTGTACGTGCTCAAGTAATGATACTTCACTTTATAGCTTTCAAAATGCTTTTGAATATACTGTCTCATTTTATTTTTGCATCAATCATGGGAGATAGGCAGGAATAAAAAATTATCCCCAATTTACATTTGAGGAGACTTAGTCTAAGAAAGGTTAAATGACAAAAGTCATACTGCTAGTTAGTTCTAGATGTCATCTGCTCTTATTTTTGCCCTGTCACCCCCCAATCTCTACCCCCAACTCCACATTCTTTTTTCCAAAAATAAACTAGAAAGAGCTTGGAAGTCAGCAATTAGAACAAATGAAACAAACTTTCTTAACTCTTACTGCTTGTGTTTGTATTTCTGACATATAAAGTGGAGTGTATGTACTATCTTATAAGTAAAAGGACTCCACTAGTCTTCCCTCACTGTCTCACTATGACATGATTTGATCCTAAGCTCTATGCTAGATTATTCAAGCAAAGCTTAAGTCCTTGTGGTATTAACCCTATAACCCCGACTTTGTGAAATACTGCCAGGCCACAGAGGTTTTAAAGACAGGTCCAGTGATGTATCTGCAAATATGGATCACTCTACCTAGGTAGAAGGAGACATTTACTACTAGCAGTTTGGCCAGAGGAAATCATTAAAATGTCTATTAAATGTGTGGAGTACTTGTGGTCTATATCACAAGAGGGAGTTAAGGTAGATGAAATTACCAAGCTTTTTGAAATATTGAATTTAAAAAAAGAACTTCACTTCTCTATTTCATCTAAAAGAATCATCCTTATCACCTTCAATACCACTTAACTATTAACGTAACATTAAGACTGCCCTTTTATATAGCAATTAATGCTTTATTCCTTGGACCTAAGTCTTAAATCCTCTTTATCATTTCATTTCCTAGTAAAAATCTTTGATCAAATTGCTCGATCTTACATGAAGAATGTCCCCAATAAAACCATTGATGGTACTCTCTTCAGCTGACTCTTAACTTAAAATACTCTAAGAAAAGTTAGGAAGGAAATTTATACCGTTTGCCCCCTGGCCTTTCCTTTAACCTTATTCTCTATGTGCAAAAATTTCTAACAACCTTTAATATGACTTTTCTTTGAGATATAAAATTCTGTATGCTTGACTCAAGTCCTGTTGTATTGAAAGTTGTTTGGCATAACTGAGTTGAGTATTCGAAAGACTATTTTTAAAAAGTCTAATAAAATCAACTCAGGCTACACTACACTAATCTCTTCCAAAAATCTGATAGGAGGGAGGGACAGACAGTCCTTAGACTTTTTTCCTTGGTACTAAACTGCCTCATTTCATTGTTTATCCTGGGGATTCCCTCTCATTGGTGAGATGTAGATTCCTGATACCTGAAATGACTGAATTCACTTACATTCTGATTAGGTTCTCACACTAGTATAAAAAAGGGAGATTTTACCCTTAATGTAATTAAGCACTATTGGAAACAGAATATAATAATATAGTAGTAACTATTATAGTTCAGTTACATTAAAAGGTCTTTAGCAAATTTGAGGATCTGACTATAACAGTTATAATTTACAAAGAACCAACAAGTCACTTCCCAATCACAGCCTTTCCACTAGGGTACCAGACTTGGGTCTTGTCTGATTAGTTTTTCCCCACATTCAGCATCTCCCCTTTCCACCCTCCTGTATATTTCTCTCCCCTCTTTTCATGATCTCAGGATAACTTCTTTCCCTTCCAAAGTGTCAATTAGCTAATATGATAAATTTATCTTACTAATAGGAGGTCTTCCAATAACTCTGCCACAATTAACAAGTGCCTTCTATAGGACAAGTTACTTGGTCTTTCAATTCATAACGACACATACATTTTTAAAAAACTGGTATAAAACAAAACACAAATAAAATTATTGTAAAACATCTCTGGTATTAATTGAAAAAAAACCATATGTAAGATAATGAAATTCTTCAAAAAGTTACATTCTGTATATGACTTTATTCTATATAATTCTTATCCATGTCTGCAAATCCTATAGAGGATAGATCCACTCAATATACTACTGGCCTTCTTTGGGTACATGAAGGACCTAGCTCCATTTCCCAAATGTTCATGTCTATTCCTGTACTTAAACCTGTTATAGAATATTTACTACTACCACACATCTTTCTATTGCTCTTCTAACTTCAATTTGGACTCTTCTGAGATTGTTTGGCTACATGAATTAGAGTCATATAGCACTGCCAACAGATTATTGATGTTAAAAACATGGGCTCTGAGGAAGTGAGTTGGCTTAGGATCACAATTTTCCAAAGACAATTTAGCCAAGGCTCTTAAAAGGCAGAGAAGCAATCTGGTTTATTAGAAATAGTGCTGGATACATAGTAAAGGAGGATTGAGCTCCAATCCTGACCCAGTGGCTCTGATACCAACTATATATAATTCCACCCCCCCCAATCTGTTGCTATAGTTAGAAAAGGTGGACAAATAATAAGAAACAGCCATCTGATTAAAAGACAAACCTAAGAATCTTCCATTATTTCTACCTGGATGTTTTTCAAAATATTATCTGGGGTCAGATTGTCTGTTCGAACTCAACCACACTAATCTAAAATAGAACTCCTTTGAATGGAGAATGTTCTGGGCTTCAGTATTACTAAGGATGTCAATGATACGCAAAAACGTGTTTCGTTTTTATCCGATCCAGTTACACACAGTTTCCTAATTCAAACTAGCTATGAAAAGGACTAAATAAAAATGTCAACTGGTTTAGCATTAAACACAAGTAAATAATGAGAGAGCTACAAAATGTTGATGGACTTTATCACAGAGGTATCTACAGGCTGCATTTTGAGGGAGTAGAGAACCTCGTTACTTTTTTTCCCTAGATACTTAATGCCAATTACCAAAGGCTATCTATAGTATAAAGGTTGTTATCCTTAAACTTTAATGCGGACCTTGTCACGGTGATCTGGGTCTACAGAGCCTTCAGATTAGATTACTTTAATGTAGCTACTCTGCTTGAAGCTATACTTGAAAATCCTCTGAAAGCTGAGAGGAAAATTAAGGTGATTTTCGGTATAGGCTTTTCATCTCTGAAAGTCCCTTTCCATTCTGGCTCAAAGTTTCTGTCTTATATACTGACTTTCACAAGTCAGTATATAAAATCTGTTATATTTGTAAATCTATTTTGTTATTTATGAGAATCTTAACTACAAGCATACTAGAGTTATTTTAAATTATCATCTTTATCAAGCCAACCTAACTAATATTGGCATTTAATTTCTTTTTACTTCAAGCCACATCTCCTCAAGTGTTCTATTTGTTTTAAAGATAGATACTAAAATCCATGATAAGCATAAGGAAAAAAAGCTGAAAGTCCTTAATTACTGGGGCAAATTGGAATAAACCCCTTTCATGGTTTCTGTTCTGAGGGATCAGAGATGGCAGAAGTGGAAATAACAGTAACAACACTAATAACTAGCATTTATATAGTGTATGAAGGTTGGCAAAGCACTTTGCAAATATTATCTCATTTGATCCTCACAACAACCTACTATTATCCCTATTTTACAAAGGAGGAAGATGAGATAGACAGAGGTTAAGTGACTTGCCCAGGACCAAACAGTTAGTGTCTCAGATTTGAACCGAGGTTCACTGTAGGTCCAGCTCTCTATCCACTGTGTCACCTAGCTGTTACAAATACGGGCATCTGATGAACAAATGGTACAGCAAAATACTTTATGATGGGATTCTGCTCACTTTCCAACTAGATTCTAGGATTTTATTTATTTGACAAGGGAAAGTTCTGTGAGTTGGTGTAGGAAAATTCCGTTGGTGGTGCAGAAATTCCCTTTACTGTTTATATGACTTGCCCATGGTCACTTGGGTTAGTATGTGTCAGAAGCAAGGCCTGAATCTAGGCCTTCCTAGTCCAACCCTCTATACACACTGCCTCCAGGAATGTAAGGGAATTTTCTTGTTGTTGTTCAGACTTGTGCTTTCATTAGTACATTTCCAGAAATGTCTACCAATGCAGATCGATAACTGTTCTACAACTAAAGTCAAAGCTGCCTGGGGGAAAATGAGAGATGAACTGATTTGCGCAGGCACACAGCCAGTATGTATCAGAGGTAGAACCTGAACTCAGGTAGCCTTGATTCTTTTTTTTTTTTTAATTTTTAAAAATTATTCAATATATTTAGTTTCCAGCATTGAGTTTCACAAGAGTTTGAATTACAAAATTTCTCCCCATTTCTACCCTCCTCCCAACTCCAAGATGGCGTATATTCTAGTTGCCCTCTTCCCCAGTCTGCCCTCCCTTCTGTCACCCCACTCCCCCCTTCCATCCCCTTTTCCCTTCCTTTCTTGTAGGGCAAGATAAATTTCTACGACCCATTGCCTGTGTATCTTATTTTCTAGTTGCATGCAAAAAACTGTTTTTTTTTGTTTGTGAACATCTGTTTTTAAAACCTTTGAGTTCCAAATTCTCTCCCCTCTTCCCTTCCCACCCACCCTCCCTCCCTAAGAAGTCAAGCAATTCAACATGGGGCACATGCGTATCATTATGTATAACCCTTCTACAATACTCATGTTGTGAAAGACGAACTATATTTTGCTTCTTCCTAACCAATCTCCCTTTATTGAATTTTATTCCTTGACCCTGCCCCTTTTCAAAAGTGTTTGTTTTTGATTACCTCCACCCCCATCTGTCCTCCTTTCTATCATCCCCCCTTTTTTATGGTCTTCCTCCTCCTT
>CM053622.1:232299868-232320684 GCA_028646595.1 Phalanger gymnotis | reverse complement strand
GGGGGGAGAATTTGGAACTCAAAGTTTTAAAAACAGATGTTCAAAAACAAAACAAAAAAGTTTTTGCATGCAACTAGAAAATAAGATACACAGGCAATGGGGCGTAGAAATTTATCTCACCCTACAAGAAAGGAAGGGAAAAGGGGATGGGAAGGGAGTGGGGTGACAGAAGGGAGGGCTGCTTGGGGAACAGGGCAACTAGAATATATGCCATCTTGGAGTGGGGGAAAGGTAGAAATGGGGAGAAAATTTATAATTCAAACTCTTGTGAAAATCAATGCTGAAAACTAAATATATTAAATAAAAAATAGGGGAAAAATAAGAAAAAAAAGAAAAGTGCTTAGCAGGCCTTAAAAAAACAGTAACTCCATCAATTATAAGCAATGATTTGGAAATGGATTTTAGCTAAGGTAGCTTGGTAGAGATGCTGAATATAAGGTCTTCAGCAGCAGTTTCCAGTAAGATTTGTACCCACAAAAACGATATTCAAACTAAGCAAGACAGTGACCAAGAAATTTAGCAACCAGGAGATGAAAAATGGCCAGCTTGTCTATGGAAAGAAGGTCTGCACTGTGCAGAATGGTTATAATGAAATAGATAAAAATCTGAGGTAGTACCTTGTCATGATCACTGTTTTCAAGACTGCTTCCACCAGCAGTGCCAGAATGTTACTGTTGTTGTTGCCTGTTACCCCTATGCTAAGATAAAAGTCAAGACCCAATCCTAGTCAAGGCTGTGGCAAACACGGCTGTTTATAGGAAGGGCTGATCGTTTAATCATTATAGATTTTCATACTTCTCCTTTCAGGACTTTTGGATACCCAAGAACCTAACTTGCTTTATGATCCAGACTGTTCTTAAGTGACTAAAGTAGAATTCACTAACTAGAAAGCCTATATTATTCTAGAACCTGATGCTGGTGAAATTGTTGATTGGCTGAATATGGACTTGGACCTGACAATGAGCTTCAATAAAACAGAGAATGGCACTGGTGAGAGATGTCAAGTACCAAAAGGACATTAACATAAACCAATACTTGTCATACTATCACACCATAAGTAGCTGGAGCCACCAAGATTTACTCCATCCTCATCCATGACATGTTTCCTTATTCAAATAGGTCTTCTATTAACAACGCCAGCTTTGAGGCCACAGTCACATTCAAAATATACCAACTCAGGATGACAAGATGAAACTCTATCTACAAACACAGGTGACTACTATCTTCATGATTCTTTCAGAGACTATCAAGACAGAACATAATGCAGAATCTTTCTCTTATTCATTCACCTATAACAAATATAACTATTTAACATTTTAGGCTTTCTTTTTATCCTAACCTAATTATTTATTTAATGTTAAACAAGCTATGTAAAAGATACAGCTGGTTGTCCTAGAGTATCACTCATTTTTCTTTTTTTTTTTTTGACCAGTCACATCAGGTTTACTGGAGCTGATCTTATCTTGAATGTGTGCCAAATGTTGGCATTCCCATAAGCCCTTCCACAAAAGCACATTGAGGCTTTTAAAAATTGCTTCGGGCTTTCATTAGTTTAAGTGAGCCTTGAAGCACTAACTGCAATTTTGTGGTAAGCGGGCCTGGCACAGCAGCAACTGCTGTAAGTGGTACAGGGGTTTGTTTTTTTTTTCTTTTTGGCAGGGGCACACAAACTGAAAATATATACAAACGCAAGAACACCGTAAAAACTCCTATAATTGACTGTTCCTCCCAAACTATAGCGAGAATCTTAAGTTACTTCAGAAATACTCTTCTTGAGTATGGAGTGCAATGAAAAGCAGGAACAGGGAGCCTTCCAGACAAGGAAGTTGTGTGTGTTTGTTTGTTTGTTTTTTTAAAACCTTTAAGACTGTGAAGCCACTGTGCAGTATAAGAGGATAAGCTCAGAACAAGATGCTGTGGGGGGCCTGAACTACTTTTGTTGGAAAAGGATGTTTAAGAATCATGGCTGTCTGCTTTGGTGTCGGTCTTATTGTGAATTGTGATTGTGAATTCAAAGCTTTACTATTAATATAGTCACTTCTATATTTTTGGCCTATGGTCTGCCTCTCACAATACAACTACTTGACTTTTCCTAATCCTGGTACTTTTCTGAGTAATTACCTAGATGTTACTTGTACTGGTGTTGCTAAGATGATAAGTTTGAAGTTACAGCACTGTGTCCCTTGGTATGTTTAAAGTCCTTTGCAGTAACAGTCTATGTATGGGTTTAACATAGGAAATACATGATAAGAATAATGGCTGATATCTTGTTAGGTTTAGTGATCCCTTGAGGTGTTCATTTAATAAAATCTTCATTTTATTAATTCTGTGGAATAAAACCAGTTGGTCATTGGTTTCAAGTATGTATGTGCCCACCTTTACAGAATGTCTGAGCAGATGCCCTCCTTTACTAAATGTTTGAGCAGATACTACTTATTGGTGGTTCTCAATTCTCTGCTACCAAACTGTCATTTGGCACTGAACAAGTGATAATTATGGCAACATTTATCTTCAACTTTCATGACTTGAATTAAGAAATTAAACTTAATTAGTATTTAAAAAAAAAACCTTTGAATTTTGATTTTTTGGGGGGAACATGTTTGTTTAATTTTAGCAGTTTCTTCTAAAACTATAGTTCATCCATAAAAGATATGCTACACAAGTGAAGTATAAGCTTTGGAAGGCTCTCCTCAGATGATAAACTCAAAGATGTACCTGTCAAATTGTATGTCTCTTGATCAAGGATCAGCTTATCTAAGTTTGGAAGTGATCATTAGAAGGTTGGCCATTAGTGATAAACATGTTTAGTCACAACTCAATTCAAACATTAGCCACCTAATATCTGCCGTGCATATGGGATACAAAGACAAACAAAACTTCGGCCCCTAAAAAGCTTATATTCTATTGGAATGGTGTAAAATATACAAAGATAAATGAATTGAAAATAATTTGAACATGTTAAGCAAACACTAAATGAAGGAAATCAAGAATGGTTTCACATGGGGAGGGGGGAGCTGAGTCTTGAAGAAGCTGAGGATTCAAAGAGATGGAGGTTAAGAGAGAACACATTTTGAGCATGGGAAATGGTGAAAAGACTTAGAAGTGGGAGATGGAATACTGAATAACAAATTGGTTCATGTGGTTGGAACAACAAGTACAAGAAGAGGAGAAACACAGATCATCTAAAAAAGTAGATCAGATTATGAAGGACTTTAAATGATAGGCTGAGAAGTCTATATTTAATCCTAGCGACAGTATGGAGAGCCAATAAATGTTTTTTCAACACAGGAGCGACATGATTAGACTTATGTTTTAACAATAGTAATTTGGCCATCTTTGGAGGATGCATTGAAGAGTAAGAAGAGTAACGTCAAAGTACAGGGTAGAAATGATGAGGACATCTATATTATTGAGTCAAGAGAAGAAAAAAGAATATTGGCAACCAATTAGATATGATAGATGATAAAAGAGTCAAGGATGTTATTGGAGACAGGGACAATTTCTACATTGTGAATCTGGATGATTGGTAGGGTAGTAGTATGAAGTCTAGAAGAGAGTACTTAGGGAGATCCGATGAATTTGAGATACCAGATAGGACAACTCAGTAAAGATGTCCAAAAGGAAGTTGTCAATGCAGGAATTTCCCACAAGCTGCTGTGCTTGGTTTAGACTGCATGAATTATGCTTCTCTCAGGACAAAACTCATCACCAAAAAAGCCTGCTTCAGTTTGCATAGTTCACCCCTCTTCAGGTCCCTTAGTTGTCTCTCCCCTCAGTGCTAGAGCACAGAACAAGAAACTCCTCCCAAAGCCTCCCTTTATAGAAGGCTTATCTCTTCATTTCTTAGCAAATGCTTACCTAGGTTTGGACTGTATGAATATCAAGCCACCCCACTCCTCTCTTTCAACTTCCTTTTGTGTATTGTCTTCCCCTTTAGATAGTAACCTCAGTGAGGGCAAGGACTGTCTTTCTTTTCCTTATTTGTATCCTCAGGTCATCACACAGTGCCTGGAACACAGTAGGCACTTTGTTTACTGACTGTAGACTGAAGTCAATACAGAGATTAGTCAATACAAATCTAGATACAGATTTTAGGGTTATCTTCACAGAGATGTTAATTGATTCCATGGGAATTGATGAGATTACCTAGAGGATATGTTGTTGTTGTTCAATGGGCTCAGTCCTGTCTCACTCTTTGTGACCCTATGGACTATAGCACACCAGGGCCTTATCATCCATTGTATCTCAAAATCTGACCAAGTTCACATTCAATGTTTTCACCTATCCATCTCTTCTTCTGCCATTGTCTTTTCCTTTTGCCTCCAATCTTTCCCAACTTCAGAGTGTTTTCCAACGAGTGTCATTAAATGGCCAAAATATTTAAACTTCAGTTTCGGTGTTGGACTTTCAAGTGAACAGCGTGAATTGAAGGACTCTCAAAAGTCTTCTCCGACACCACAATTTGAACGTGTTGATTCTGTGATGCTCAGCTTTCCTTACAATCCAACTCTTACAGCAATACATTACTATTGGAAAAACCATAGCTTTGACTATACAGACCGTTGTTGGTAAGGTTAATGTCTCACTTTTTAGTATGCTGTCCAGATTTACCATAAGTGTCCTTCCAAGGAGCAAGTAACTTTCAATTTCTTGGCTGTAGTCACCGTCTACAATGATCTTTGAGCCCAAAAATGTAAAATCTGACACTGCTTCTACTTCTTCTCCCTCTATTTATGGGACCAGTCACCAAGATCTGTTTGCCTCAATTTCCTCCTCTACAAAATGATCTGGCAAATCACTCCAGTATCTTTGCCAAGAAAACCCAAATGATATCATGAAGAGTTGGACAAGACTGAAAAATGATCGTATAACATGCAGAAGTAGTATTAGATGTATTATTTGGTCCCAGAAGACAAGAATATCAAATAAATGGAAGTTGAAAGGAAGAAAATTTAGGCTTCCTAATAATTAGGTGTGTCCATCGAAGGTTTTCAATTAGAGCAAGGGTTTTTAACTTTTTTTGTTTCATGGACCCCCTCTGTAGCTCCTGAAACCTATAGATTCCCTTCTCAGAATGCTTTTAAATACAAAAAATACATTGGGTTACAAAGGAAACTAATTACATTGAAATAGTTAAAATTATATACATTAAAAAGTAAGTCCACAGCCCCCAGGTTGAGAATTCCTAAACTAGGGGATGGATAGCCATTCATCAGGTATGCTAATTATACTTTGGATATGGATTTGTCTAGTGAGATCCCTTTGAACTCTAAAACTGTGCTTCTGGCCCAGAAGAGAACTTTTGGGGGTGATGCTTATACTTTATGGTTAAGTGATAGATGAAGCAACAAAAGAGGCTAAAGACAAAGGCAGAGTTGCATGCTGGACCTGCAGTCAGAAAGAAATAGGTTTATAGTCTACCTCCAACATTTAATAGCATGGTAACCGTGTATAAATTACCAATAAAATTAGAATAATGTGCATATACATATATGTATAAATATGCACATGTATAGGTGTGTGTTATAACACGGGAGTGTTATAACATCCAAATGAAACCATAATTTTAAAGTACTATATAAATGTCAGCTATTACTATAATAAGGACCTGTCAGACAGGTAGGATAAGAACCAATGAAAGATCAATGTCACCGAAGGTCAGGGAAGAAAGAACTTCTAGGAAAGGGCATACAACAGTGAGTAGCAGAGGGTCAACTAGAATGAAAATTATCTACTATTGCATGAAGAAGTTACAATATGAATTAGAAGCATGAGCTGCAATAAAATCAATTAAGAAGTAATGCAGCACATAAAAATAGTAAATAAAAAATGATGCCTGGCCTACAAGGATCAAATTTTACTCACACACTCTCTCTCTCTCTCTCTCTCTCTCTCTCTCTCTCTCTCTCTCTCTCTCTCTCTCTCCTTCCCCCACATATTCCTGTGGAATATTAGAGATCAATTACTTAGATCTATTTATTGTACAAATGAAGACAATGAGGTCCTAAGAGATCAAGTGATCCACCTCATGTCATATAGCTAGTTAATGACAGAGGTAGGGCTAGAGTTCAGGTCTTCCAACACCCAATCCAACGTTCTTTCCATCATAGAATGTTGACTCCTTTTTAAAAAGATCCTACGAAAAACCTACAACAGTACAAACCTCAGTCATTAAAATGTTTGCAATTACCAACTGACCATCACCTAAGATTTCAGAAGAATTATCCACATTGAGTCTTTTATTATTATTATTATTTATTATTTTTATTAATTTTTATTTTTATTTTATTAATTAAAATTAAATAAAATTTAAAAATTAATTAATTAAAAATTAATTAATTTTATTATTATTTTATTATTATTATCTTTTAATATTACTTGTTATTATGTATTTACCTTTTAGCATTCTTAAGTCTAAATGTCTTCCAGCTAATTCCTGTCTACCTCCATCACAGTACTTACACAACTTTTTCAAAATGTGTAACAGAGCAATGGTACCAAATTTTGAGAACTGACTTTCCCTAGAAAATGACTATTAAGCTTTCTGCACCCCCCCCCACAGCATTATAAATAAAACAAGGGTGTTTTAGAATAATAAGGTATAAAGTTGTTTCCCTTGAAATAATCCCTGATAAGTTACTTAAAACACACAACCTATAAAATTAAAATAAAATTTTAAGCTATGTTTTCAGTACTAGAAAAATTACACTTAGCTAACATTGTATGCATTTAATTATCAAGGTGTAATCAGGAAAAATGGGAAGATTAATTTTCTCTTTAGGAAAACTGTATATAATTATGTCTTGGTATATCCCCATGTAGGGCACTGAAGGCTTTTCTGAAAGGAATTTTCTTCCTTAATATTAAAAAGGAGATGAATGGGCAATTTTTCCCTTCTTGGAGGTTCCTAGGAATGAAGGGGAGGTCTTTATCACCTCACTTTTCAAAAGCAAATATAATCCCTTAATAGTTTTTGTTACAAAATACAAAAGAGACCAGATGGGTGCCTGGTTCTTGGCTCATATTGTATTCCCCATAGTCAGAAAGCAAAAGGATATTTAGGAAATCTTTCCCACTGGTTGGGTAAGTGAGAAGTTGCCCAGATGTTTGCCCCTAAAGAAGGGACATTTCCTATAGATGCTAATACGTCTTTCCACTGATGACCATTATTCTTCCACAAACTGCCCAACTACTGTTAAGAGCAATTAATCTAATTGTTCAAAGAATTCTAACTAATTTAAGAGGGGTCCCAGTTGTAGTCAGTGTATAATGGGAAATATAATCGCTCTGCTAGAATATAATAATGTATTATTCTAAATATAAAAATTAGAATTCTTAAAAAGAGTTGTAGTTTACTTTTGAAAAATCTAGGTTAAGAGCCTTAATCAAAGTACCACTTATTAAAAACTTATGAAGACAACACAAATAGGTCCCAATGTTTAATCTTAGAGGTTCGGTGATTTTATCCATGCAGACAATCACTCTGCTCATTCAGGAAAAAAAAAAAACCGCCATGAAATGATGGCTTTCTGAGGGTGTGGAGAGGGAGTAGAAAAAGAGCATTTGACAGGCAATTATTTAGTGAAGATTCACTCTGAATTTAAACTGGTCACAGAACAGATATAAAGTCTGTTAGTATACATTACAGTTTGCTCTCCAAGAGCATAACATCCTTCCCTTATTCTTTCCAATTTATATCCCAAAACCCTCTGGCTTCAACAGAAAAAAAAACAAAGCAGTCCCTGCCCTCAAGGAGCTCACATTGTACGAGAGGGAAGCAACACATACACAAAGAAGTAAATCAAAATATATATATATATAAAAGTAGTATAAAGTGACATGGAGCAGGAGAGAAAATTAATAGTAGAAGGAGAATCAGGAGAGAACTCTTTTGGAGTTGACACTTAAGTTGAACCTTGAAGGTAGGAGTCCCAAGCTGTGAGGAAGAGGTGAGAAATGGGATGATTTTTCGAAGTCAGAGGTGGAGGATAAAATATGTAGAGGATACACCAAATAGGAAAAGACAGATTAGAAAATAACAACAACAAATTAAAAGTAACCTGAACTTCGAATAAATAAAAAACTAATGAAGGTCTAAAAGAAAAGAGAAAAGAAACACAGTTCTCTCCTCATGGCAGAGAGGCAGAATGTTTGTATACAATCAGATACATCCACTCTATTTTAGTTTTTGCCTTTTTGTTTTTGTCATGAGAGGGTTCAATCTGGAAGGGGAGTGGGGGTGGGCAGAGTCATCCCATCCCCAGAAATGACTGTTCTGCCCCGCCACACCCTTAGAGGAGAGAGAAGGTAGACTGGATTGAGATACTTAAGGGCTTTAACTGACAGGAATTTATATTTTATCCTAGAGGCAAAGGTAAATACTGAAACTTCTTGGGCAAGGGAGAGTTTTAGGATTATCAATTTTGAAGCATAAAGTAGAGGACTCAAACATGCTGCCCCAAAACATTCCTGAGTGCCACAAGAAGCAGATTAAAATGTAACTGAGAATTATTTAACAAAATAAATAAAAATACACTAAAAGAGATTATATTAATATGTGGTTTTCTAAGTCATTATGTGGCCCTCAGGGATCCTTATACTTCTAGTACAGAGAATGAATTAGAGAAGAGAGAGACCGTCTGTGGGTGAAAATAATTAGGAGGCTATTTAAAAAGTCCAGATAAAATTAAGCCCATTTTATATTTTCAGGCTGGTCTTTATTATATAATCATATAATACACACACACACACACACACACCTACAGGTCTACAGATCTCTATCTCTATCACCAACTTTGTTTCATGCCCTCCTCCTTCCTGAAGAATAGCGTGTGAAAAAAAGGAAGAAAATAATTAGGATATTAAATTTTAAAAAAGATATTAAATTACTCTTACTAAAAAAGTATTCTTTTAAAGTTGTATGTAATTTATTCTATTAAATTATATTTTTAATAATAGGTGGGAAAATGGCCTCCAGATCATATAAACAAGTCCAAATAAGAATAAATATTTTAAGACAGGGGAGGATGTATAAAAACCTGATGAGGCAAACCACCTTGTGGATTCACAAGAGAGCATAGAACCACAGTAGGATGGATGTTCCTAAACGGTTTGAGAAACAACAATAATAACATATTATCGAAGAGACCATTGAGATATTTCTTTTGAAAGCATTCAAGGAGACAAGGATGAAGGCAGAAGTCAAATAGAAGATATGATGGTGTAGGAACAGGCCCGGAACATCATGAACATTAAATCTCACAGCACCTTCCCTATAAGCGAATCAATGTTTTTTTAGTGGGATTTAATTACTAAATGGTAGATCATATAAAAGGGAAGTTGGGAAGAAGATAGAAAAGAATATGTGATGTATTCTAATCAAATTAAAGTTTAATAATAAAGGGAAAAGAAGTCCTCTAGTCTAGTGGGAAGAAAAGGGCCTACAGAAATCTCTTTTCAGTGCTAAGAGGAGGTCTCACTGAAGAATGTTCCTATGGAGGAAGAGAGCTATTTTATAATGGGATATAAGGATCATACAATGGGTATAAATTGTTATTGGGCTTTGTTGGTAATGAATTTAACCATCTCTTCTCATTTTATTTTAAAAAAACCTTCTTTATTTTTTTGAGAAAGCCTAATCATTTTGTAAAACAAATATAGTACTACAACAAGAAATACAATAGCACTATATTTATTAGTTAGCCCTTGGCCTCAAAGAACAACATGAAAACAATATAATATAATCGATCTATGGATTTTTAAATGAAGATCTGCATGCCCACAGACATGGAATCCCTCCAGAACCTTCGGTGCATGTTGTATTCATAAATGCTATAATATCGGGAGTATTTTAAAGTCCTTTTGCCTTTAAATACCTGGAGTGAGTGTGGGGGGGAAAGGGAGAGCGAGGAGAGAGGGGTACTCCAAAACATCTATTCTCAAAAGAAGAAAAAAAATGACAAGTGCTTTATTGACAGACAAGCTAAAAAGTTTTGTCAAACAGAAGAATTTCCCATCAAATAAAAACAATCCAATTTAATAATAAGCATTTACATCTATTCGATTCACACTGTCCATTCCATTTCTACAGATTCTAACAATTTAAAATACGTTTAGTTTCCATGAAATATAAAAAGTTATGGTTAATTCAGTCAATGTTAACAGCACTGCCCACCTTAAAAACTGTCACTAATCTATTACCTTTATGACTGAGTAATCAGATTTTAGTTTTATGGTTAATACAAGCCAACATACAGACTTTCAAAAATACATTTTGAAAAAGTATCAGTTTAGTAACTATCTTAACAGTGATCACATTTCATATAACCAAAATCTGAAGGCAGAAATTCAGCTTTCTATTAATTTAGAAAAGACTAAAGATAAATGTCAAATATACTCAGGCAATAAGAGAAAAACACAACAACTACCCAAAGGTAATTATATCAAGACATACCTCTTACAATTTTATTGCAAGTATGCACATTTTTACTGATACATGCTAGCTAATCCACAAAGGATTTTAATTTATTAATTTTTTTTGCCAGATAATCCTTCAAAAGTCTTAAGGCATACTTAAACGTAAACTCCACAATGTTCACGTTAGATATGACTGAAATTAAGGAATTAAAAGGGAGCCAATCACAATGCAGCTAATGCTACGTTACCTAAGTAGCATTTGAAATCATACAATATTAATTTGGGCTTAAAATGTATCCCACTTTAGGGTCATTGTGATCTAATTGGGGAGAAAACTGCAACTTGGGGACTTGTAATAAGATACCTATCATTATTTCTTTGTCAATGGAGCAAATCCCAGACAGACTGATAACAACTGAAATTCATTACTATCACCATCTGGATAGTGTTGAGTGTTTGAAAAAGGTTTAAAAAAAAAAAGTTAAGTGGTTTTTGTTCAGTTTCTAGAGATCAGGTATAAAACCATCACTTTCGGCACATTTCGATGAGAGCAGTACAGAATAGGTGAGTAATTTAAAAAATGTGCTGATGTTCACGAGACTTACTTTTTTGTTTGTTTTAACTAATTGGAAGGTCAATGAGAGCAAGGGTTCACAGTAGCCCAATTACTGTGCATCTATCTTACTGAAGTAGGTGTTATGTATCAGGCATCTTAACAAGTGATAATTTTACTTTTATCATTAAGGTAATGTTTTGGTGCCATTAACAAAAAATTGGAAAAACATTACTCATAATATACTCAAGAAACTATACTTCTCAATGTACTACTATTAAAATTGTGAGCCTATGAATTGGTGAACCAATTTTACCAGATAAGAGCTCTAATTAAAAGCAAGAAGGTAATTAACAGTATTAAAAGTAAAACTATGATAAAAAGCTGAAAAGTACTTAAATGATACCTTCATCTACAAAAATTAAGATGCTTTGCAATAACTGAGATTTGAGTAAGAAGAGAAATGGTTAATTTTTAAATATTATTTCATACAAAGTAAAAATTCTTTAAAAGAATTAATATTTTTCTCGGTAATTTTTGCAATAAAGTTCCATATTTGTATTTTTAAAAAGTAAAAATTCAACATAATAGAAATTTTATGTCACTTTCAGAATACAGGTTTCATTAGTCAACAACCATAAAATCTGATAGCCATCAAAAAGCTATACAAATGACAAAACAGTTTAATCCTAGTGGCAAAATTATATCCCTTAAAATGTCTTTTATTTTTACCTTTTATTGCCAATAAGCATAATGACCATGTTGGAATTGGAATGCTGGCGAGCATCTTCTAACCAAGTTGTCAAGTGGTTGAATGTATCTCTCCTGAATGCAAAAATGAATGAAGATTAAAATACTTTTAATCTGTGTTTCCTGACAAAATACTATACAACGAACAGTTTTATGTTAAATAATTTCCTACTAATAAGGCACTATTGATATTGGTGAGATTTTGCTTATGGAATTATCGCATTTGGCACAGATTTTAATGACCTGTATTTATAGATGCTATTTATTAAATTTTAATTTGTAAAACGTGTGTGCCGAACTTTAGAAATTCCTGACTGTAACATCTATAACTAAAGTGACTTTTTAGGAGGTCATTACTTGCATTACTCTAAGGGTTCTTCACTGTGTGTGTACATATAATATATAGTGTATATATAGAACACCCATACATAAAACAACATTTTAGGAATATAGCAATTAAAAATGGTTGCCTTTTTTAATTGATTGTTGTTTTTAGAATGGATCCAGTGGTATGGTGATTTCATCAATGCTAGGAATCCTGTGATATAAAGTTGATCTACTGATTCGGATCCAGCGATTCCTATACCAATCACAGCTTTACAGAATTGCCTGGAGTACGGAGATTAAAATGACTTGCCTAAGGTCACAAAGCTAGTCAGTGTCAGATGTAGAACTGAATTCTTCCTGAATCCAACGCTGGCCCTCTAATTCACAACTCATGCTGCCTCTCTTTAGTAGTACTTGGGTCATGAACAACATTTACATTTATTAAAAATATGTATTTCTACCGATATTAAAAACTAAATAAGTAGTACTTGGGTCATGAACAACATTTACATTTATTAAAAATACATATTTCTACTGATATTAAAAACCAAATAAGTAGTACTTGGGTCATGAAAAACACCTACATTTATTAAGAATACATATTTCTATTGATTTTAAAAACAAAATATTTTTATCCCCCTCCAAGTTCTCACCTTGTAATATCATACACTAGTAAAGCCCCTGCTGCACCTCTGTAATATGACCTTGTGATCGAACGGAAGGACTCCTGCCCTGCCTGTGAGGAAATAAAAAGGTGAGAGATTTCCTTTAATAAATTGTCCTCTACAGCTTCATAAGAAGAATCGACAAGCATATTATTCACATGTGGAATTTGGGATGGATACGTAAAGAGTGAATGAAATGACAACTTCCCCAGTGTTTGAAAGAGAAATCACCTAAACCAGTATAGCATAAGTCGCCGTCGCCACCCCCCCCCCAGCCCCAACAAGACCTCTAACCCTTTTTTGGCAATCCCTGACAACCCAATTTACTGAATGGTTTCACAATACATGAATCATTATTAGAGCACAGAATGGACTCCTAGCAACTAAGCTCTGAAGACAAATTTGAAAGGAAGCAAATAAGCCAGAGCTTCACATTTGAATTCAATAACCCGCTCCCTGGGGCAGCTGTTGACACTAGAATAAATAAAGCCCATTGTAAATAAATGATGAATGACATCTTTACGCCCACCATCTGCTGGTGTAAAGGTTGTTGGAAGGCCAAGGATGCAGATTTTATCCGCTATATCATAAACTGCAGCCAGCTTTCAACAGTCTTCAGACTAAATTCTTTCAGTAATCATTTTATTATGAAAAATGGAAAATGGTTTTGAATTTAATTTTATATTTTTCAGTTCTTCACTTAATCAGTTTCTTCTATATTTTATACATAATGATTATGGACAGGTAAAAGGTTGTAAAAGCCATCTTTATATCCATTTGTGAAACCGATACCAAAAATAATGCATAATCAGCTAATTTCTCCCCTTTTGGGGGGGAAAGGGAGTACTAGTATTCTGTTAAAACTATGGTGATAGATGTGTCCACTGATACCAAATTTGAAGCCATAATGCTATTTAAATGTGATTTTAAAAAGGAATACTAAATTAAATAATTTTCATTTAATTATAAATCTCTATTTTATAAAATAATTCATAAAATGTTGTCTATGTAACATTTTATTTATAAATTATTTAATCCACTTTAAATGAAGCCAATTTAATAGTTTCAGAACTAAATATGGACTAAGCTTCTGAAGAATGCTCACATGCAGAGATGTTCTGAATGACAGTCTTTCAACATCTGGTAAACAGGAAGTACTGAACAATTACTTGCTAAAAGAATGAATACTTAGGCAACAATTTTATTAGGGGTTCTGCAATTATGCCTTCGAATTTGGTTTTAAGTCAAGATCATTCATCTTACCACCTTACAGATCAAAGACTATGATCTGACAGGACCACAGACGTAGAGCTGGTTTTACCAAAGAAGAAACTGAGGCCTGGGGGTTAAATGACTTTCCCAAGAAATATAAGCAGTGAAAGGCAGGATTTGAACTTAGGTCCTCTGACTCCAAAGCTTGTGGACATTCTTTCTACTTCAAAGACTCATCTTTGTAGAGTTCTAGAATAGTTCTCAAGAGAAAAAATACTCTTTATATGTTGAATTTGACCAAACTATAGCATGTTAGGCAGCATCATAACTAGGAACTCCAGTCCCTAGGCCAAAGTTGGGGGAGGGATGTTAGTGCAGAGGATGGTTTACCCTGGCTGTGTCCAGCCAAGCAATTCTTGGGTAAAAGTAAAGGCTGAAAAGGGTAGGGGACAGGAAGTGCAGAGGAAAAGTCCCTAGTCTTGCAGGCAAAATGGGGAATTCCCAGGAGGAAACAAAGAGGTTGAGTCAGGGACAAGGTGTTGGGCTGAGTACATTGAAAGACAGAACTAACAGAGAGGTAAGACCTATTTTGTGCAGTTGCACCAGAAATCCAATTCACAAGCAAGCCAAGACAGCACCCTCCTGCCGTCATCATCCGTCCTCTTTGAAAACTAAGGACAAACAACAGTTGCACTAGAAAACCCCTCTAGAAGAGGTAAAGAGGAGCAGAATCCTAACCCTACAACCCCCTGGAGGAAGTAGCAAGCAGAAAGCAACAGTCAGGCTGTGAGGTGGGTTACCAAGAGGAGACCTTCATGGCACCACATTACCCTGGGGAGGAATTTAAGGAAATAAAAGAGAGGCCTCATAAACAGAACATCATGAGGCAGAGGTGTGCTGGGCAACTGCACGTGGTGAAGTGGAAATGGCATGACAATGGAAGGGAGCAGGGCCCCTTCTGGTACAAAGCAGATTCCACTGGTGGACCCTCTTAATGCCTTGAAGCTAAGGGCTCATAGCCTGGATCAAGGAATGGGAAATTCCAGCCCCTCTCTCCTCAAGTTAGCAACCTGGGACAAAGTTCTGATCACCCCATCCTAGTTACAGCTTTACATGTAGCCTTGCTAACACTGAATGGGAGAAATAACAACTAAAACAAGAGTTACATTCGACTAACTAGTTTCATGTGAATTCTAAGACTGGTTAGTTTAGGGTTAAAAACCAACACCATGATCTGGTAATACTGCAACGAATAAGATTATATTTTTTTAAAACCCTACTATGCCAATGTGTTTATTTTAGATGCCTCCTTCTGAAAGAAGTAAAATGTGAGAGATGGCCCATGGTGATGTTTTCTCACTATTATCTCCCTGCTACATCCTTATCTCTTTGTTCGGCTTCGTTTCCTTCATGAAAGGAAACCATTCTAGCCGTCTTCTGACAGGGCGCCTCTAAATTTGGTAAAAGGAAATGCCTAATGAGGTTTTGTAAAACACAGTCCTCGGATAGGGTACAGATTGGTTATGAATAATTATGGTAATGAAGGATCGAAATTGCTTTGCACCCATTAGACATTAGTAAGAAGATTGTGATTTTCCCTCACCGGCCAATGGTGAGGCAGGACAGGAGTTAGAGGTGGGGTTAGGATTAGGACAAAGGAAGTCGGTGTGCTTCCTCATCTTGCACTCCCTGGCTGATGCTGTTTGACCAACAAGGATTGTGCCTTTTCTCATGAAAAAGAATAAAAACCTTTTCCGATCTCAGACTCAGACTCTGAACTTTTGATTCTGGTGGTCGTCATCCCGTGTAAAAAAATTAAAAAATAGCCACAGCAGTTTGCTTTTTAGTTACACATTCTGGGAAAATGAAAAAGATGTTATACAAGTAAAAGTAACACTAAAAATAAAATTTCTTCTAAATCCAAATAGAAATCAAAGGTAGACTGATAGAGAACTAATAGCTAAACAAATTATAGCATATGAATGCAACAAAATGTTACTGTGCTGTAACAATGACTATGATGAATACAGAGATGCATGAAAAGATTTGCATGAATTGATAAAGTGAAGTCATATACATAATGACTACAACAATGTAAATAGAACCAAAAAACAATCAAATGTGAACGACAAGCATAATCCACAGAAGAGATATGAGGAGACATCCCTACACCCAACTACTTTGCAAAACTGGAGTGGTAACCATTTAAGGAGGGAGCTCAGCTCAGACACCTTGATTTCTCATCTGGCTGCACTACTCTGGGAAGTTTCTGACTTCCCCACCATACCCCACAAAGCTCATTCATGATGAGGGAAAATCTCATCATCCTGCAAGATCCCATCAGCCCTGGTATTCCACCTTGGTACTCAGCACCCTATGCCCCTGTGATTGAATGAAGGTAGAGTCAAGAATTCCAAAATCACCATTTAAGGAGAGAGCTCAGCTCAGACATCTCCTCATGTCTCATGGGGATGAAGTGCTCAAGAACTTCTCTGACTTCCCCAACTCCCCACACTGGGTTCTTCCCTCCCACTCCCCTTTTAGCCTCTTGAGTGTTGTCTTCATTCTTTATAATGCAAGTTCCTTGAGGTCAGCAGTCCTCACCCTTGATCTCTCATTGCTTAGCACAGCGCCTGGCACTTAGTGAGAACTTAATGTTTATCGAATATTGGTACACTGCACAGACTTTTCAAAGTATTATTGATCAATTTTGCTGATTTCTTCTCTTCCTTTTCAATTTTTCTTTAAAGACATCATTTGTTATATAAGATGGCTCTCTAGATGGGGTAGGGAGAAGGATACTGGGGAAAATTTTTGTGATATAAAAACAAACAAAAGATATCAATAAAATTTATTTACAAAAATATCAATGGCTGAGTATTGCCAAGATATGTTTAAAAACATAATACCAGTAAAACCACTGCAACAGACTTAATGAAATCTCTAAATTATTTTAATGGAGTTCTGTGAAAATGAATACCTTGCTATAAATCCCATTTAAGGTTCTAGAGATGAAATAGCTCTAAAGCTCAGTCCCCATTTAGTAAAGAGCAAATGAAAGGATGTGCTTTAAACCCAAAAGGCAAATGAGGATGTACCACATACACAGAATTTGGTGCACTCCTTCATTGGCTCTTAGATGTTTGGTGAGTAGCTCGGGAATTTAGGTGATTAGTGAGATGTTTAGTGTAAGGAGAGGTGAGGAAGGGTGATCAGCAAGTGATAATGCAAAGGTAGTATAAAGAACTAAGTTATTATGTTCAATTCAATTCTCCCCAAGTCGCTTATAATGCAATCACCACAATAAACTGTGACTTCTACAGAAACTAAGAAATATAACTTATTTCTGGCAGAAAACTTAAAAATGAGTTGGGATTCTTTGATGTCTGCTGATGTGGGTGAGAAGTAACATTGGTATTGTATTATATATGTTCCTATATTTAAGACGCTGGGTAAAAATGCCAATTCCATAACAGAAGGATTACAGATATTTCTGTTCATTTAACAAATTATTACTGGTAACTTAGTAAATCAGAGTTTCTAAGGCTCAGCATATACTTAATTATTTCAATAATATTTGTTGTAATGAGACTGTTCTTATTTTCGAAAGCATCAAGAGAGCCCAGAATTCAGTCAAATGAAAGAGGCAAAAGCAATAAAACCTTAAGAATTCTGCACATATCCCAATAATTAATTTCTAGGCTTTTTTTTTAAGACTTCCAGAGTTAAACTTTTTATTGACAAATTCTAGAAGCATCTGAAAAGATTTGCTGAATTTGGAATCAGGAAATTCAATCAGGAAAACCTGAATTCAAATCTAGTCTTAGATAACACTAGTTATAAGACTCTGGGCAAGTCACGACCTCAGACTCAATTTGTTCATCTGTAAAATGGAGATAATAGCACTGAAGTCACAAGAGCTGTGGTGAGGATCAAATCAATGCACTTAAAGCCTTGAAGTAGTATATGCAGATGGCTATATTGTTATTCTACAGTTCATTAACCTCCTCAAATAGTGTCATTTGGGCTTTCACTCAACATCAACCACAAGGCAGTGATGAGTTCCTCACTCAAAAGTGCTCCATCTTCTTAATCCACAACTCTGAAATCCATTTTTCTAACCTCCTACCCTTCCAATGTCCTGTGCTTTACCACTTCTAAACCTAGTTTCTATTTTTATGAAAACCTCTAGTCACTTCACCCCTCTCTGCTTACCCCCACTCTGCAGCCGTATTTTCTACTTTTCTTATTTTAACCTTATCAATAACCAGTTCCAATTTACCTTTCATTTCGTATTCCCTGTACGATTACAAAAACCCAACCAGAGATTATTCTATCTAACCTCTCCGTCCCTTATCTCATTCATGCTACTGAAAGTCACAACTACGTTGACTGGGTCCACTATAAATTTATGTTAGTATCCACTGACGCCTTAGTACTACATACCAAATCTTTTCTTCCATGGTTATTGTACTTTGGAAGCATATATTGTTCTTTCCTCAAGTTACCTAAACAACCCTCTGTTCCCATGCTCTTAGTAAAGCATACTTTTATGGGAAAACTAAAGGTACTTGTTGCAATTTTCCTCTTCTCCCCAATTCTATACCTCAACATCATCTTCCACACTTTCCACCTTTGCTCTACTCTCATAGAAGAAATGGCCCTTACAAATGTCCTAACATCTCAACATATGCCTTTTATCCTATTTTGGTCTCTTCTAAAAGCCTGACCTTCTATTATCACCTCATCCTTCCTAAATTTTAATCTCTTCATTCATTGGCTTCTCCAACTTTTAAAAAATTGTCACTTTCTTCTAATGTCCTACATATCTTCTCACTTTCATAGTGAAATTCCCACTCCCTCATGCCCAATTTATAATTCTTCTAAAACCACAGTGCCTCAAAATTGTTTGTTCCAAGGTAACTAATAATGATCCCTTAAGTACTAATTCAATAGCCAATTCTCAGTCCTCATTCTACACATCTCTGAAGCAGTGAACCCTGTTGACTACCATCAACTTCTCCTGAATATTTTCTGTATATTCTCTCCTGGTTTTCCTTCTATCTTTCTGTATAATCCTCAGTCTCCTCTGCAAAATCCTATTTGTGTCCTGCCTATACGTGGGCTCTGCCCTGGGCCACCTTCTGCCTGGCTACTTCAGGTCCCATGAGTTCACTGATCTTTCATCAACTTCCGCAATTAGCCCTCACATTTCCTTTGAGCTACAATTTACCATTATCAACTGTGGCTGGACACATGTTACTTAATGTTTACGAGTCTATTTCTTCACCTCTTACAATGAGCATCACAATAATAATCACCACTTGAATAGAGGCAATTTCAACCTCAACTCGTCCAAAACAGAACTGATCTGCTGCTTTCCTACTAAATCTCATTTTTCTTCTTAACTGTCTTATCTATATTGAGGACTATCAGTACAAGCTTTGAGTCATCTTTGACTCTTTACTCTGCATCACTTTCATATCTAATCGTTTACCAAGACTTGTGGATTACAACTCCAGTTTGTGTAACAGATTGCCCTTCTATCATTCCCACTCAGAGCTGGGTTACCTACTCCTCCATAAGAGTAAAGGAGAAAATAGCACCTGAAAGATGTGTAAATAATGTAAACTGGAGAGGAAGGGGAATGGGGGAGTTTGTAGTGAAGAGCATTATTTTTTTTTTCAGTGAAGCATGAGAATAAGCTATATACGGGAAGGAACTAAAAGAGGGAAGGCACTAGAATTAAGAGGAGTTCGGAAAAGCTTCCCATAGAAAGGATTTTGATTGGACTTAAAGGGAGCCAAAGAAGCTAGTTGGTACAGATGAGGAGGGAAAGCATTCCAGGCATGGGAGAAAGCCAGAGATAGAGTATCTTGTTAGTGCAATAGCAAGGAAGTCAGTGTCACTAGATCAAAGAGAAAAGGTGTAAGAAGACTCTTTCTACTCTAGTCTACTGTCTACACAGCTGCCAAAATGAATTTCCTAAAATGTGTGTATAACCAGGGTACTCACATGAGGTCTATGTCACTCTCCTTTCTTAAACTCTAGTGGCTCCTTATTGTGTGTAGAATAAGATACAAACTCCTCTGTTTTGCTTTTAAAATCACTAACAATCTAGCTCGAAAAGATCCTTTGGGACTGACTTCACATTATTCATTTTCACACATGCTGTGTACAGCCATTCTGTACTACTTGTTATTCTCCATACAATGATATCACTTTTCCCAACTCTTTGTCTTTACATAGGCTGTCCCTATGCTAGGAATGTTCTTCTCTCAGCTCCATGGATCCCTTCTAAGTGTGATATTCTACAAAGATCTTTGTGGATCACTCCAGCTGCTGGCAGGGCTCCCCACTCCAACCCAAATTAGTTAGTATTTACTTTGCATATGATTTTATATTAACTTATATAAGGACATCTTGTTCCCAACAACATAATGTAAGCTCCTTGAGGGTACTTAGAATGTTTTGCTTCTTATCTTTGTATCCCCAAGTGTCTAAGGCAGTGCTTAGCACAAAGGAGGCGCTACTTGCTGAAATGAACTCAATATGAAGGAAATCAAACCAGGAGGGACAAAAAGTTCTCAAAAATAAATTCTGAATACATAAAGAGAAACAATGTCAAGGAAGAGGAAATGTCTATAAAGAAGTCAACAACTCAACAACTAAACAAGATTTTTAAGACATGTACAGAAGATTGAATAAAGGGCAGATAACACAAAATTAATACAAACATGGCATGGTCCTTTAAGACTAGTGTTAAGAAGGGGGGTGGAGCCAAGATGGCGACCAGAAAGCAGTAACTGGCATGAGCTCCCCACCAAATCCCTCCAAAAACCTATAAAAAAATGGCTCTGAACCAATTCTAGAGCTGCAGAACCCGCAAAGTG
>CM053622.1:232257582-232299368 GCA_028646595.1 Phalanger gymnotis | reverse complement strand
CTGGAGAAAGAGAAGAAGGTTAAAAACACTGTTTATGTCTTCAAAGACCTCTCATTCTAATGGGGAGATATATAAACAACTAATTATATGTAAAACACATGTGCCAGCACTTAGCAAAGTGTCTGGCACATGGTAAATACTTAATAAATGCTTGCTGATTTGTTGATGGAAGGTAATAAGGAATATAGAAGAGATGATTGCTGAATCTCATACCTATCTGAAAATAGAGAGAAACCTACCTCTTATTTGCCAGCTATACCTCTTCCTGAACTTCTTTTTCTGTTACTATTGCTATTGTTATCTGTTAGTATTACTATTCCTACTGTTGAGAAATTCTATAGCTATATAAAATAATAGTGATGACAACAGATATACTTACTTTACCCCTGATCATACTGAAAAGACTTCCAGTCTTTCTCCATTACAGAATGCAATCTACTAAAGCACTTTGTATAAACAGAAATATAACTACAAAAACTCTTTGAAGACATCAAGGAAGATTTACATAATTGGACATAGAAAATACTCATGGTCAGGTCTTGCCAATATAATAAAATGATACCTTCCAAATTAATTTATAGATTAAGTGTTATACTAATTAAATTACCAATATATACAGAACTAGATAAATTAATAATTCATCTGGAAAACAAAAGGTTAAAACAAAATCAAGTGAAGTAATGGAAGGGGAAAACACGGAATTTTGGGTCCTTAACAGAGTTTCAAATTATACTATTAAGCAGTAACATTCAAAACTATTTGGTACTTGTTTAAGCAATTAAGCAAAATCTAGAAGCAATTGAACATAACATAATGTCTGATAAACCCAAGGATACTGATTGTTGGTTTACTGACTCCTTATTGGACAAAAACTTGGAAAAACTGGAAAATTCTTGGTCTAAAGCAACATTCCACACCATATTCACAAGACAGATACGAACAAAATAATGGAGACCACATGATAAAAAAAATAAATTGAGAAGGGAAGGAATTATTTACAACTATTGCAGGGGTTCCTAACTAAAAGGTCAGAGGTAATCACAGAAGACAAAATGATTAATTTTGGTTACATAAAAATATTTTGCTTATTTATCTTCTCAAATAGTCTTTCTCTTTTAATTTACCTTAAACTACCACCATATTACTTTAAGTCTTTATTGAGTGCCATTTCTTTTTTAAACACCTTTCCTCAGCCCTGAATTTCCAATGAAAACTCCTGACTTTGGGCTGAAAGTCTCTGGTCTCATTCTGAAGAACTTTTGCTTCATAAATATTCATTTTTGGAATGAGAACTTGGCACTTAGAATCCATTTTCATTAAATCTCTGGGTTAGGTCCTAAGGCCAATCCCACATGCACCACAACCAATATGATCTCAAATACAATATTTTTTTTTTAAAGGTAAGAAGCAACTTGACTGTAGTAACTTTTTCTTTTAACTAATCATTATACATATACACGTACATTACACATGCATAAACACTTTTTAAAGGATATAATTATGGTAGTTAACATTTATAAAATACTTTAAGGTCTGCAGAGTGCTCATATATTATTTCATTTGGTCCTCACCACAACTCTATGAGTTTAAGTGCCATTATTGCCATTTTGAAGATAAGGAAACTGAGGCTCAAACAGATTAAATGACTTTCTAGGGCTACACACATAGCTGGTAAATATCTCAGGTAGAATTCAAAACTGAGTCTTCCTGACTCCAACATAACTCCACTAAATCATGCTGTCTTCCAACCCATAATGCATTCAGAATGCCTGATTCAGACTTCTAATTAGTATAAATGAACGTCAGTTACTCTGGCTGATGCACATTGTCTACTTCCTAGCATCAAAAAGGTGATCTGGAATCCAGAAGACTAAAGAAATAGGAATAGGTTTTCAGAGGTGGGTAGAAGTATGTAAGGATTCTTGCAAGGACAACTACCTTCCTCAATTCAGAGTGCTCTGAGTCAGGGCTGTCCAACACACAGGTCGTGCACCCCCATGCAGCCTGCCTGGGTCCACCACAAGCACAGAAATCAACACAAATGCTTTAGTTAAAGCATTTCTGTCAATTTCTATGCCCACAGTAAACACAGACCGCATAATCATGCAGGGCCGCATAAAATCGCACTCAGTATTTGACAGCCCTGCCCTAAATCATGTTTTCTATCGCTCTCCTGTTTTCCAAGAGAGGAAAAGAGTCAAATAACTTCCTTCCTCTGGAAAAAACTAAAGCTCCTAGGCTTTTTATTCTGCTAGTTGTACTCATGCAAAGGCAGATCAGTGAGCCTGTCTACTTATAATATATTCTAATCCAGACAAAGCAATAGAGATTATTCAATAGCATCGTTTTTTAAAAACACTATTAAGGATGAGAAAAATGAATGTACAGGGACACAGGACTTACATTTCTGAGAAAACAGCCTTTTAGTACATAAGTATTAATAATAACAGACATGCATATGGTACTTTCATCACAAAGTACACATACACACACCCCTTCAGTTGATTTTTGCGACAGCCTTGTGAGTTATGTGCTGTAGATACTAGCTCTGCTTTAAAGATAAGAAAACAGGATAAGAGAAGAAAAAAGCCTTGAGCAGGATAATACATCTAGGATGTATGTGAGGTGAGTTTCATACCCTCATCTTCCTGATGTCCGCTAGCCATGCGGCCCTTTCTCTAATCATTCAATTTCATCACCTCCTCTTTCAAGGAAAGAAATCTGGAAAGTTTTGAATGATCAAGGACAGGGAAGAGAGATGAGCAAGGGGGCAGCAACGGGGATTGCTAACTAACTGCTATCACCAGCACAGGATGGGTGGGTGGGTGGGGGTGTGTGTGTGTGTGTGTGTGTGTGTGTGTGTAAAACGAGGCAATAAAAAGGAAAACTAGATAGTTGCTAAATGTTTCCGTACTTTGACAAAAGGGAATCAACACAAATCTAGGGCCTCGTCCTCAGCTTTTTAAGTTCAACAACATTATTTTATCATAATACACAAGTTTATTTGGAGTCACAAAGAGCATCCCTTTATCCTGAAAAAATGCATGCTGACTATATAAATACAAAGAAAGGCCAAATATAATGTATATCAGATTTCCTATTCTTAACTTTTGTAATACTTTCTTTTCTTAGTTTTACTCCTCTACTTGTGTGACAACTTCTTAAACTGCTTTGATGGATTATCATCCTTCTCTGAAACATTTGTGTTGTCCAGTTGTGTCTGACTCTTTGTGACCTCATTTGGGGTTTTCTTGGCAAAGATAGTGGAGTGGTTTGCTATTTCTTTCTCCAGCTCATTTTACAGATAAGGAAACAGAAAGAAATGAGGTTAAGTGATTTGCCCAGGGTCACACACAGCTAGTATGTGTGTGAAGTCAGACTTGAACTCAGAAAGGAGAGTCTTCCTGACCCCAGACGTAGCACTCTACCCAGTGTGCCACCTAGCTGCCCCCTTCTCCCAAACAAAGGTGTTTTCCAAAGGCCCATCTCATTCTCTCTATACCTTTTTCTTTTGGTAGACTCATGACTTCCCATTGATTATATATACATGATATATAAATCTACATCTAGCATATTTAACTCTAATCTCTCTCCTGAACTCTATTACTCTTTTACCGACTGCTAGACATTCCCACCTGAATGTCCTAGAGACACCTTAAATTCACTATTTCTAAAAGGGAACACATTACATTTTCCCTAAAACCCACAACTCCTGCATACCTCTCCATAGTTGGCCACATTCACAACCTTGGAGTAGTATATGTCTCTTTCCTCTCTCTTATTCCCTACATCTATTAAGTTCTCAAATGTTGTCAATTCCACCTCCATACTCTCTTCCACATCCTTCCCCTTCTTTTGATTCACACAATCTCCACCTGACTTCAGGCCCTCATCACCTCTTAGCATGTCCATTGCATCAATGTCCTACCTGATTGGGTCTCCCTGCTTTCAGTCTCTCCCTCTTCAATCCATCTTTTCCACATAGCTGATAAATTAATATTCTTAGAATAAAGATCTAACCATGCCAGGGGATCACAGGATCATAAATATTGTGCTGTAAAGGACATTGGAGGTCATCAAATCCAACCCCTTCTTTTTATAGATAAGGAAACAGAGACCCAGAGAGGTTAATCAACTTTCCCAGGTCATGCAGCTAGCATTTTTGAAGATTTAGCTGCCTACTCAAAAAATTAATAGTACTGAATTTCCTCTAAAATTTGGATCCTAGGTAGGTTTTTAGTCTCCCCCCCATCCCCACGTTGCTCCCCTTTACACTTTGCATTTCAGACAAGCAGGCCTGCTAGCTATACATCATACAAGATATACCTTCTCCCACTTACATGTCTTTCCACAAGTGCTCCCCCATGGCTGAAATAAAGTCCTCACTACTACCTCAGAGAATGCCTAGCTCCCTTTAAAATATAGTTGAGGTGCCACTTTCTACGTAAGCTTTTTCTTGATTCCCCAATTATTAGAACTCCCTCCTTCCTAAAATTACTTTGTATTAATTACTATATATACTTACTGATGGAGATGCTAGAAACATCTGTAGTACTATGGGTGGGAACTACTCTTGTTTTTGCTTTTGTATCCCTAGCATCTTACATACCACAGGTGCTTATGCCTTAATCCTGAAAATTCACAGAATAATATAACTTTCCTGCTTCCTGAACCATTAGTTACAAGAAGTAGTTTTTTTTGAGGGCAGCAATAATATACAAAGGGCCAGTAGTATCATATAAATATGAGAGTTAACTGTTAAGCAGGAGTGAGGCTAGAAGATGAATAAAGTATACTTGAAATAAAAAGTTTATTTTCTACTTAGTTATATATAAGGAATAGTTTCATTATTCTGGACATGGGTCCTTTAAGATGCTCTATATTTGAAACCATTATTAGTAACAAATTGTAGAACAAATAATCTATTCGGAGAAAAAAAACCCTAGATTTAAGAAACTGATGTGAGAAAACAAGCAGAAATATTTCCTTTGAGTAGCAGGCCTTGAGTTTTAGAGCTACAAGGAAAAAAGTAAATAATATTACATATTTTTTCTTTCTCTGATTCTTTTAATATTGTGATCTTTGACAGAAGACTGATGAGACATCTGGGAAACAAGAGGCTAAGCAGGCAAATCAAGTAAGGATCATAAAGAGGCTTTTAGGGTTGAAAGAAGATAAACTTTTGTGGTCAAGCTAACAGAGATGCCAGGGAGCCACACAAAAATCTCAGGATGGTTTAGATATTAAATAAAAATTCTGAATTATAAAAGTTATCATTTCTAATCAGAGTCTGTATAGAAGAGCAGATTAAACTACAACTTATAGTACTTCAAGAGGCACCATACTATCTTCCAATTTGATCACATTACCTTGTGATTAAATACAGTAGCTGTTCAATGTTTACTTTTAATAAGAATTCAGAGGATAAAGATTAGAATTCTAGCTGTTACTTATGAGTTGTGAGACCACGGGCTAACCAAAAGCTCTTTGAGCCTCAATGTCCTTGTCTGTAAAATGAGGGAGTTGGAAAACCTACAAGATTTCTTTCAGTTCTTAGTCTTAATATCTTACGATATACATTTGATTAAAAATGGGGAAGGGGGGGAGAGGCAGGAAGAGCATGCTAATCTACTTCGACTAAACATGCCTAAGCATTATTCTTTACTTCTTAAACTGTAGGGACACTGCCTACTTCAGTCATCTAATGGCAGCAAATCAGATTTGCAGGTACAACTTTTTGAAGCGCCTATTTAGCAAATTAAAATGATACCAAATATCACAGAACATGTGACAAGGTGTTCAATTACTGGAAAGTTTTACATAGAATGCAAGTTAAAACATTAGCAATTCAAGGGTGACTGACCTAATCCTTTGAATTTAATAAGACCAACATAATATTTCAGACATTTGAAAATGAAAAGTCAAAACTGGGGCTTGGACATTGGTATCTAAGTTTTAAAAGTCTGATGACCACAGACTAAACTACCTGAATTCATTCATGTTTATCCATTTTATTCTGCATGTATCTACTCTGATATGTTGTCTTTCTTGAAAATCAAGTTTCATGTTATAAGTGATATAGTTTTATATATTAATGTGTATATAAATATACAGAATTCTAGATTCTTCTGATATGGTAGTATTTTATAATTCATAGACAGGAAAACATGGGATGTATACTGGTGTTAAAATATAGGCTTTGTTTTAGAGCTACTTGGGATCATTGGGGATATTGCTTGGCTATTTCACAAATCCACATCAACAAGTATTTATTAAATATCCACTATGCTCCAAGTACTCTGCTAAGCACTGAAATGCAAAGACAAAAATGAAATGTCCCCTCAGGGAGCAAGCAGCCAACACACTGACAGGAAACACATACAAATATGAGTAAATACAAAATAAACACAAGGCAATTGGGGTGGGGGATATCCATGTAGGAGGTGGCACTTGAGATGAGTTTGGAAGGAGGCTAGGGATTGTAGGTGAGAAAGGGAGGCATTCTAAGAATGAAGGACAATCAGTGCTGACACACTGAGATAGGAAATAGAATGTCCTATTTGAGAAACTGAAAATAGAACATGTAACTGAAGAGTGCACAAGGTGACTAACTACTAACTAATAAGCCTAGAAAGACAGGCTGGAGCCAGGTTGTAAAAAGCTTTATGTGCCAAAGAAGTTTGTGCTTGATCCTGGAAGTAGCCACTTCAGTTTTCTGAGAGGGAAAGTGATGTGATCAGACTTGAGTTTTAGGAATATCATTGCCAACTTTATGGAGGATAGATTGAAGAGGGATAGTAGTTAGTCTTGCAATAGCCCACTGAAGAGGTTGTGAGGGCATGGAATAGGGTGTTGTGGAAATGGAGAGAAAGAGACAGATGTGAGATGTGGAGGTAGAATCAATAGGATTTGACAATTAATTATAGAGGATGGAGAGGTGAGGGAAAGTGAGGAATTGAGGATAACTTGAAAGTTGTGAACCTGCATGACTACAGTGATGGTGGGTCCCCTAGAAAGAAATAAGAAAGCAAGGAAGAAGAGAGGGCTTTGGGTAAAAGATACTGAGTTCTGTTTTGAACATTTCGATGTAGATAGCTGTTCTCTTGGAAATGTTCAAAAGGCAGTTGGTAATATGGGCTCATTATCAGAAGGTTGGCCATAGTACACTCAAAAAGACTGTTTTCTAATGGCATGGGGACGCATTTGGATTTACATTAACAGAGGAGGTACCCACACAAAAGAAATCACAGCATCTTCTGAAGCACTTAAGTATACACACAAAACCATACCGACTGATAATACCACTACTTGAATATTCCCAGGATCCATGATTACACTGCCACGGGACGCTCTTTCTATAAGTGCAGAATATAGTATTAGCCAACACCCAATATTACAGGTAGTAGCTTTTCAAAAACACAGGGTCCCTTCTACAGCATAGAAAACTGTAAAAGTCCCTGATAATTCAATTACTAATCAATCACAAATACAATCAATCACTAATTGACGGCAATTCAAAATATTTCAAGGGGAGAACAAAGAAAAACAAAGCCTTCTCTGGTACCAATTGTAATGCTGGGTCACAGGTGGAGGGTAATCAGCTGACAAACTATGACAAAAAGTAGAATCAATAAATATTTTTTTAAACATGAGGTAGATGCAATGTACTTTTGCTATACTTACTGTATCCCATATCTGTAGCTTTATCTGTTTTCCATCAATAGTTATCATTCGAGCACCAAATTCTACACCTGAATAGAATTTAAAAAAAAAAGATTTTCATTCACAAACTGGTAGGAAAGTATGTGTTTGACATTACAAAAAGTTTTTTAATGTTAATTTACATATTCAAGCAGTATTATGCTACGTGCTTCACAGATCATGTAGTCAAAGAATATATATCATAAGGCAGAAGTGCTGACAAATATAAAGTCGGACAGTCAATAAACATTTATTAAGCACCTACTATGATTCAGGAACTATGCTAAAACCTGGGGATATAAAGAATAGTAAAAGACAGTCCCTCCTCTCAAGGGCTTCATTGTCTTAATGGGGGAGACAACGTGCAAATAACTCTATATAAGCTACATACAGGATAAATGGGAAATTATCAACAAAAAGAAGGAACTAGAATTAAAGGGAATCAGGAAAGGTGTCTTAAAAAAGGTGGGATTTTAGTTGGGACCTGAGGGAAACCAGGAGATGGAAATAACAGAGTATTCCAGGTATGAGGGACAACCACTGAAAATGCGCAGAGATGGAGTTATTTGGGTGAGAAATAGTAAGGAGGCTGAAGAGTACTTTTTGTGTTTGGGGGCAATTGGGGTTGGGGTGATGGTGGTATAAGAAGACTAGAAGACAGGCAAGATGCAAGACTGGAAATGAAGGAGATGAGGGACTAGTTATGAAGGACTTTGAACACCGAACTAGTATTTTATATTTGATTCTGGAGGTGACAGGGAGCCTCTGGAGTTGAATGAGTACAAGGGTGACATGGTTGAACCTCTACTTTAGGAAGATCACTTTGACAGCTGAATGGAACATGGTCTGGAGGAGAAAAACTTGTGGTAAGACAAACCAGAGGGCTATAGCAATAATTCACGCATGAAGAGATGAAGGCCTACACCAGGGTTGTGGCAGTGTCAGATAGGGGGCTTGTGTTCAAGAGAGACGCTATGAAGAGAGAAATGACAGGAATTAGCAAATGATTGTATGTGGGGAGTGGAAGAAAGGGAAGAATCTAGGATGACTCAGGTTTTGAGAATGGGTGATTAAGAGAATGGACACATGGTGCCACATGGTGGCACAGTGGATGGAGTTGTGTGACCCTGGACAAGTCACTTAATCCTGTTTGCCTCAGTTCCTCATTTGTAAAATGACCTGGAGAAGAAAACGACAAATCACTCCAATATCTTTCTGAAGAAAACCTCAAAGGGGATCATGAAGAGTAGAACACAACTGAAACAAGTGAACAACGACTGAACCAATGGTGGTACCTTAAGAGTAATAAAAAAGTCAGGAAGAGGGGAGGGTTGGGCAAGCAAAATGCTAAATGTTAGATGGAGATACAAAGAAAGGCAAGAGACAGTCCTTCCATTTGAAGAGCTCGCAATCTGATGGGGGAAATGACTTGCAAACTATGTACACACAAGTCACGCATAGGATGAACAGGAAATAATCAACAGAGAGAAGGTACTAGAGTTAAGGATTGGGAAAGGCTTTTAGTAGAAGATGGGATTTTACCTGGGACTTCAGGGAAGCCAGGAGGTAGAGCATTCCAGTGAAAATGGCTGTATGAAATGAAGTGTCTTGGGTAAGGAACAGTAAGGAGTCAGTGCTACTGAACTGAAGTATGGCAGGGGTGGTGTATAAGGTCTAAGAAGAACAGGGGTGGGGGGTGGGGGGTGGCGGGAGAAAAGGCTATGTTATAAAGAGCTATTTTATATTTGATCCTGAAAGTGACAGGGAGTCAGTGGAGAGCTTTACATGACACTCGTGGTTAGTGGACATACCTGGATGAAGATCCAGCAATGGAGACTGAGGAGTGATTAGATAAACAGGAATCTCAGAAGAGTACAGTGTCATGAAAACAATATAGAAAAGTGAGTATCAAGGAGAAGAGGAGTGATCAATAGCATCAAAATATGCAGAAAAGTCAAGAAGGGTGAGGATACAGAAAAGGCTATTAAGTCTGGCAATCAAGTACTGGTACCCCGGGAAAGAGTAATTTCAACTCAATGCAAATCGGACATCAGAACTATTAAAAAGAGTCAAAAGTGGATGTACCTTTTGTAAGTTTTCTTAAAGGGTTTAGCTAGTAAAAAGCAAAGAGAGACAGGGGATGATGGTGATAGGGGATGATAGATGGATCAAGGGAGGATTTTTTTAAGGATGGATGTTTCTAGGCTGTAGCAGCCAGTAGACAGGGAAAGAACAAAAATAAGTGACAGGGTGGGAATGAGAGAAGGAAAGCTGCTGGAGAAAATGGGATAGAATAGGATCACTTGTAAATGTAGAGGGGTTTGCCTTGGCAAGGAAAAGGGCCCCCTTGTTATGTGAGGCAGGGATGAAAGAAGAGATAGTGGGAGAAGGAATAGGAATAATGTGAGAAGAGAAGGAGGGGAGAAGAGGGAGCTCTCAGGGAATGGCCTCATTTTTTTTTTCAGTAAGATATGAGGTAATGCTCATAGCTGAAAGGGTAGAGGGAGGGAGAGAAATGGAAAATTTGAGGTTTAGAAGAGCAGCTTTGGTGAATGGGATAGTGAATTAATTAATGAGCTACAAAAGAATTGCTTTGCAGCAGTGAGGGCTCAGTTGATTTTATACTACATAAATTTGTAGTGGACCCAGTCAACAAGATTTCATACCTTTATATAGTGTCCCCCCTTTTAAAATTTTTTTAAAGCAGCATGTGTGTAAGAAGTGAAGGCAGAGGATGCTGGGAGTAAACTTGCATTGCAAGTTCAGCAATATGATAAGGGAAGAAGGGACTCAAGAGACAAGGGCAGTGTAGAGTTGAAGGGAAAAGAACATAGCTAATGTAGCGGTTACGGCCTTGGAAAGAACCAAAAGGGTGAAAGACTGAAAATTACAGTGTGGACTAAGAACTGTGTTTGGGGCTGCAAGGCTGAGGTGGAGATGAAATGATGATAGACTATGATCAGATGAGAGAAATTCATAGTTCATAAACATAGAAATGGTACATTTATAGATGATGGCAAGATCCAGGGTATGATTATCTTTGTTTGGTTTTGTTTTGTTTTTGGAGGAGGGAAGGCAGGGCAATCTGGCTTAAGTGACTTGCCCAAGGTCACACAGTTAGTATGTGTGTCAAGTGTCTGAGGCTAGATTTGAACTTAGGTCTTCCTGATCCCAGGGCCTGTGCTCTACTCACTGCACCACCTAGCTGTCCGGGTATGACTATCTGTGTGTGGCTGGGCTGAAATAGAGTAACGGGCCATATGAAATGATTAAACTGAGAAACTCTGAGGTTGAGGTGTTTTAGGATCTATAGGCATGTTGAATTTCTTTGGTATGAGGGCAGGCACTGAGGAGAAAGACTGTTAGGCACTGAATTCAATCAGTAAAGAATGGGAATGTACTAGAGGGAAGTAAACAGCAACTACCAGAATTTTAACTGGGTGACACATATGGAGTGAGTGAACCTTAAAAGAAAACTGATTATTGAGTGATAGTGGTAGAGGGAGAACTCGGATGTGGCAGTGAGGAGCAAGGACTATTCCAACTCCCTCATCTTGAACAGTGAGTCAAGGGGAATGAAAGTGAAGTTGGGAAGCCTTCGAGGCTGTGTCATTTAGGGAGTCAGTCCTCTGTGGGAACCTGAAGGTGAAACTAAGTTTGCTGCTTATGTAGCACTCTAGAAAGCAGTGTGGAAATAGTGTGTAGCTTTATGGTGAGACTCTGTGAGGACTGGGTTAAATGCAATGGGAATAATGGAATGGGCATTAATGAAGTCTGAATGATGAACACCAGGAATTCAGAGTCATTGTGATGGGTAGGGTTTGACCAGGGGGAGGAGTTTGTTAATCACTGAGGAAGCGTAGGTAAGAAACAGAGAAATCAGGAAATAATTTAAAAGACATATTAGGTAAACCCAATGCATTCTATGGATAACTGAAGTAGAAATAGTGGTGGTGGCGGTGGTAATATAGTAATTCTAGTAATAATAATAGCTAGCATTTGTATAGTGGTTTCAAGGTTTACAAAATGCTTTTATAAAGAAGCTCTCTATGAAAAATATTGCCTTATTTTATCCTCATGACAACCCTGGGAGATAAATGATCCCCATTTTACAGATGAGGAAACTAAGGCACCCACTGCACCCCTCGTTGCCTATTTAGCAACAAACATTCACAACACAATAAAAATTTTAAAAATTATTTTTAGACATTTCTTTGAAAGTATATATAAAATTTTTTCTAAATCACTGTTGATCAGTGGAATGCAAATTATAATAACTCTGAAGTGCCACCTCACATCTATCAGGATTGGCTAATATGACAAAAAAGGAAAATGATAAATGTCAGAGGGGATGTGGGAAAACTGGGTTACTAATGCACTGCAGGTGGAGTTGTGAACTGATCCAACCATTCTGGAGAGTAATGTGGAACTACAATCCCAAAGGGCGATAAAACTGTGCATACCCTTTAACCCAGCAATATCACTACTAGGCCTATAACCCAAAAAGATTTTTAAAGGGAAGGGAAGAAGAACCTATATGTACAAAAATATTTACAGTACTTCTTTTTATGATGGCAAAGAATTAGAAATTGAGGGGATGCCCATCAATTAAGGAATGGCTGAACAAGTTGTGGTATATGATTACAATGGAATACTACTGTGCTCTAAGAAATGACAAGCAGGCAGATTTCAGGAAAAACTAGAAGTTCTTACATGAACTGATGCAAAGTGAAGTGAACAGAACCAGGAGAACATTGTACACACTTAACAGCAATATTGTACAATGATTAGATATTCTCGGCAATATAATCATCTAAGACAAAGGTCTTGTGATGAAAAATGCTATCCATGTCCAGAGGAAGCTCTGATGGAGGCTGGATGCAGATTAAAGCATACTATTTTTCATTTTATTTTCCTCATGGGTTGTTTTTCTTGGCATGACTAATATGGAAATATGTTTTCAGTGACTGCACATGTATAACCTCTATCAAATTGCTTACCATTTCTGGGAGGGACAAAAGGGAGGAAGAGAATTTGAAACTCGAAATTTTAAAAAACAAACGTTAAAAACAGTTTTTACATGCAGCTGAGGAAAACATAAAAAAGAAAGTATATAAGAAAATATACAAATTATAAGACACTGCATTATTAATTTTCAGGGAAAAGTAACAATTTCAGCAGAACATTAATAAACAGAAATCACAATAATTTGTTAGGGTGAAAATTCTTCCTTTTGAAAACTGAAAGTGTCAGCTGGTTGTCAAGCTACTGACTTCAAATTTACTTCACTTAAAACTTCACTATTACCTATATCTATTCCTACAAACACCTCAAAGAATTCTCACCAACAAAGTCAACAAAAAAGAGAAGACCTGCAGTTTGATATTGTTATGTATTTATAAAGTTAACATGAGGGTTCTCTTACATACCTTTTTATTGATTCAAGAGTACCTTAAATAAATGAATGAATAAGCATATGTTAAACATTTATTTGCCAGGCTTTCTGTGCTAGGTACTAGGGACATAAAGACAAAAATGAGTTGGCTGTGTCCTCAAGGAGTTTCTATAGTAATAGGAGGATACAGCACATTATCTGGGAGTTGTAGCCAGGAAAGGGAAATTTGGTTTGGGAAAAATCACAGGGAAGGGAAGGTCACAGGAGGTTAGTAAAATCAAGGTGAACAAATGATTTTCAGTTCAATAGGTGACAATGCCAATAATTTAAAAAAAATTTTATGAAGCAAGGAAGATGACAAAGCTTTACATAAAATGATATTTGGGTTATTCTGGGGACAACCACTACCTTCCTCTAACTTTTAAAAGCTTCTAATGTGAAGAGCATAAAATGTTAGCAATCCAGGAAGCTGACAAGCAAACTGTTACTTAATCATCTGGGATCTTCTTGGGATAAGGACAAACTACTGTCCTTAAACCCTGTTAAAACCCGGGAGAAGTGCTGAAAAACATGCCAAAATCATTTTGCAGAATAAGATGTTCTGTGGACTAATACAAGTAGTCTAAACAATTTCCTTACTACAGTGATCTAAATCATAGTTCTTCATTATTACCAACCAAAATTCAGGTATTTTTCTCCATGACAGAATACAGGTGGTCAATAAAATTGTACACTATTCTGTAAAAAAAAATTATGTTATAGCTTTAAGTATTTGCTCTTTATATGTGATAACAGTTAACAGAGACAGTATCTGTTGTCACAGTGAAGAACAGTGCCACCTGGTATGCTGGGAAACAATTACTTTTTTACTTTACTCATCAAAGTTCTAATTCAGTCTCCAAAAGTGAGGAAACAACTAGTGATGGGTAACTTCAAAGAAATGACTATTTATGAAGGTGACTCCCCTCAAAAGGTAATATCACAATTATTACCAAGTCATTAGTATACACAGAATTTAGATTAGCAGAAAAGGACACACGAGGCCTTGGGGAGCCAGATGTCATCCATGCAGAGGACTGCTTACAGTTGCTCAGGAACGGGCAAGCTGCCCAGTGTCAGAATCCCATCTCTCCATTGCTCACACCAGGAAATGGCTCCCAGCACTAATTTCAACTGTGATTTTTGGTGGAAAAAAATAAAGGTCACTTTTTTTTTTTCCAGGCTATAAACTGCTGCTGGTTTGTACCTATATTTAACTAATCCTTAATTATTGGGACCTGTTTAATACCAAGATGTTCATAATGCTAATTTCTATCAGAATGAGTAACATAAGAGAAAGCAATGAGAGAAAAGAGAAGATTCAAAGTAAATATGCCACATATAAAACAATTAAAATGTTTACATACTCTACTTCATGACAGACTGCATGACAGAAATAAACCTACCATTAATAATATGAAAATAGAATTAAAGAGTAGACTTAGTGGCGAAGTGCAAATTTTCTCCAAAACACTTAATATTTGAAAAAATGAAATACTGTATAGCCTAACAACCATCAGGACTTGCTAAAAATTCATTCATACCTGGAACCCTAAACTCTAATTCTCCTCTCTTCGTATACACAATCAGTGGCCAAATCCTGTTTGTATAAAATCACTCTCATATCTATTCTCTCCTTTCCAATTCAGTGGATGTCTGAACTACTGTAACAGCTTACTAATGGGTCTTGTTTCCATCTATTACAAGCCTGGACAATGTGACCCACCAAAAGATCTCGGGCAGCCCGAGAAAAATGTAGAGGATGAAAAAGAAAGTAAAGATGTGATTAGTGCTTTGTCCATTCCCCTTCTGCCTCATCCACCTTCCACTAGTCACTACTGTACCCATCATGTAACTTGGTGGCTGGGTTGCCATTGGGCGCTCTTCCCTATTTCTCACATGACCGCAGCAACCAACCATCACCAATCTGTCTCTAAAAACCTAACTGCAGCCCAAAGAAGTTTAGCCTATTTTAATTTTGGCCCCTACCTACTGCCAAGGTGTTCAAGTCTGCTCAATTTGTCTTCCTATATTAAACTACTCTTTGGTGGTGGTTGTCCTTCGTGCTCCAAGAGGACCAAACTGACTTCATTAGGATCAAGGAACAGTGTGTCTCACTATGGCTGATCAGATCAATATGAGCTCAGAAGGCTCTGCCTTGGCACAAATTCCACATGAACACTTGAAGTGGAGATGTCTCTAAATTTGTGCATTTCATATTTCTTCTGAGCTACTACAATTCTATGCAAAAGTTTTTGTACATATTTTTTGTGTTTTGACCAAAGGGTAGGATCTCTGCCTGTCACAGTAAGCAGGCCAGGGTTAGTTTAGGTGAAGCAGACAATCTTTAGGGTACTTCTTCTAGCCTCTTCCTCATGCTAGGAGATACGCAGTACAGTCCTTTAAAAAGACTACTCAGAGGTAGATTTAAAAAAAAATCTGGAAAGCCTTACATGAGCTGATGCCGAGTGAAGTGAGCAAAACTAGGAGAACATTGTGCACAGTAACAATAACACTGTACAATGATCAACTATTATTGTCTTAGCTCTCTCAGCAATACAATGATCCAAGACAATTCCAAAAGACTCATGATAGAAAATGCTATCCACATCCAGAGAAAGCACTGATGCAGTCTGAATGCAGATGGAAGCATACTAATATCATTTTTTCCATTTTTTTTTCCATTTGTTCTGATTCTTCTTTCACAACATGACTAATGTGGACATATGCTTTATATTATTGCACATGTATATTGCTCAGATTGCTTAATGTCTTGGGGAGGGGAAGGAGAAAAATTTTGAACTCAAAATCTCTCAAAAATGAATGCTGAAAATTGTTTTTACATGTAATTGGAAAAAATACTGTTAAAAAAAAAGACTGCTCGGATACCCAGGGGGCTGTCGAATCCCACTGCTGCTTTAGTCCAGCCATGTACAGGGTTGTGACTATAACTCCCAGTGTGCCCATACCTGCTGCTTCCTCATTTGCCTGTCGCCACAGACCTTTAAGGTAGGTAAATATGGTTAAGTGGTATGGGTGATGTCTTTTGACTCGCACATAAATAAGTATAGTACCTCCCCTGCAGGACTGTGAGGAGAGAATGAGATATCTGTAAAAATGCACTTGGCACAGCCTGTACTCTGGCTGGGTCTATAACTTCCTTTTGACCGGATGTAGAATCTGTGCCAGGGCGGGATCTTTGTCCTGACCCAGTCCCCAGTGACTGCAGACCTGCCTGCCTATCTCCCCATATTAAGCTGGGCTGGACAAATGGCTCAATTTAAATTTTTTTTTCCTGGATTTCCCCATTAGGATTCAGTCCAACACATTTTTGAGATCTGTTTGCAGGAGATAGGAGAGCTAAATGAACAGCTTCCTACTACCTTGGCTCTACTCTCCAAAAGATACAATTTTTCAAGAAATCTTAAAAGGAAAACTGACTAGATCTATTCAAACCAGAAGGAAAAACGAAAGTAAAAAGAATCTACTGTTCATCTCTCAGGAGGAAAAATTTTAAACATCTGGCAATGCTATTACCAAAATCCAGAGCTTCTAGAACAAAAGAAAAAGTACTATAAGCAGCCACAAATAAAAGAAATAATTCAGGTTACCAAGAAACCATAGTCAGGACCACACAAAGTTATGATGCAACTACATATAGGGAGATAAAAGCTTGGAATATTATATTTCAAAAGACTGAAAGATAAGGTTTATAACCAAGGATAACTTAACCTGCTAAACTGAGTAAAATCCTAGGGAGTTAGGGAGGGTACTTTAACAGAAGATTTTTAGGAATTCCAGAAGACTGAGATGAGCAGAAACTATGAAATACAAATCCAGAAGTCCGAAGAAACCTTGGAAACTAAATACACTGGAGCAACTGAAACACACTAAATGATGATCTGCTTCCATTCTGATAGGGAAAAAATAAGTGTTCCTTCAGAATCCCATTGTCTTGAAGGGTCACAGATAAAGTAAAAAAAAAATCCTCTTTTGAGGATATTAAAACAGAAAAGAAAGGGGAGAGAAAAAGGTATACACTACATACACAAATAGAAAAACAATTTAAAAAAATACCTAACTGATAAATGCTGGTTTTCAGAAAAATAAATGATTAATTAATTTGACTTTTTTGAGGGGAAAATGAAATTACCAATAGGAAGAATGAAGAGGACATAAAGGAAATTAATAAAAAATTATTTTGCCCAATTACATGCCAACAAGACTGATAAATCTTTCTTAAAAAGCAAATACACAGATTATCAAAGCAAGAACTGAAAATTTACATAAATCAAACCTAGAAAAAGAAACTGAATAAGCCATAAATAAACTGCCAGAGAATATAAAACAGTTGCAGATGGATTTATGAGTGAATTCCATTAAACATTCAAGAGACAACTATATCCAATACTACATAAACTCTGAAAAAAATGGTAAAGAAGAAACTCTACCAAATTCCTTCTATAAAACAAAATATGGTCCTGATTCCTAACTTGGGGAGAGATAATTCAGAGAAAAAGAACTACAGACCAGAATCCCCAATTACCAATGTAAAAATACTGAATAAAATATTAGCAAACGGACTACATTAACATGTTAAAAATATTACACACTATGAACAAGTTGGTTTTATACCAGAAGTACACTATTGTTCTACACTAGGAAAACTATAAGCAAGATAGTTCCTATGCTTATGAATAACCAAAACAATTAAGAATCACACTGATGGTTTACTAAGATTAAGTAGAAAAGGCAAAATAAAATCACAGGAATGAATGGACCTTTCATTAACATGGCAAACAGAATATCTAGAAGCAAGAACCAGCATTATTTTTAATGGAGAACTACTAGAGGCATTTTCAATAAAATAAGGGTTTTATGAAGCAAGGATGTCCATTATCACAACTGTTATTTGATGTAATGATGGAAATGCTAGCTATAGCAGTAAGAAAAGAAAAAGACATTGAGGCAAAGAAGAAACAAAATTATCGTGCAGCGGATAGAGCACAGGACTTAAAACTTCAAGAAGACAGTTCAAATCCTGACTTAAGATACTTGCTACGTCTGTGACTTGACTGCTGCTTGCCTCAGTTTCTTCATCTGTAAAGTGGGATAATAATGGCACTTACCTCCTAGGGCTGTTGTGAGGATAAGATGATACTTGTAAAGTGTTTTGCAAACTTTAGGGTTATATAAATGTTAGCTAATATTCTAGTTACATTTGTAGATGATGTGATGATCTACATAGAGAACCCAAGAGAGACAACTAAAAAAATAAAGTGAGAACCCTAACTTCAGCAAAATAGCCATGTATGATATAAACTGATAGTCCAACATAAAAATTGTTTCTATTCATATTGTGTATGTATTCTTATTTGTCTATATATATGCTATCTCCCCCAGTAGAATGTAATCTCAGGGAAAGGGAGTTTCCCTTTCTGTCTATATCTTCAAAGCCTGGAACAGGGGTCAACAAACTATGGCTGGAGAACCAAATCCAAGGAGAGCCAGGAATATTTTTTTTTGCATTTTTAGAAACAATAAAGCTTTGTTTAAAAATATGAGAGACATTTTTGGCTCACCTGGGTACCAAAACAGGCAAAAGCATAGCTGGCTGACCCTTACCCCAGAACAATGCCAAACCGCCTAATGCTTACCCATTTTGCACTACTCTTAAAAGTTCAACAAAGGGGGTTCACCCTATTTTCAGTAATATTTTTTCACTTACCAATAGACAGCTAGGTGGGACAGTGCATAAAACAAGCCTGGAGTCAGGAAGACCTGAGTTCAAATTTAACCTCAAATATATATTTATCTGTGTGATCCTGGGCAAGTCACTTATTTGTTTCACTTTTCTCATCTGTAAAATGGGGATAGTACTAGCACCTACCTCCCTATGTGTTGTTCTGAGGATCAAATGAGATAATAATTGTAAAGTGCTTAGCACACTATCTGGCACATAGTAGGTAATATATAAATGTTAGCTATTCTACACAGAGAACCTTAGAATCAACTAAAATTTATTTGCAACAATAACTTTATCAAAATGACAGTATATAAAACAAATCCACACAAATAATCACCTTTTCTACATATTACCAATGAAACCCAGCAAGAAAAGACAGTAATTCTATTCAAAATAGCTACTATTTACACAACATTTAGGGGTCTACTAATTCATACACAATCCTATCCTTAAACATATCCAAATCAGTAGAAAAATATTATACCACTTGAATTAATTTTCTTATTTAGTGATGATATACCAAAAATTTAGATAGGAAAAAAATGACTAAAAAATTTATCTGAAAGAATAAAGGGTCGCTTTTTTTCTTGAAAAAAAAATTCAAGGAAAATAATGAAAAAAAAAACAAAGAAAGGGGCTTCTTTTCTGGACTCATTTCATATTACTATTAACTTGATTCACTCTACATTCCCAACCCGAGTATTTGCTACTCCCTTTACATGACAATCCATTTCCTGCTTCTATGCCTCTCTATAGGGTGGTTCCCCATATCTGGAATATAGTCACTCCTCACCTCCAATTCTTAGGATTTCTCTAGTTTTCTTCAAAGCACAGATCAGGTGTGACCTACCTACGGCACAAGGCTTTTCATGATCCACCAGTTGTTAGTGATTTCACCTTTTTAAAAGTACTCTGTGTTTCACAGTCACAGATTTTAGAGTTACAAGAGACATCAGAGGGCACTTAGTCCAAAGCATACATGAACAAAAATCATGTCCAGCACTTGTTCATCCAGTCTGTCTGGGTATTTTCAATGAGGAGTGCACTCACTCCAAAGACAAACCCATTCCACTTCTGTATAGCTCTTTTGGGAAGATTTTTTCTGACTTCAAGCTAAATTTGCCTCGTTGCAACTTTTTTTCTACCCATCTTGATTTGTCCTAGACTTCAAACTGAACAAGTCAAATCCTTCTTCAAGTCAACAATCATTCATTAAGCACCTATTTTGTGCCAAGCACTGTGCTAAGTGTTGAGGATACAAAGAAAAAGGGAAAAACACTTGCCCTCAAACAGCTTACAATCAAATGGGAGGGACAACATGCAAACAAGTATGTACAAACAAGATAAGCACAGGAAAAACAGAGGTAACCTCAGAAGGAAGGCATTAGCATTAAGGGGCACCAAAAAAATACTTCTTTTTAAGGATTTTAGCTAGAATTTGAAGGCATCTAGAGAAGCCAGGAGGCTAAGACCAGGAAAGAGAGAAAGAGAATTCCAATCATAGGGAACAGCCAATGAAAATGCATGGAGCTAGAGACAGAGGTCTTGTGAGAGGAACAGCAAAGAAGGCTGGTGTCATTGGATCATAAAGTACACGAAGAGGAGTAATGTGTAAGAAGACTAGAAAGGTAGAAGGAGTCCAGGTTAAGAAGGGCTTTAAAACTCAAAAAGAAGATATATTTGATGCTGGAGGTGAAAAGAAGCCAACTGAATTTACTGAATAATAGGGTGGGAGATCTGGCGAGATTGTGCTTTAGGATCAGGTTGACAGCTGAGTAAAGGGCAGTCTGGGGTGGGGAGAAAGACATGATGCAGGGAGACCAACCAGAAAGCTATTGCTATAATCCAGGCTTACGGTGATGAGGGCCTGTACCAAGGTGACATCAGTGTCGAAGAAGAGAAGAGGGTATGTATGAGAGACATAGTTTTGTCCTGAACAGTTAACAGGAAGTTAGGAAGGGGGAAGAAGTAGTCCCAGGAAAAAGAAAATGAATTTCATTTTGGACATGTTGAATTTAAGATGTCTATGAGATGTCCAGTTCAAGATGTCCAATAGGCACCCTGAAATGGGAAATTCTAAGTCAGGAGAAAATAAGAGTTAGATAAACAGAGCTGAGAATCATCTGTATGGAGATGATTGTTGAAATTATTTTAACATAGCTATTGTATTACTTCCTCTGCCTTCTCAAGTCTTCTCTGCTCCAGGATAAATGTTCCCAGTTCCTTTAGTCAGTTAACCAATAATCACTCATTCAATAGTTATGACAAGCCATGTGTTAAGTGCCTACTATGTGCTTTCAACTTTATTTGCTAAGTTTTTATCCTCAAAATGCTTCAGAGGTCAATCACAGATAGCTTGGAGTCCACTGCTGCAGCAGGTGACACCTAGCTTTCCCACTCTCTACCACCAAAACAATCTATTAGGAATATCTCCTGGCCATTAGCCTGATACCAATTCTTCTCTCTCCAAAGATTGGGTTTCAGAATTAAGTGCTGAGGCCAGAACTATAATGACTTGATCTTTTTCTTTTTCAGATATATATACAATTGTATCTTTTAAAGTATTCATGCATTTAATTATAGAAAACAAATGGAATTCAAACTAGAGTAGGAACTTTTATATGAACTCAACTTATTTCTTTGTACCTAGGCCTGCATCTTGGTTTGTATCAGAGACTGGCCTTATTTTCATGTTTTGAATCCAGGAATGATATAAATAATAGTGGTATCGGAAGAAGATTTGGACTTGTGAATGTTTAACCTAATTTTGAAAGAGTTATGAAAAGTGTAGCCTCCCTCAAAATTCACAGCCCAGGAAATATTTACTGTCTGTTAACATGCCAATAGCAAGTTAAGTATTCTTGAGAAAAATGTTTTTCATTTTTACCTTCGTCCTTAGCCTATCACAATTTGAATTTTTAAAAAATTAAATCTCATATTACAAACTTGACCCCTTATGAACTCATACCATTCAATGAATTATGTCAAGTTCCTTGTGATATACCTTCATCTTATGTGGTTAGATAATGTAAAGTCTTATATTTGAATTCAAAAAGTTAACTTTGCAAAGGACAAGATGGAGAGATGTCTAGAACACAGATCAACTAAAAAAAAGATAAAAGATATGGGGGTTTTAGTTAACTAAAAGTACATGAGTCAAGGGTGTGATATGCCAGCCCCTAAGAAGCAAATCTAATCTTATACTGCATAAGATGAGGCACAGTGCCCAGAATTAGGGCACTGTCAGTCCCTGCGCTACACTAATCTGATCAGCACATCTTAGGGAGGATTTTGCTGAAAAGAGTCCGGAGGAAGGCAACCAGGAAGTCAGGCGCATCAAGATCAACTCTCTCATTTTACAAATGAGAAACTGAGGCCAAGAGAATGATTTGTTAAAGATCACACAGTTGTTAAGTTGCAAAGCCAGGATTTCAAATCTAGGTCCTAAGGATGTTCAGCCTGAAGATGAGCAGATATGGGAAATATGTAATAGCTTTCTTCAAATATTTGAAGAGTTGCCAGAGGAAGTCATAATGCGTTTATTTTGCTTGGCCCCATAGTGGAAAAGCATGAGAAATAATTAGTTATAAGTTGCAGAGAGGAAGATTTTTGGCTTCCCCAAAGTACAGTTTTACAAAAGCAGAATGGGTGGCAAGGTTGGGGGTAGGGAAAGGTGAGAAGGTATATTTATGCAAAGCCAGGTTAAAAAAAAAATCTGTCCTTCAATAAACATCTCATCTTCTAAAACATTTAGGGTAACAAATGTTCCATCTTTTAGTATAGGATATTTAATACTTTGTACCTGCAGTGACACTTACAAGCATTTATGATTCAATTTTTTCTATAGAAACCTACCCAATCTCGCTCATCTTAGAATTATAATAATATGGATCCTTTAAGTGAACGACACTCTTATATATCCTTTAAATGACTACAAACTCCTTCCCATCCCTTCAGTTTTATTTAAACTATGAATTTATGAAACTTACCAATAGTAAGGTCATGCACTGGCTGAAACCTCTTGTCTGTAAACTGTAGCAATAAACATGATTTCCCAACACCTGAAAGAAATGTACACATCTTTTAATTACTGTTGGCATATGGTATTAAAAAACAGAAAAGAAAAAAAGGAAAAGGAAGAACTAAGGTATGCCCCGCTAAATAGCATAGGGCCTTAAAAAGCATCATATTTATTTTAAAATTCTTTTAAAAACCTACAGGACTACATATCAAAATATTCACAGCAGCATACTTGTGGTAATAAATAACTGGAAACAAAGTAGTCTTCCATTAACTGGAGAATGGTTTAACAAACTTGGGTATATAAAGCACCATAACAAATGCCAAAAATGAGAAATCATATGAAACATACCTAGAAGAGAACCAGGAGACCAATATATACAATGACTACAATAATGTTAATGAAAACATTAATGCGGAGTGGAACTCTGATTAAATATAAGTCAGTGTAGTAGCAACTAGATTTGAAGATCTTTCCGACCCACTAATAGGCCACGTGACCTGCTTATGTCACAGGAAGCCTAAGTTACACTGGGAGGAACTTCCTGACAGGAAAAGGAAGTTATGTCACAGAAATTGCTGAGAGGGAGAGAGAGAAAGATGTTATGGCTGCTAAGGGCTGCACTTGTGATTGTTAGAACTGAACAGGCTGACTTAGCTGTACTGTGAGTTTGTTTTGGGGATGACACCAGCAGGGGGACGGAGATGTTTTGGGATGGTGCGTTTCCAGGCTGTGATATGGTATTTTAAGTTCCTTGCTGTTATGATAAAGTGGGCTGACTGGCTGTGGGAACTGAGCATTTGGTTATGGGATATGGTTCTCTGGTGTCTGAATAAATGGTTTGCTTCTTCCACCTTCTGTGTGGAAAGTCTCCTATACTTTGTGATACAGAACTACATAGGCATTTTGTTAATTATCATCTACACTGTTATTATTGCCTTACTGTTTCAGTCAGTCAACTACTGTTTATTAAGGGTCTACTATGTGCGAGGCACCGTGACCAATAGATGTGGGGATTATGATTCAATGGGTTTATTTAAATGTTCTTTGTTAAAAGAACAAAGGACAAAAAGAAATTGTGTTGGGGTGGGGGAAGGGGAAATTACTACAGCACAAAAAAATCCAGTAATACTTTTATTTGTTTAAGTTAGGAAAGAACCAGGGTGAGGAGGGAGGAAGACCTGAGGGAATGATTACTTACAATTCTTTGAGTCATGTCCTAGGTACCCCTATACAAAAAAGGATTCTTTTGACAATGATATACTAATAGCATTCACACCACAGTGAGATTGAATAGAGAAGAATGGAGCTAAAGGAAATCAAGAAGCTAAGCTTTTATATGTCACTCCCAACGGCTTTCAAAAAAAAAAAACCCAAACCAAAAACTCAACCTGTGGTGCTATAAGTGCTGATGATTTTTCTTTTAGATGCTAATTCTACTCCCTCACTTCTTAGTGCTTCCAAAAGATTCTGAAGTATCCCACTGCCATATCCTGCATTTTCTCTTCTTTTTGACTCTTCCATATTGGAACATGGGATAGAACTAAATGAAAATCTCACTTCACTTTCCTCTGCATCAGTATGAACTTTGTATCCTCCACATTTACTCTTCCTAATTTTAAATTGTACTACAAGAAATGGGGGGAGCAGTTTTGTTTCCACAGAGTTGAAAGTATCCCTCTTCCTCACATCCCCTCCCCCCAGCTTTAGCAAAATGTAAGTCAGGTGGCTGATTAGAACTAGTTCTAATCAGAGCTCTGATCCAGCAGAGACCAGGCTTCTGGTGGGGTAAAGGTTAGAAGACTGTACGCATGCTTAAAAGAGCCATTTCAGGAGGGCATGACGTAGGTAATCAGGGGTTTGCATCTGGCTGAGTGGGATGGTGAAGCTCTCTCATGGAATCTGGATCTTGGTCTTTCTGTGAGTTAAGTGGGATGAATGGCGGTGGGGACCTTTCGGCATGGCTCAGGGCTTCTGACTGACGGCTAGGCCTAAGTTTCAAGTTACAAAAAAAAATCACCTGAACCGTGTCCTCGCCAAATAAGGATAAAAGTGTTCTTAAGAACTGTTATTGGTTCAATTAAGGTTTCCTTGTCCCTTGTACCTGGGTTAGATTTCTCATGAAATCATAAGCCTGGACTCCACCAATGAGAGTAAATGGCCAGTGGTGGTGGGGTGGGGGTTGTTTACATTAGAGTATAAAGCTAAGTTCCGCCCTCTGTGCCCAGCCTCTACCTACCCATCACCTATTGGTTCGGAGATCCAATAGACAATGGTCATGGGATCCTTAATAAAGAAGTTTTCTGTTTCTAAAAGAGACCTCTAACTTTTTAAATTAATTGCTGGCGGGTTGTCTCACCCTACACGTGGCCAATGAAGAGCCTGGGGGAATATTCGATGTAGGGGTCAATAAAAGGACTGGCATCCATCTGAGTCTTTGTACTCTCCTGTACTCTGTTCAAGGGAGGGACCCATTTATTCAGACTGAATAAATGTAAAATAGAATTAAAATGTTCCTGGCTTCCCAACAAGTATTGTTTATTCCTAGACAATTTAAGCATATTTCTAAGAATACATTCATCAATGACTGTAATCCTGGTCTAAGACACAATTATTTTTGGACTTGAATAGGGTGTAACTATCTCTCCATTCATTTATTATTTCTGTTCTGAGCCAGTCACGGAGAGTATACTGAGGGATTGAATGGGAGTCCTAAAGATTCAGAGTCAAATCAAGACTAGCTCTGTTGAGTCCAGGTAAGTCACTAAACCTATACTGTTTCAGAAAACTCCTTAGGACTTACCTACTTAAATCAGGGGTTAGCAAACATTTTCAATAATGAGCCAAATAATAAATATTTTAGGCTCTACAGGACAAAAGGCAAAATCAAGGATATCATACAGGTACTTACATGGCAAGGAGAAAATAAACTTCACAAATTTTTTATTGACAAAATTCAAGACAAAATAACCAAGAAACACAGGTCCACTGGTGAGAAAGATGAACTTCTTTTTTAGAGGGTAACATTTCACTTAACTGGAGTTCAAAGTTAGTGTTCCCTATCATCAAAATCAACTGCAAATGTTCATCTGTTAATGCTAATCTGTAATGAAATTTTAAGTATTTAATCTTTGAAAATGTCTTATCATAGACATAAGTACTGTCAAAGATTGATATCAGTCCACAAGTATATGATTTCAATTAAGCATATCAATCATTTGGAAGACATTTATAGAATTCTATTAGATTCTTCTCTTGATATTTGCCTTTAGTGTGTCATTTTGCACTGCAGATTAATCCACTTCCAATTGAAATTTAGTTAGAAGCTTGTCATTTACACAGTTAAATGGATTTTGGAAAATGGTAATTACTTTAGCACTTTCAGAGGCCCAAAAACTGCTGCTGAACAGCAGTTTAAGTTCAAAAAAGGTATCTCCTACAAATTTGTGTGGGAATAGAAATCTTGCTTGACAGTGAATACAAGGATCATGGCATTCTTAACAGTAAAAGGAAAATAAGAACTAGGTGGCAAAAAGCATAGAGGACTGGGCCTGAAGTCATGAAGAAAGGAGGTTAAGTTATACTGCAGACAATTATGAGCTAAGTGACCCTGAGCAAGTCACTTAACCTCCCAGTCTCAGCTTCTATAATACGACGAGGTTGGACTCTACAGTAGCTTCCAGCTCCAAATCTATGATCCTACAAAGTTATATCAAATTGGGAAGTCCTACCTTAGGCTTAGCAGAAACTCATACTACCTTCTTTACTGAGAAAACAAGTCATAAGCTGCCTCTTCTCTATACCTCAGTATCGTTTTAAAGTATCCCTTTCTTTTCCTTTGCTACAGTCACTAATGAATAACCATAGCTAGCACTTCATAAACATTTCATTTTATCCTCATAAGAATCCTACAAGGTGGGTGTTATTATGACCCCCATTTTATAGATGAGGAAAATAATGCTTAGAGAGATTAATCAACTTGCCCAGAGTCACACACCTAGGAAGTGTCTAAGGATAGATTTGAATTCAGGTCGCCTTTTTGGTCCAGAGTTCTATCCTATAACACCCAACTGATAAAAAAATGATTCTTCTCCTTGGTGACTAAATGCAGTATTAAGGAGAAAGAGTAGAAATATGGGGAAAAAGTAAAACAACTGTTAAGGGGAGAAAGATGGATATAAGCAGAAAGGCTCTGTGGATTTTTTGCCCTGACTATTGAATTCTCTACATCAGCTATTTCAAACCTCTCTTCTCTTTAAGTTTCCTTTATCAAGTCTGTTCCAACTTCTAATACTCTGCTTTGAAGATTAGAGTTATAAGCCCATGTATTTGATTTTTTTTAAAAATATGCTAAGGAACATAAGTCACCGAAGAGGTGGACTGGGACTGCCATATGTACATAACCCGAAAAGATGTAGGACAGAAGAAACAATTCTAAAAAGGTGTCAAACTATAAATACTGGGGTAACACTTGATACAAGAATATTCAACTGTTATTTATAGATGCTAAACAGATTTATTCTTATTTAGATATGCTAAAATTCTTCTAGATGGTGGGAGGAAGGAAACAAGCATTTATTAAGTACCTATTACACGCTATAAACTCATCTTTTCCTCACTACAATTCTGAGAAGTAGTTATAAGCCTCATTTTACAGCTGAAGAAACCAAGGCAAACAGAAGTTAAATGACTTGTCCAGGGACACAGAGTTAGGACATATCTAAGGCAGGATGTGAACTTAGTCATTCCTGATTCCAGGCCCAGTGCTCTTATCCACCGAGCCACCGAAGTGCCTAATGGTAAGTGATATTATTGGAAAATATGCTTTTTAGAGTTAAAAGAGAACTTAAGAGGTCATTGAGATCAGCAGTTCTCAAACTTTTTTGTCTTGGGTCCCATTTACATTCTTAAAAATTACTGAGGACTCTAATGAGTTTTAAGGTGGGATTATATCAAGGGATATGCTGAACCAACTCTACCTGGCTTCAGGAACCCTATAAATCAAGGTTTTGTTATTTTGTTAATTTGTCTAGATTCAAGAATGTGGAGATAATGCAGACTGAGAATTCTAGAGAGCCAGTTGTTAAACATTTACCAGTACACCACAGTTGTATGGATCAATGTTTACCATATCATATCTGCTTCTGCATACAAACTATTGTGATAAATTGTTTTGGTTGATATGTAAAACGGCACATAGTAAATGCTATATAAATATTAGCTATTATTATACGAAGAAAATTCAGCCTCATTCTGATATGTAGTTATAAATAGAAGCAATATTTTAATAGACATGGTCTTAGTATTATTATTAAAATAATTCTGACTCACAGATTCCCTAAAAGGGTCTCAGGGACTTGCAAGGGTAAACTGAATATATTTTTTAGAACCTCTGATCTGCTTACACCCAGTCATTTTACAAATAAAAAATTAAGGGCGTGGACTACATCAAAAGTGTCAAATTCTCCACTTTCCATAGGCAGAATGGACTGGTTTAAACTCCAAGAAAATTGATGCTCCTCCCAAAATATGGTAATTCAACACCTTCCCAACTCCCTCAGCCTCCTCTCCTCCAATTGGAGGGCTGGAGAGTGGAGCACTAAACTCCTCCTAAAGATTTCCTTTATAGAGCTGAGGACCTGGACTTTCAAAGTAACTCGATTTTCTATCTGCAGTTCTACTGGTACTGGGGACCCCACTTTCACCTTCCTTTTGTGTCTTCCTCTATTAGACTGTATTCTCCTTGAGGGCAGGAATAGTCTTTTTATTATTTGTACCTCCAGTGTTAGCTAGTGCCTGGCACATAGAAGGCAAAAAATCGAAGACTCCTGCCCCAAGAACTGCCCAAATCAGATTAAAATGAAACTAAGAAATGTTTAACAAAATAAAGATATAATACAACATAGGTTATGATAATTTGTGGTGTTCTAAGTCAATATGCAGTGCAGAGATCCATTAGCTATTTGAACTTGAGACCACAGGCCTAGATGACTAGTCTGACTAGTTTAAGACTAGTCTTAAGTCTCTTTCTACTTCTCTTTGTACTTCTGACAGAGACCCCCTCAGAATAAATCAAAATAATCAGGAAAATTAAAGTATCTATGGTTGCTCTGCACACTCCTGCTTTTCACACAGAAAGCCTTATTCTCAACTTTATCTCTTTTCTCACCTCTAATCAGCTACCAAGAAGTTTATTAATTATATCCTTGAAAGAGGCAGGTCTTATAGTAGATTGTCAGTCTCCAGGTAAATAACACCTCACCTACGCTTAGTAATCCCTCAGCAAGTCACTCAACCTTTTGATATTTAAGCCTCCCAGACTTTATACTGCAGACGCAGCAGTAACTGATAGAGGGAGTTTCCAATACCAGTGAAATCACAGATCCACTCTTCCCAGTCCCACTCCTCCAGCATTTTCTTGTCCCACAATTAAATATCTAGTTTAGTAATAGTTACCTTGAACCTGGGCTTAGCAACATTTCATTGGCCTCTTTCCTTCTCTCCAGAGAACTAAAATATAACCATCTGGCCCTCATCTTCTTTTGTTGAGGGACATGGATTACTTAAAAGTATTCATAAATGTTAATGAGAACGAATATCTTTTAAGATTATTTTAAAAAGTAATCTTGGTCATACATAACAAATGATAAAATATATACTTCTTTCCTCTCAGTAGGGAGGTAGGGGAATGATGAAAGTAGAATTTTCTGTACACTGTCAGATAGTTATTTTACTGCTTACTTTCCATTTTCCTTTGTTACAAGGGAGAATTCAGTAGAAATAGGGGACCACAACAGGAAACAATTGTGGCATAAAAAACAGAACGAATAAAACTTTTTTAAAAAAGTAAAAAGGATGCCAAAGGTATTTTTTTTTTTGGTGGGGAGGCAGGGTATAGGGAAGGAAGAAGAAAGGTGGAAACAGCCAGTTATGGTGGATATGATATGATTATTACTATTATTATGAATGATCAACAAACTCACATGTATTGTAAACCTTAAAGTGTTTTCCTCAACACACATTTGTGATACAAGTAATACAGAAAGACACAAAAATTGAACCAAGAATGAGTGAGTAGAACTTAATATTCCAAAAAATCTGGAAATCACTACTTTAAACCACTGAGCCTTAAATGACAATACAAGAAACTTTGGTCTATGTCAGAAAGGACTTCAGATGAGCTTATGCCACACCTACACATGCACAGGTGCGCACTTGTGAACGTGAACATGAATGCTCACTCTCAGGCTCGAGAGCTTTCTCTCTCTCTCTGGCTCATTCTCTCAATACTAAATAAAAACATATGGTGAACAATTAAAGTTATTGATCCCAGCCTACTTAAATAAGCTGCTAATACTGGAAAATGGGAAATGAACAAAAGAGGTTATCATCAAGGGCAGGCACCACTAGGTAAGTTTATCTAAACTTTAGTTTCCTCACCTGTAAAATAACTTAAGTCCCTAACAACTTTAAAATTCTATGACCCTTACTGCAAGCAGCCAGAAAGAAACAATTTGAATATTGTGGAAACACAATCAGAAATAACACAAGATCTAGCAGCTTCTACATAAAGGGATCAGAGGGCTTGGAATATAATATTCCAAAGGTCAAAGGAGCTAGGATTAAAACCAAGAATCACGTACCCAACAAAACTGAGTATAATGCTCCTCGGAAAAATATGGACTTTCAATAAAATAGAGGACTTTCAAGTTTTCTCAATGAGAAGAGCTGAATAGAAAATTTGACTTTCAAATACAAGAATCAAGAGAAGCATGAAAAGGTAAACAAGAAAGAGAATTCATAAGTGACTTGCTAAAGTTGAATTGTTACTTTTACATTCCTACATGGAAAGATGATGTGCGTAATTCAGGAGACCTTTCTCAGTATTAGGGGAATTGAAAGGAAATATAGACAGAGGGCACAGGATGAGTTGAATATGAAGGGATGATATCTAAAAAAAAAATGAAATAAATTTAAGGGGCGAGAAAGGAAATATATTGAGAGAGGGAGAAAGGGAGAGATAAAATGGGGTAAATTATCTCACATAAAAGCGGCAAGAAAAAGCAGCTCTGTTGGAAGGGAAGGGGGCGGGTGAGGGAGAATGGGTGAATCTTGCTCTCATGGGATTCAATTTGAGAAGGGAATAACATACACACTCAATTGGGTATATTACTCCACAGGAAAGTAAGAGGAAGGGGATTAAAAAATGGGGGTGGGGGGGATGATAGAAGGGAGAGCAGATGGGGGGAGGAGGTAATCAAAAGCAAACACTTTTGAAAAAGGACAGGGTCAAGGGATAAAATTCAATAAAGGGGGACAGGATAGGATGGAAGGAAACAGAGTCAGCCTTTCACAACATGAGCATTGTGGAAGTGTTTCACATAATGATGTATGTGTGATCTATGTTGAATTGCTTGCCTTCCTAGGGAGGGTAGGTGGGAAGGAAGGGAAGAGGGGAGAGAATTTGGAACTCAAAGTTTTAAAAGCAGATGCTCAAAAAAAAAGTTGTTTTTTGCATGCAGCTGGGAAGCAAGATATATAGGGAATGGGGCATAAAAATCTATCCTGCCCTACAAGAAAGGAAGGGGAAAGGGGATGAGTATGGAGGGAGTGGGGTGACAGAAGGGAGGGCTGACTGGGGAATGAGGCTATCAGAATATATGCCATTTTGGAATAGGGGGGAGGGTAGGAATGGGGAGAAAATTTGTAACTCAAAATCTTGTGGAAATCAATCTTGAAAACTAAAATATTAAATAAAAATGATAAAATTTTAAAAAAAATCTTTTTTATCCATTTACTCTCCAGGTGAGCATAAATAAGTCATTTTATTTATCTGGGGCAGTTCTCAAATATATGTATATTTACTTATAAATTATATATATAGCTACCATATGACTGTCATGTTATATACTATTAGTATATGAATATATCAAAACAAAAACATAAATATCAATAAAATGATTAAATAAAATTAAATGATATTTGAAAATTATGCTAATAACGTTAAAAAAATTCTATGACCTTGGGAATTTTTTCAGGTGTGATCACTGAACCAATATTGGAAATCTTGAAAACTTATGGACAATGGAAAAGGTAACAAAGGACTAGATGGGCAAAAATTTCCCTAGTTTTCAAAAAAGAGACAATGGGCAGGCTGATGGACTTGAAATCAATTCCTGAACAATTCCTCATATAACTGAAGGAATAACCAATTCCGGATATTACTGAAGGGAAGGTTTGTGAGTCAGTCAGTCAAAAAGCATTTATTGAAAGCCTACTATTTGCCAGGCACTATGCTAAATGCTCAGGATACAAAGAAAGAGAAAAGATAGCCCTTGGTTTCAAAGAGCTCATAGTTTAATGGGGGAGAGATAACATGAAAAAATTTACATACAAACAACATCTATACAGGATAAATGGGATATAATCATAGTGGGAAGTCACTTGTCTTAAAGAAGGGTTAGGAAAGGCTCCTAGGAGAAGATGGAATTTTAGCTGGAATCTGAAGGAAGCCAGGAGGCAGAGAATAGGAAGGAGAGTATTTCAAGGATGGGGAACAAGTAGAAAATGCCCACTCTAGAGGAGCATCTTGGGTGAGAAACGGCAGGGAGGCCAGCATCACTGGACTGCTGTAACAACCATGCTGTTTGCAGCTGCTGTGGAGGTGAATGACCAACAACAAGAGCACACAGCAGGGCTGCTAGCACAGGTTCTTTGACCTGCTTTTCTAAGGAAAGCAATTTTAAGGGGTTAACAATCTCACTCTAATATACATTTATATATACATATACACACACACACACACACACACACACCCCAATCATTCACCTAGTTCAGGGGAAAAAGTCAGCACCCTGAACTTCAGAGCAAATACAAACAGATCAAAATAACACAAATCAACAGACAGGCTTCCATCTGTCCTACCATAAACATTATATACATAGTTACCAGAGAGAGAAGCGCCAACACCTGGGTTTTCAAAGCAGGGGGGAAAGCTCCAACAGCTACCCAGAGTCTCCTCTGGACAAATCACCAACACTCTTCCAATGAGTGTGCCCCCCAAAGAAAAATGCCAACCTCAGAGTATATATACCCTGTTCAGGACCCTGAGGGCTCAGCACCTACTTAGCAAAAGGGTGTGGGAAAGATCTTTAATCACTAGCACCACATCATACACATTGTTTCCAATCAATGACTCAAACAAAGGCAAGACTCAAAGACCCCTCAGTGCTGAGAAGTACTCCAAAACAAAAGACAACAAAGGTCCCACTTTGCTTGCCATTACATTTGAAAGGCAAAAGTCAGTGCTGAGAAGCACTCTCGAACAAAAGGCAAACAAAGGCAAGACTCATTAAAGGCACCTGATTGCCTTAGCATTCCAAAAGAGAAAACAGTAAAAAAAAAAAAAAGTCCCACCCTTCCTACCCTTACAACTGCAAAGTACATGGGGGTGGAGTGGGGGAGACAACAGGAAGTAAGGTATAACACAGGAGGAGGCCAGGTTAAGAAGGGCTTTGAATGCCAAAGATTTCATATTTGACCCTAAAGATGATAGAGAGCCACTGGAGATTACTGAATGAAGGCGGGGGAAAAGGGGGGGTAAGGGGGAAGATCAAAGTAACATGGTCAAGACCTGTACTTTAGGAAGATTAATTTGACAGCTGAGTGAAGGATGCACTAGAGTGGGAAGAGACTTAAGGCAGGGTAGTAATAGAATCACAAACTTAGATTTGTAAAGGACCTTAAAGGTCATATATGATTCAACCCCTTCATTTTACAGATCAGAAAAGTGATGTCCTGAAAAATAAAGTGACTTGCCTAAGATCACATGGGTAGTACATGGCAGAATATGATTCAAATTCAAGCCCAACACTCCACCTTACACTCTTTTGAAATTGTGAAAGGTTAACCCATTCAGTTAAATGTGAAATTTTTAGAAAGAAAAAAGAATGTTGATTAAAATACGAGCTAAGTTTGCTAAAGTGGAATCTGATGTAATCTATCCTTAATACAAAAAGAATTTTATTACAAAAATTCCAAGATTTCCTTGTATATGAGCACAATAGCATGAAAGAGTCATATACATATATATGTCCTAGGTTTTATACATCAAACTTAAAGATAACAATTTGCTTTGCTAAATGTTAAAAGTTTAATAAGCAAGTACAAATGCAAAGAAAAATCCATTATAAACAACGAGAGCTTACAAATCACTGTGTTCAATGAAATTTCACTAAAAAAAAAATAGGCAAAATATCACATTCCTGGTATTTAGGCCCCGAAGATGAAAAAAGCTAATGATACTTTGTTGTGAAGGAGTCTACCCAGGAAGGGAAAGAGGAGGCACTAGATACTATCATACAAATTTATTTTTCCTCTAATTTTTTTTATCTTTATGTAAGTGGGGATTTTTCTGGCGAAAGCTGGGGTTAGTGCATTTAAGGGAAGTGGAATATGGGATCTGAAGACTGTCACTTAGAATCATATAATGTTAGCTGTTTGAAGGCCATTTAGACATTACCGAAACAACCTACTAAAAAAGTAATCCCTTCTACAACATCCCTGACATATAATCGTTAGCTACCATGGCAGAATCAAAGAAATTTCAAAAACTCTTAGTTCATTTTCGGGAGGATATAAGGACAGACACCAGAACATATTCTTTATACAAAATTACCTATTGTGGAAATTTATTATGGCTAAATCAATAAAGTCCTGATACGCAATCTACTGGGACAGAGAGAGATGCATTGCTTTTACAATGTAATAAAATGTGTCTATATTAGCGACAACAAATTAGTTTGCTAGTGTCATTAAGTCCATTCATATTTCATAAAATAGCATACCGCAGTCTAAAGCCATACAAATTGAATACACGTAAGATGATTTAAACTTTCTCCTATGTGTTCCCTTACATGGCAAGTAAATTAATGTATTTTCACCCTACTACTTTACTCTTTTTGAGAAGTGAGTGGGTTGAGATTATGTGGCTCAGTCTCATCTCTATATAGTTCCTACCATATGCTGAAAAGAAACTTTCAATTCAAGAACAAATATTAAGGGATTAAATAAAGTTAAACTGTTTACATTCCCACACAGGAAAAAGGTATTTTTAACTCCTCTAAATTTTCTCATTATTAGGGCAGTTAAAAGGAATATACAATAGACAAGAGGATATGGGTGTGAGTTGTATATGATGAGATACTTACTTAAAAAAAATTAAAGAGTGAAAAAGAAGAAAGCAATAGGAGAAAGAGAAAGGGAGAGGTAGAATGGGATAAATATTGAGCTGTTATTTATTTTTTAAAGTACATATACGTAAAGTGCATTTCATACCCAAATATGCTGTAATATGCTCTAATCAAGTTTATCCTTAACTTTCCAATATTACTTACTATATGAAACAAACCCAAATCCTTTTATAGCTAAAAAGTACAAAGAGTTAAAAGCCAAAAGATCTGTTTCAACCATTATTCTGACTATATTAACATTAACCATTAGCTCACTAGTCTGAAGTGCTAATTTGCCAAAGTATCCTGAGTGGCTGATTTGAAGATTGGCTAATTAGGACATAAGACCACAGCAAATGTACAAAGAGAGAGAATTCAGATTAAGAATATTTTTCAAAAGACATTTTTTAAAATCCCCAAATCACTCCCAAATTATGCTCTTAAAATTATACACCATTTAGAAAAATGGAAAGCTATCTTAAGAAGTATTAAAAACTAATTCTTTTTTGCAATATGATTAATGTGAAATTGTTTAATGTGAGCTTATATCAGACTGCATGCTGTCTGGGGGAGGGAAGGGGAGAAAATTTGGAACTCAAAAGTTTGTGCAATTGAATACTGTAAAAAAAAAAAAAGCAGTATTATAAACTGAAATCAAGAAGGCAAGCTGGTGATAGGCGTTTACCATCCAGTAGCCAACGTACCAAAGACAAAACATAACAAAAGAGTACTTTACACATAATTTATGATATAGTTTGTCGCAAGACTGAACCTTTTGGACAAGTATGGAAGACCTAACATTTAAGACAACATGTAATGAATGGTGGATTACCATGTATAACTTATAGCTTATATAACTTAATAATGTTATATATCCTGACTCCAGGGCCAGTGCTCTACTCACTGTACCACCTAGCTGCCCCCAAATTGTCTTTTCTAAAATTTATAGAGTAGCTTATTGGCTTGAGTCAGTCAAATAACTAACTACCCTTTAGCAATTATCTTTGCCTTTTCAATCCACAGAATTCCAAGATATAGTCAAACCTATATTCATTGGAAAATAAGTTTTTCCCCATTAAGATTTCTCCCCTGTTCTTTGTAATTACAGTAATGACCAACTAGAACATTTTCAAAGATACTCTATTTTATACCTTGGGAATCTACATTATTATAAGGTTGGGTGTGGTGGCTCATGTTTGTAGTCCATGCTAACAGGGAGGCAGAGGCTAGTCAATTGCATAAGCTTGGGACTTGTGAGCTAAGGCAAAAGTCAGTAATCTGATGTCTATATTAAGTCTATCATCATCAGTGTGGTGAGAAGAACCAGGCTGCTTAAAAAGGGATGAATTGGCCTAGGTCAGAAACAGTAGGTCAAAGCTTCCATGCCAATCAGTAATGGGATCAAGCCTTTGAGTTACTTCTGCATCTCTAGCCTGAGAAAGATAGGGAAACTCAGTCTTAAATTTATGTTATTTCCCTCTCCGACCCATGTTATATACTTACTTCCCCCATTCTAACTTCTATCTGTTCAATAGAGCAAGAAAAAAGTTTTAGTCTATCCATTTTCAGTTTTCTATATGGATTTATGCGAACAGTTTATAAAGTAAGATAGTAGACCTCACATGTTGCACTGATACCTTAGTCTACGGGCTGCAAGAGGTATTTTGTGACCAAAAAAAAATTACTTTATATTCTTATACAATGAACTTTGTGTAGTTGGATGGCTTGGGGCATTATCTTAAATCTGTAATGCTTTACACGAAATACTGTTGCACTCAAAATTTTTCAATGAAAATCCACCTTCAAAAATAGCTTTTGGAGCTAGGATAACCTGAATTCAAGTCCTACCTCTGACACACATTGACTGTGAAACCCTGGACAAGTCACTTAACCTCAGTGCTGTGGGCAACTCACCCGTGCTTTTTTATTTGCATGGAACTGATGGGATAGATGGTTTTAGCTTCTCTGAGAACAAGGATTTCAAGACAAGTAAACAAGCATTAGTTTTAATTTTAAATTATCTTTTGCATTACTATCCAACAAAAGTGTTAGGTGATCCTTAAACACTTAAATCTAGACTGAATTTTTTCTTTCTTTGCAATGTAAATTCCAAAGGCATCCCTTACTGGAATAAGCTTGTTTCATCCATGCTAAAAAAAAACTTATAGACCAGTAAATCCAGGCTCTTCGATCATTTTCTTCAAAATATCAGCACATTTAGCTTCCAAGTCCTCATACACACGGGCTACAACTCCGCTAATTTTTTTTTCCTTTTTTTTCTCCCACTTAATGATTTTTTCTCCCAATTACATGCAGAGATAATTTTCAACATATACTTTTACAAGATTTTGAGTTCCAATTTTTTCTCCCGCCCTTCCCTCCCCAAGACAGCATGCAATCTGATATAGGCTATACATATACAACCATATTAAACAAATTTCCACATTAGTCATGTTGTGAAAGAAGAATCAGAACAAAAGGTGAAAATCACGAGAAAGAAAAAAAAAGAAAAAATAGTATGCTTCAATCTGCATTCAGACTCCATAGTTCTTTCTCTGGATGTGTTCAGCATTGTCCATCATGAGTCCCTTGGAATTGTCTTAGATCACTGCACTGCTAATTTTAATTAAACATTACACCAAGTGAGCCCTATTTTTAAAGTGATGGAACCAATACTGGCAGCGATTTTCACTATCGACTTTATTTCAATTTTTTCACTGCCTTAAATAAACTTGAAGCTTCTATCTGAATAGTCGCTCTGCTAAGAGGAATGCAATTTTTGATTGCAGTCTTCTGCTAAAAGACATTCCATTTTTATCACTGTAACACTATTTACTGGACATTTCAAACTGAATATCCTGTAGGCATGTCCAAAATGAAGCTGTCTTTCCCACCAAGCTCATACATAATGAAAGCACTTAAAAATGCACACCAATTTCAAACTAGAGTATAACAGTTATGTGGGAAGTTCTTCATATCTGTATGGGTAAGGATCCTGGACTATTTCTGAAATTAGTATTCTTTTTTATGGTCCATCATCCTTCACATATTAGGAGAGAGGTGGGGCCAGTCAGGTAGTTCTTCCAAATGGCTTTTGAAACTCCTGCTCTAAGATTGAGATAGCTTGCATGGTAATAGACTGAGTATTAAGTTACCTAACCTAATAGGTCTGGCCAGCTTACAGCAGAACAGATACCAGACTTTACATCCTGTCCTTAGCAACCTAGGCAATCTTCTCATCTGCCTTGCAGCTGGGAGGACTGTGCTCTCCCACATCTTGCTCTGGCCACAGATATCAAATCAATTAGACCCCTGCTAGGTCAAAGTCAGTTGACTGATCAAAGGATTAACTTTTCATCACAGTGACTACTCAGATGCAATCCTTCCCTGGTCAACACTGCCCTATACAGGTTATCTTCCCTTAGCTCCTTAAAGTAAGGTACTATTTCACTTTCATATTCTTAACCTCAGTACTACAGTACCTGGTTCTGAGTAAGAGATCAATAAATAATGACTTTTGGTTGACTAAATATACCAAAAATAACCCCCCCAAAACAAAACAGAAAAGGTGAGAGGAGGAGGAGGAGGAGAAGGAAGGAGCAGCATATTAAAAACTTCATTTTATTTCAACTAGAAATATTATGAATAAATATTTCTCTAGGCTAAAATCCTTTTCCAGACTTGTGCTCTGCTGGGGGGCAGGGGGTGGAAAGGACACACAAAACACCCTTCTTAAAGAAATGGATTAAAGTGTAGGTGATCAAACTTAAAACTTGAGTACTTTCCATCCAGTTAAGTTATTGCCTTTTCCATCTCTTGAAGTGACTGAGATACTGACCCATCTAAGAGCAGTCCCCTCTTTCCCCATATTACATTATGATTCAACGTTCTCCATTCTGAAAGGATTTTCCTTATCAATCACAGAAAGGAGATTCTTATCAAACCTTGAGGGGAGGGGTTAAGGAAGGCACAGAATAGTGACTCTTGTTAAATGACTTCTGAAATGTTCATCCACAGCTCTTGTGTTGTTTTGTTTCTCTCTCTTTTAATCCTTCCCTCCCTCTCTCTTTTTCTCTCATAGAAGAATGCTTGGATTTAGAATAATGCTAAATTAAATAGTTTCTGGGAGACTTGTGCCTAAAATACAGAGTATAGTAGGAATCAGGGAGGGGAAACGTGGTATGAAATATTTGAGAGGGCATCAATGAAAGTAGAAACAAGAAATGATTTTGTACCACAAAACCCCTGGACAGGAAGAATTGGATGAGTCTGAGCAGCACGTGAAAAAAAACGAAGCTGGAGCTCCCTCTGTCAAAAACAGTGCCTACTGATAGCACTGAGTTGCATTAATTATACTTTCATTCTTCAAAAAGCAGAAGTGAAAACTAAAACTACTATTCTGGACCTGATTCTGACTAACAATGAAGAACTGGTTGATGAAGTAGAAATAATAAGAACTTCAAGTGCATGTGGCCAACCTCTCCAACGCGGAGTCCGCAATAAAGAAAGGCAAACAACCTGCCACGCAATTTCAAAAAGTTTAGAGAAAGGACAGATAGGACCCAATGCCCTGCCTAAAGAGACCACCAATGTGGATACACAGGGAGATTCAATGACAAAGATAAAACTCAGATTTTTTTTTTGGTAAAAAAGAAGTTCAAGCAACCAATTAAAAAGACATCGATTAACGATATAATGTATAAAACAATCTTGATTTACAAAAGACTTGCATTCTGGGAGATAAGAAGTCAAAGCACTGAGAGTTAAATGCTAGAAAGACAATTTCTGCCCTCAAAGAACTAACAATCTAATGAACTGTAAATTCAAACAACTATGTGAAAACCAGATATACACAGAACTTACAATTTAATGTAGATGACAACATGGAAATAACTATGTAAAAACAAGATATACACAGAATAAATTGGAGATAAATTCAGAAGGAAGACTTTAGCATTAAGGGGGATCTAGAAGGGATTTCTTGTGTGACCTTATAGAGGGTGGCATTTTAGATGAGATTTGAAGAAAGTCAGAGAAGCAAGGAGGTGATGAGGGAGAGAGTTGCAGACATGGAGGACAGCCAGTGAAAATGCATGAAATGGGAGGGGGAGAGGGTCGTTGGGAGACGGGGGTGGCATGGGGCCAAGATGGCTGAGTGAGAGCTGGGACTTGCTTGAGGTCTCCCCCAATACCTGCAAAAATGACCCTAAACAAATTCCAGACCTACAAAACCTGCAAGGTGACAGAGTAAAGCAAATATGTACCCCAAGATGACCTGGAGGGCTGACAGCACACCGGGTGGGGGCAGAACACAGTCCAGTTTGGCCAGCAGGCACAGACCATGGTGGAGCTGGCCTCAGGGGACTGAATCACTGACAGCTGTGGTGGTTCCCAGGCTTCTCAATCCACAAATGCCAAAGACAAAGTAGAAAGTCAGTGTGGAAACCACCACCAAGGTGAGAGAAGAGCAAGGTCTGGTTCCAGTTCCGGGAGTGGTGGAAGTGGTAGGTGGCAGCAGCTGCTGCTTCCTGAGCTCCAGGCCCACAGACAGTGGGGGAAATCAAGGAGCTGATCAGAGGGGGATTGCAGGGATGTCTTTGCTGGCACTAAGGCAGGATTCTCTTGCTTTGCCCTGCTTGGATCTGGGTCAAAGTCCTGGGTGGTGGTCCTGGGGTGAGGAGGAGCGCTGATGTGTCAGAGCTTGTGGCAGCTATGGAGAGGGATTCCTCCTAGCAGCTCCAAGGCAGAAAAGAGTGCTTGTGGTCCCTCACAGACCAGAGCACAAGCCAAGAGAGGAGCAAACACCTCTCCTTTGATCATACCACCTTAGAAGAACAGAAAATTTATCAGTGTCTAGTAGTATCTCTGACAACACCTGCACAAAAGCCCTGAAATTTGGGACAGAGCACTCTCCATTCCGGAAGCTGAGACCTACCTTGACAAAGAGCTCAAAAGTCAAGTAATTGCCTGAGAAAATGAGCAAACAGGGCAAAAAAAAAAAAAAAATCAGACTATAGAATCTAACTTTGGTGACAAAAAAAGATCAAAACATACAGCCAGAGGAATTCAGCAAAGTCAAAGAGCCTACATCCAAAGCCTCCAAGAAAAATAAGAATTTGTTTCGGGCTATGGAAGAGCTCAAAAAGGATTTGGAAAAGCAAGTAAGGGAAGTAGAGGAAAAACTGGGAAGAGAAATGACAGTGATCAAAGAAAATCATGAAAAAAACGAGTCACTGACTTGCTAAAGGAGACCCCCAAAAATACTGAAGAAAATAACACCTTAAAAATAGACTAACTCAAGTGGCAAAACAGCTCCAAAAAGCCAATGAGAAGAATGCCTTAAAAGGCAAAATTAGCCAAATGAAAAGGAGGTCCAAAAGACCACTGAAGAAAATACTAACTTAAAAATTAGAATGGAGCAAGTGAAAGCTAGTGACTTTATAAGAAATCATGAAATTATAAAACAGAACCAAAAGAATGAAAAAATGGAAGACAATGTGAAATATCTCACTGGAAAAACCACTGACCTGGAAAATAGGTCCAGGAGAGATAATTTTAAAATTATTGGACTACCTGAAAGCCATGATCAAGAAAGGAGCCTAGACACCATCTTTCAAGAAATTATCAAGGAAAACTGCCATGATATTCTAGAAC
>CM053622.1:232236952-232257082 GCA_028646595.1 Phalanger gymnotis | reverse complement strand
TTCCCAGGTCAAGGAGAAAATAATGCAAGCAGCCAGAAAGAAACAATTTGAATATTGTGGAAACACAATCAGAATAACACAAGATCTAGCAGCTTCTACATTAAAGCATCAGAGGGCTTGTAATATGATATTCCAGAGGTCAAAAGAGCTAAGATTAAAACCAAGAATCACCTACCCAACAAAACTGAGTATAATGCTCCAAGGCAAAATATGGACTTTCAATAAAATAGAGGACTTTCAAGCTTTCTCAAAGAGAAGAGCTGAATAGAAAATTTGACTTTCAAATACAAGAATTAAGAGAAGCATGAAAAGGTAAACAGGAAAGAGAAATCCTAAGGGACTTACTAAAGTTGAACTATTTTGTTTACATTCCTACATGGAAAGATGATATTTGTAATTCATGAGACCTTTCTCAGTATTATGGTAGTTGAAGGGAATATACATATATATATATGTAGATAGAGGGCACAGAGTGAGTTGAATACAAAGTGATGATATCTAAAAAGTAAAATTAAGGGGTGAGAGAGAGGAATGTACTGGGAGAAGGAGAAATGAAGAGACAGAATGGAGTAAATGATCTCACACAGAAGACACAAGAAAAAGCTTTTACAGTGGCAGGGAAGAGAGGGAAAGTGAGGAAACACCTTAAGAGTAGAAACTCAAGATGAAGGCTGAAATGATCATCTATCCAGGTGCTCTCAATGAATTCAAAACAATGTACCTGGATGAATTACATCCTAGGGTGCTAAACAAATCTGGCAGATATGAATTATGAGCTACTAAGATCTTTGAAAGATGTTGGAAAACAGGAAAGGTGCCACAGTACTAGAAAAGTTAAATGCTAGACCAATTTAAAAAAAAAAAAAAGAGTATAAGCTATGGTCATATGAGCTTGGCCTATTCCTGGCAAAATTCTAGAATGTAATTATTAAAGGGATGAGTGTTAACACTTAAGTGAACCCATGCAATACCCACAACTTTGTCTATACCACCAAAAAGATCACTAAAAGAGGAAAAGGAACCACATGTACAAAAAAAAAATACTTCTAGCAGCTATTTTTGCATATGCAAAGAGCTGGAAACTAAAGGGGTGCCATCAACTGCAAAATAGCTGAACAAATTATGACATATGAATATGATGGAATACTATTTTGCTGTAACAGCTGATGAAGGTTGGGGCAGCTAGGTTTTTAGAACTAATTGAGACAGAGACTATTCTTGACAAAATATAACATGCCACAATCCCTACTCAAGACTAGGTATAGAAAACAGAAGCAAAGACAAATGAAGCAGGAAGAACACACACACACACACACACACACACACACACACGCACACACACACACACACACACACACACACACAAAATCAAGGCTAGAACAGTCCTTTAAGTGTAGTGTCAGGAATGTTGAAAGCACAGAATTCATTGAAGTTGGCATGAAGACTAGAGACAACAGAAGTAGGGCAAAGAGAAGTATTGAAAACAGCATGGCAGAGTGGTAAGAATGCTGCAATTTTGTCACATGTAGATATCACTTGTGTGACCGTATGCAAGTCACTTCACCCTCCAGACCTATTTCTTGATCTATAACATGGAGGTCTCTAAGGCCCCTTCCAATTTAAATCTATGACCCTAGGATCCAAAGATTAGGATTATAATTTAGGGTGAATGATTCTATTATTGGCACACAGTGATCACTTAATAATGTTTATTGGATTGGATATTGAACAAAGGCAAGAAGGTAAGGATAAGTAATTTCTGTTTTGCTTCTTTTTCCCAGACAAGAATAGTGACATTTGTATTGGAAGAGACAGAACAAAAAGGTTAAATAGGGGACTGCTAACCAAGTTGAGAGCACCTAGAAGTTTGATGAGTTCTAGTCATCAGAGGCAGATAAACTACTTTCCAGAGCACTGAAAGAACTGAAATGATTGTTCACTTCTAGTAAGTGGCCTTTGAAAGCTCAAGAAGAATGGAAGAAGTACTGTTGGATTTGGAGAAAGACACATGTCCCAATTTTCCCCAAAAGGGAAGCAAAAAGAACCTGTGAACTATAGGCTGCTGTGCTTTGCTTTGAAACCTGTAAAATTTCAGAATGTATATAAGTAAAGGGTTGGTTGGTGACTATGAAAAAGAAGTGTTGAAATACAGAGAAGCAGAGAAGGATCTACTGAACTGATGCAGAGTTAAGTGAGAAGTCAAGGAAACAACATACATAGTAACTACGATATCAAGAATGGAAAGAACCACAAACCAAAAAATCAAAAGTAAATGTAACAAAATTATAAAGAATAAGCAGGGTACTTGAGAAGAGATATGAAAAGTCACCCCCAACTCACTCTTTATGGAGGGGGGAGATCCCCAGTTGTTACAGGTTGTACATTTTTTCAGACTTTCTCAATTTATCAGTTGTACTGATTATTTTTTTTCTTCTCTGAAAAAATATTATTTTCCATATGGGATGACTTTCTAAGAGAAGGAAGGAGAAGGCTACCTGAGATAATTATGGTGATGTAAGAAACAGAAACTATCAATAAAAACTCATTTAAAAAAAAGTGTGGCAATGACAAAGAAAGAACATGGATTCCTTAAGATCAGGTCTAGTCAGACTAACCTCATTTCCCTTTTTTTTCCTGGAGTACTAAATTGGAAGAGATCAGAATATTGTAAATAAAATTTGCCTATATTTTAGAAAAAGACATTTGAAAGTCTCTCATGCTGTTCCCATAGAAAAATGTGGATTAGATGATAATCCATTTAGACACATGAACGGCTGAACTCAAAGGGTAGAGTGAAATAACAAAATGGAAGTCTCCCACGTAATTTTAAATAATGTGGATATAAGTTTGATTTGGATGAAAGCCTAGGCAAAATACTTTTTGTGTCATTGTAAAAAAAAACCTTTTTATGAAATACTTTGTTTATATCATTTCATCTCATCCTCAAAAAGTAGGGCTAGGATGTGAGGCAGGAAGAAAGTGCAATTATTCTCTTATAACAGATGGAGAAACTGAAGCTGAGGTGACTTGTCTAAAGTCACTGAGATAGTAAATGGAGAGCCTCAACATTAACTCAGTTCTCTGGACCCTATGCCCAAATGTTCTTTCCAAGACTGATTCTACCTGGCTAGCATATAAACCTACTTTAGAAAAGAAAAGGAAGAAAAAGTAAGCTTTGGTTTGTGCCTTTTTCCCCCCCTTTCTAATTGTTGTGGCAGCAGGGAAATAATTTTAAATATATGTAACGTACAAGTTTTTAAAAGTAAGAAACAAAACAAAAAGCCCCATGGGGATGGCATGGTAGAGTGGCTGTCTGGAGACTCCTCCAGATCTTTAAGCAAATGCAGCCTACCCTAAATTCTAAATGATTTAGACACATTCACTTGCCCCAAAACCAAATGACTTCCAACACTGCTTCTTCCAGCTCTAGAATTCTACAACTTTATCAACATACCTTAAATTAAGATTAAAAATCCACCAACTAGTTGTACCAGGTAATACATAACAAAGTCTCTTTGAGGCAGCTCTTGGATAAAGGAAAGTTCAACTCACCTTATGAAAGTGTTTGGCTTTCTAGCAACAATTTACATATATAATAATAAAGACTACTATAATCTAGCATCTCAAGTGAATGTAGCATCTGGTGCTTTAAATATAAACACATCTTTTCTACCCTCATGTTTTAAAAGTACCACAAATAATCTTCCAAAGACAAAAATACTTAAGCACTGCAAAACAGCACAGACAATTTTATACAATGAATTCTGGCTAAGATACTGGATAGTGACAGACATGAAAAAAAGGCATCAGTAAAATATTCATGTAAAAATCACAGAAGAAAGCAAAAATACACGAGAGGAACATATATTTGTTATTACCTTATTGAACTTAATATCTTAATGAACTGTAACAAAAAGTCAGTTCCTTATGTAATCTTGTTTTTCTTCATGTGTTAAAGTGTTTGCTGATGATTAAATTTACAATTAAAAAAATTTAAAAAAAAACAACTGTATAGTCCACTACACTAGTGGACCAATTTAAACTACTCATGATAATTCATAGCAACTGCTTTATTGGTATGACACGTGAAGTGTCTGAAAAATGTGTAGTATGTTAGAAAAAATTTTGAAAGTTCACTAACTACCTAACAGGGCTCACATATAAGCAAAATGTTTTGTAATTCTAAACCTCAGAAGCTAACATTAACATAGCCCTTTTATTACTTCTCAATTTCAGTCCAAGAAGAGACTTAGGAGTGATTATAATAAACCCTTTCCCTGCAAACATGAATTCAAGAAGGTCTGGTAGCATCAAGTATTGCAAGCAAAGGAGAAAATATTATCTTACCCTTGTACAAACAAAACCATGGTACAGTAGCACCAGCATACAGTGTACAATTTTGGTCTACACTTGAAATATATTTTGGAAGTGGAGCTAATTAAAATAATCAAGGGGATAAATCAAATCAGTAAATGACTGAAGATTTCTTTAGTACCCACTATATTCTAGGTGCTAGGCATAATAAAACAAAAATCAAACTGTTCCAGCCTCACAGAATTTACATTCTCTCAGTAAATATCAACAAAGTAAAAATGGAGTAATTTGGGGTGGGGAGGAGAGACAAGCACTATCAGTTGGGAGGAAAAGGAGAGGATTCTTAGGAGTTGGTGCTTGAGATGATCTTTGAAGGAAGCCAGGGAGTCTGAGGTAGAGATGAAAAGGCAGTGAACTGTAGGCAAGAGGACAGAAAGAAAGGCAGTAAGATAGAATGTCATGTGAAGAACAGCAATAAAGCTAGGTAAGATAAGATCTTGGCATAAGGACAGATTAAAACTAGTCTAGAATGGTGAAGGTTGAAAAGAGATATGATTTTTTTTAAAATAATGAATTATATAGAGTAAATGTGGACTTAAGTTACCAAATCTGAGAACAAGAGAATAAAGGAACACCCTTAAAGAGAGAACAAAGTAGAAACTCTCAGCAGATTTTGTTTTCAAAGTTCTAAATAAAGGATGTCCCAAAATTCTTGCTGAGGTTTTAAGTTTAGTAGGATTAATAGACTAAGACCTCTGGGACACTGTATTTAAGGAAACACATAACCCAAAGTTCTGTCTCATAGTTAGTACCTAATTTTGCATACTTAATAAAGTATTCACAGTCATCTCTAGGGATATCCTTTATTATTTCACATAGCAGATAGTAAATATGTAGAATTCACTATCCTGAGATAAGAGGCAGAACATATATTTTTAAAACATGGAAATAAATATATGGATGGCAGATTGATAACAAATTGCAAAGGAATGCCATAGCTATTTCAGGTTATATGCCAAACCTCAGAGGTTCAAGAGAACACAGAATCTTAGTTTTAAAAGAAAACTCATTGAGCTGACCAAGGGCAATTGGGCCACTTTTACTGTCAGCATTAAAGTCAAATGACTTCTGATTAAAATCACCTATAACTGTCATGTACTTTTAAGAAAAAAATCAATAAAAAAAAATAGTCAAGGTTTTGTCAAGGGGCAATAAGGAATAAGTCTATTGTAATGCCCCTTAAAATACTCTATAGAGTAATCTATTGATATGGGAATTGATGGAGACTAGTGACAGAAAACCTGGCCTAATTTAATCCAGCCATTTCTCTTCACCTCTAGAGTGTTCCTCATGCTCCTTCGATATAAATTTAAATATCTGCTGTATTGTTCAGAAGGAAAATAGGGATTGGGAAATTGAAAGATGATGTTGAAAGAAAGATATGGCAGGTACCAGGGCGGATACAGGAGTTCTAAAAGTTTACGTGATAAAAACAATTTAAAAACTCTTGTACTATGTACCAAAATCAACAGGATTCCTGTATGGTGATAACAAAATTCAGGAGACCATAACAGAATGGAGTTCTATAAAATGTAAAAAAAATATCTGGGAACCACTTTACTCAAGCAGATTCTACAACGATCCAATTACAAAATGTTCCTTAGAGCGGGGTGGAGCCAAGATGGCAGCTGGAAAGCAGGGACTTGCTTAAGCTCTCCCCCAAATCCCTCCAAACACCTGTAAAAAATGGCTCTGAACAAATTCTAGAAATGTGGAACCCACAATAGCAGATGGAAACAGGTCTACTGCCCAAGAGAGCCTGGATGGTCACCGGGAAGGGTCTATCGCATGGTGCTGGGAGCTGAGCACATCCACACCAGGACAGACCAGACCTGGAGTCAGCCAGACGGAACAGGGCTTGGGGCCATGAATCAGTGAGCTGTGGCAGTTACTAGACTTCTTAACCCACAAATGCTGAACAGCAGGTTAGAAGGAAACTGCGGGATCAAATTCAGAGCAGTCTGACCACCAGCCCTGGGGGTTGAGGAGGTGGAACAGCAGTGGCAGCAGCAGGAAGCTCCTGAGGCTGCCTCCAGAGCTCCAGCATCAGCTGTTTCCCAAGTCCCTGGCTCACACGGTGGGAGGAATCTAGCAGCCAGTCAGAGCAGGAGTGCAAGGAGCTTTTTGTGGGCACAAAGGCAAATTCTTTTGCAGTGCCCTGCTTGGATCTGTATTGAGGTCCTGGTTGGCAGTTCTTGGGGGAGGAGGAGCACTGTGGTGACAGAGCCTGGGGTGACAGTGGAGTAGAAGTAGCTCTGAAAACAGCAGTGCTTGGACCCTAAAGCTTGGGACAAAGCACTCTCTACTCTACAAGCAGTTATACCCTGACAAAAAAGCTCAAGGGTCAAGCAGTTGGCTGGGAACTTGAACAGGCAGCAAAAACGAACTTAGACTCAAACTCTAGGTTCCTTTTTTGGTGACAAAGAAAATATAAACATACAGTCAGAAGAAGTCAGCAAAGTCAAAGAGCCTACATCCAAAGGGTCCAAGAAAAATATGAATTGCTCTCAGGCCATGGAAGAGCTCAAAAAGGATTTGGAAAAGCAATTAAGAAAAGTAGAGGAAAAATTGGGAAGAGGAATGAGAGTGAAGAAAATCATGAAAAACAAGTCAATGACTTGCTAAAGGAGACCCCAAAAAATACTTTAGAAAATAACACCTTAAAAAATAGACTAACTCAAATGGCAAAACAGCTCCAAAAAGCCAATGAGGAGAAGAATGCCTAGAAAGGCAGAATGAGCCAAATGAAAAGGAGGTCCAAAAGACCATAGAAGAAAATACCACCTTAAAAATCAGACTGGAACAAGTGGAAGCTAGTGACTTTATGAGAAATCAAGATAGTATAAACAGAACCAAAGGAATGAAAAAATGGAAGACAATGTGAAATACCTCATTGGAAAAACCACTGACCTGGAGAATAGATCCAGAAAAGATAATTTAAAAATTATCAGACTACCTGAAAACCATGATCAAAAAAAGAGCCTAGACACCATCTTTCAAGAAATTATCAAGGAAAACTGCCATGATATTCTAGAACCAGAGGGTAAAATAGATATTGAAAGAATCCACCAATTACCTCTTGAAAAAGATCCCAAAGAGAAAACTCCTAGGAATATTTTTGCCAAATTCCAGAGTTCCCAGGTCAAGGAGAAAATAATGCAAGCAGCCAGAAAGAAACAATTTGAATATTGTGGAAACACAATCAGAATAACACAAGACCTAGCAGCTTCTACATTAAGGGATCAGAGGGCTTGGAATATGATATTCCAGAGGTCAAAGGAGCTAGGATCAAAACCAAGAATTACATACCCAGCAAAACTGAGTACAATGCTCCAAGGCAAAATATGGATTTTCAATAAAATAGGGGACTTTCAAGCTTTCTCAATGAAAAGACCACAGCTGAATAGGAAATCTAACTTTCAAATACAAGAATCAAGAGAAGCATGAAAAGGTAAACAAGAAAGAGAATTCATAAGCAACTTGCTAAAGTTGAATTGTTACCTTTACATTCCTACACGGAAAGATGATGTGTGTAATTCAGGAGACCTTTCTCAGTATTAGGGGAATTGAAAGGAAATATAGACAGAGGGCACAGGGTGAGTTGAACATGAAGGGATGATATTTTAAAAAAATGAAATAAATTTAAGGGGTGAGAAAGGAATATATTGAGGGAGAAATGGAGAGATAGAATGGGGTAAATTATCTCACACAAAAGTGGCAAGAAAAAGCAGTTTTGGAAAGGAAGAGGGGGCAGGTGAGAGGGAATGAGTGAATCTTACTCACATCAGATTCAACTTGAGGAGGGAATAACATACACACTCAATTGGGTGTACTACTCCACAAGAAAGTAAGAGGAAGGGGATAAAAAAGGGGGGGATGATAGAAGGGAGGGCAGATGGGGGAGGAGGTAATCAAAAGCAAACACTTTTGAAAAGGGGCAGGGTCAAGGGAAAAAATTGAATAAAGGGGGACAGGATAGGATGGAAGGAAATATAGTTAGTCCTTCACAACATAAGCATTATGGAAGTGTTTTATATACTGATACATGTGTGATCTATGTTGAATTGCTTGCCTTCCTAGGGAGGGTGGGTGGAAAGGAAGGGAAGAGGGGAGAGAATTTGAAACTCAAAGTTTTAAAAGCAGATGCTTAAAAAAAAAGGTTGTTTTTTTGCATTCAGCTGGGAAGCAAGATATATAGGGAATGGGGCATAGAAATCTATCCTGTGCTACAAGACAGGAAAGGGAAAGGGGATGAGTGTAGAGGGAGTGGGGTGACAGAAGGGAGGGCTGACTGGGAAACAGGGCAATCAGAATACATACCATCTTGGAATGGGGGGGAGGGTAGAAATGAGGAGAAAACTTGTAATTAAAAATCTTGTGGCAATCAATGTTGAAAACTAAAATATTAAATAAAAATGATAAAAAAAAATATTCAGAATAGAAGGGACCATTCATATAAGAATTTAAGATTGGCAAAGAGCTTTACAAATATTCTATCCTCAAAATAATTCTGGGAAACAGGTGCTAATATTATTTTCCATCATACTAGTGAGGAAAGTGAGCCATTCTTGCTTGAGTGATTTGTCCTGGGTCACATACCTGACAGGTATTGAGACAGGATTTGAACTCAGGTTTTCTTAACTCTAGGATCAGCATTCTATCCATGGCTCAGCTTAGCTACCTTATCATATGGCCATCAGGACTTCTTGCAAAAGACCTTATCTTTCATCTTATATAATAACTATTAAGCTGGACAAAGTTTGGAGAAGAAATCACTGGGTTTCCTTTCAGTTGTGTTGTGGTTTAGTTTTTGTAGGTGGTGCTGTGGATATTGTTTTTAGATTTAGGTCTGGCATTTTGAGCAGAAGAACTTCCTACTACCAACTTTTTATCCTCTAACCATTTGGACTAAAAATGCCTGTATTTTTAATTTTCAAATACTCAAATGGATTTGGGAACTTATTAATAAGGATGTTTCCTCTCAGCACCCATTAATGAATACATTTTTATCTTGTGTACGGAAAAGTTTGGTAGACTCTTATGGTTTTAGTAAAATCAACAGTAATATTTCTCATAAAAAAAAAGTTCCTTAGAGAAATAAAAAACTAAAATAGATGGAGGAATATATGTGGCTCATGGCTGGGCCCTATCAACATAAAAACAATGACAATATTACCAAAATTAATTTATAGATTTAGTGCTAAATTAAGCCAAAAAAGGGATACTTTAAAGAGCCTGACAAATAAGAACAAAATTCATTAGGAGTGAAAAAAAAATCTAGAGTATCAAGGGAAATAATTTTAAAATATAGGATTGAAAGTAGAATAGCACTTTCAGACCTCAAACTATATTATAAAACAGCAATCATCACAATTATTTGGAACTGATTAAAAAGATGAGTGGAATATACTAGGTAAGAAAAAAAAAAGAAATAACTCAATAGTCCAGTGTTAGATAAACATGAAAACATAAAATTACCTGGGAAAGAACTCTTTGATATGAATGACTGGAAAAACCATTAATCAGGCAGTCTGGCAGAAATTAAGACTAGACAACCACCTTACACTATACAGTAAATTCAAAATGGATGTGACCGAAATATTAAAGACTATACCTAGAGTAGAAATGAGAAGAAAATGCATTACGGGTATGGAGGAGAGTCCCAAGGACAGAGATTAGAGAAAGAATGTTATGTGTAAGGAACAGCAAGCATGCCAGTTTGGCTAGAACTAAAGGTGAATGAAAAACAGTACAATGCAATAAACCTAGAACCATAGGATGTGAAGCCAGACTATGAAGGGAGTGAATCCTCTTTTACTTTTTTTACACAGTGAGTTAGTCAGAGTGAGTCTGTTAGTATATATATCCCAAGACAATACTTTCATGGACAAATGAAGTGTACATTCTACCATTTAAGCTCTTCACAATTTGGCCTTTTCCTGTCTTTCCTATTGCTCACACATGATGTTCCACTTCCTATCTTTGTACCTTTCCACTGGCTGGCTGTTCCCCAATCCCTAGAATGGTCTCCCACATAATATACACCTCTTAGAATTCCTGGCTTCTTTCAAGACTCAGCTCAAAGGCCCATCCTGGAAGAGGCCTTTTCCTAGTTCCCTTCAAGTCTTGCTAGTGACTTTCCCCCTAGGGCCAGCCTGTGTCTACTAAGTAGGTATCTTATATATACCTATTTATGTATATGTAGTCTCCCTTCTTAGAATGTAATTCTTTGAGGGCAGGACTGTTCTCAATCTTTTATTGTTATCTCTGGCACTTAGCACAGTGCCTGTCACACAATAAGAACTAGGAGAAAAGGCTTATAGATCGATTTACCAAAAGTTGAATAAGAGGAAGAGGGTAAGCTGAACTGCTTTCGGAAAATTGTGCAGCACTTTAATGACCCCAGGTTATTTCCTGGGAAAATGGCCCATCTTTTTAAACTGTAATATTCTTCCAGTGATGTTGTATGAATCTGCGTCAGGGGCTGAGTCTCTGAAGAGTCAAAGTTGAGAGTCATCCAAAGAGCACCAGAAAAGTGGGTATAAGCAGATTGCAACATGTTACAAAGACTTTCATAGGAAAAGCAGCATAAAGGATGTTAGAGAAATGTATGAAAAGAAAAGCTCAGCTAAGTGGCAATATCTGAATAACCCTTGTGCTTCACTGGTATGTATAGAATATCAAGAGCCCTAGAGGAAGCTGACAAGGATGTTGGTTGGATTCTTTCTGGAAAATTTATGAGAGGACACAGACAAGAGTAACACAGGATGCACAAAGGCATGAATAGGTTGTGATCTGCATCATAGGAAAAAAAAGTACTCTATCAATGAGATCAAAGATCATGGGTTTAGAGCTAAAAAGTAACTTGAAAATCATCTAATAAACCACTGATTTTGGAGATTAGGAATCTAAAGGGCAGAAAGGAGAAGTGCAGAGTGGTAGGGCTGCTTCTTAAACTCCCAACGCTCTGATTCCTGATTCTAGATCGAGAGCAGTCCACTGCACCATGATGCTTCCATTTTTTATAGTATATTTATTTACAAGCCAACAAATTAACAACTCAAAGTTAAACAGCACTATAATGCAATTTTAGCAGATCTGGAGAATGGTGCATTTCAGAAATATAGATGTGAGTCATATATAAAAACAATTTTATTTCTATTTGATCATTTTTCACCTGAATCAATAATTCTAGCTAAGTGCTTCTTTTCTGAACTTTATATTGTTATACACAGCTTTTCTCTGAGTGTCTAAAAACATACTACCAAAAAAAAATAAAAACATACTACAAGCATCATAAAATATCAAGAGGCAGCAAGAATTAGCTCTAGTTTCTGCTTAGAGAAACTAAAATTCTAGAAAATAAAAGTTTAAGATCAATAAATAATAGGACCAAAGAATATAACTGAGTCCTAACTTCCTTAAGAATATAAGAAAAAAACCATCATGCAAAAGTGGTCAAAACATATGAACAAAATAAAAAAAATAAAAATTTAAAAAGCCACATAAAAAGAATGTTTCAAATCACTAATAGTAAAAGAAATGCAAATGAACACAAGCCTAAAGTGTCACCTCACATCCTAAAAATTAACAACAAAAAAAGACTGGTATAATTAGTGTTATAAGGGTTGTAGGAAGATAGGCACACTGATGCCCTGTTGGTAAAGCTGTAGTGAATCAGTACAACCATTTTGGAAAGTAATTTGGGATCATGCAAAGAAATTTAATAAAATGCCAGTACACTTTTACCCCGAGATTCCATTATTACGCTATACTCCAAAGAGGCCACTGATAACAAAGAAAGTCCCCAAGCATGCAAAAATATTTACAGCAGAACTTTTTGTGACAGTAAAGAAATGGAAAGAGTAGATGTCCATCAATTGGGGAATGGCTAAACAAACTGTGGTACGTGAAAATAATGGAATATTACTACTATGCTTTAAGAAATAATGAATGTGTGGGATAGCTAGGTGGCCCAGTGAGTAGAGCACCTCCCTGGAGGCAGGAGGACCTGAATTCAAATTTGGCCTCAGACACTTGACATACTTACTAGCTGTGTGACTTTGGGCAAGTCACTTAACCCCAAATGCCCTGTCTTCCCCCTTCAAAAAAAAAAAAACAAAAGAGAAAAACCCCCCAAAACAAATAATGTGACAAATATAGAGAAGCATGAACTGATAGTGAAGTAAGCATTCAAGGAAACAAAATATAAATGAAAAAAATACACACACACACACACACACACACACACACACACAATCAAAAGTGAATGTTGCAAAATTATAAAGAACAAGTATGGCTAAAAAGAAGCAGTAAGAGGAGATACTCCTAAACCCACCCCCTTTGCAGATACGGGAAATTCACAAGTATAGCATATTGCACCTATCTTTAGATTTTTTTCTAAAGGGTGTCCCTAAAGTCTGGACACATAGGAAAACTGACAGCAATCTGGAGTCATTGCATTGAGTTCACGTGAGCCTTGCACAGCGCATCAACCTTTGCATCACAAATGGAAATCATATTGAAGATGTTATTTGTTAATACTCCAATTAAATAAAATGTTGTTGAAAATTTCATTCATTTCTTGAAAATATGCATTTTTGCCTATGTGTCCAGAGTTTACGAATACCCTGAATATACCAATCAGTTATGCTAATTTTTCCTTTTTTTGTCTTAAATACTACTTGTTATATGGGACAGCTTTCTGGGAGGGCGAAAGATACGGGGAAAAACCATGGCAATGCTAAAAAAAAAAAAAAAGACACAAATAAAAACTTAAAAAAAAAAAGAATACAACACATCAGATTTGCCTTCTTTACATCAAGGAGGACAAATTCTAGGTTTCCACAAATTTTTCTATTTCTCTGTACCTGATAGCCTAAGTTTCAAAGGATAAAAATTTCAACTCTGCATACATACAACTTATTTTATGGGTTAAGGGAATTCTTGCTTTGAAAGCTCCCATTACTTTGCCAGGGGCACATTAAGAAGTTAAGTGACTTGATAAGGGCCTAAGTCAAATTTAACCCAGGTTTTCCCGATGAAAGTCTATCTACTTTTGTTTTCCTAAAATGTTTTTCAGGAGAAATAATGATAGCCAAAACTGGAAGTGCTGCATTGTTAACATAGTCCAAGAATATTTCATAATCAGAACTACCACAAAATAGTTCAATTCTAATACCTCAACAACTATTCTGATTAAAAATATCTGGTATACTCTAAATTATTTCATCTTTTATCTTCTGGAGGAAGGTTAATAATTACATGATGCTTACGAAAAGTATGAAGTAGTCACATATTTTAAAATTTAAAGTCACTATTCCTGTAAAAGGAAAAATGGGCAGAGGAAATCTACTTTATGGGCAAGGAAACAGAGGCATTAAGAAATTAGTGAATATAGATAGACACCATTAAGTCAGAAGCAGAACTGGAACTGTTCTACAATGTTTTCTGAATAGTACTACCAAAGAACTGGGGTGTGTGTGTGTGTGTGTATTTATATATAGTGGCAAGCTCAAGTTCTCTGAAACTAGTTTTATCTTCACTTTTCACAGATTGCTACCATACGTACGTCTGTATTCTCTGCTCCTATTATATTCAAAAAAGTATTTGGTGAGCATGTATGTGAGCAGCATTGTGCTAGTCACAGAATGGGGTACAAAGATGTATAAAACAGTCCTTTTCATCAGGGAGTTTACAATACAGAAGGAGTGGGGGAAACACCTCCGCAAATACTAATAATATAAGGCAGTATGTGAAGGAATCATTCCTTTCCAGGCTGCACGCAGGGCTTTCTCTACCACAACCAAGGTTCTTCATCTAGAAACCTCCCTCCAGCACTGGAATCTTAATATTGGAAATATCCTGTCCCTGCAGCAATCCTTGATTGGATGACTCCTCCAGAACCTCCATTAGGTTAGCTGTGCCTCATTCCTCTCAAATCCTCACTCAGGGATTTCCTATACCTTGCCCTAAAAAGGGGAGGAGCTCTCTCTACTTGTATTTGGATTCTTGGAACTTAAGAGAGCTTGGCACATAGTAGGAACTTAAAAAAGGCTAGCTGACTGACTGAGAATGGTGCAAAGGAAAGAAATAGATTTGGAATCAATCTGAGTTCTAATCCTGGCTTTGCTACTTACTACTTGTTCGACCTTGGGCAAGTCATTTAATCTCTATGAGCCTCTTTCCTCATCTGTAAAAAGATTTGGACTAAATCCGTAAGGTCCCTTCTTCAAGCTTTAAATTTCTGTTCTTATGAAATACCATGAGTGGTGCAAGCTACGTGGTAGAAGAGTGTGGAGGAAAAGTTCATGGACGACATTTGACTTATTATTTACAATAGTGATTCCAAGCAGTAAGAAGATTTTTGAAGGAGCAAAAAATACATAGGACAAGAAAGTACAATATGTGTTCAAGGAGTGGCAAATAGATCAGATTGTCTAAAATATAGCGTTTCGCCTGATACTGTAAGACATAAATAAGGCTGGAAAGGTTCAAGCTAGTTGATGGAAACTAAGAAGGAACCAAGCTAAGGAATTTTTTTTTTTAATTTTTTATTCAATAAGCAAGACCTACAAAGATTAAGGTAGATTGCAACTTCCCAGTGCCCTAGCATAGCAGTCTACACACAGGACCCTAAATGCTGAAGACTTTGTATAGCCAACACCTAGGACAATGCCTGGCTTTTATATTAAGCACTAAATGCTTGCTAATTGCAACACCAGTTCTAGTCTGGGCATGCATAATCAGTAAGTATTAAGGGTCTATCTTTTGCCAGACATTGTGCTTATCCTCAAGGAGTTTATATTCTATTAGAGAAGAGAGCATACATACATATAAGGGATGGGGGGCTGGACCTTTGATTCCATTGGTAAAAGGAATCTGCAGGTGAGCAAACTCCCTTGATCAAGGAAGACTGACATCTAGTCACTTAGTCTTAGAGAGTTACCCAAGAAACCGAGAGGTTAAGTGACGTTTTTAGGGTCACACAGAAAGTATATCAAGTGAAATCTGAACCAGTTTTTTACCACCATACCATGCTATATATACACAAAGTAATGATAGCGAAAAGGGGAAGCACTAAAGCAAGTAGGGAAAGGTCTCATGCAGAAAACGTGGCAATTAGCGGAAGTTAATTCTAAGAGGTTAAGGTAGGGAGAGAGAGTTCATTCCAGGATGAGGCATAGCCCACACGAAGGCAGAGAGGTAAAATTGCAGAATCTTTGCTGAATTGCAGGGTGCTGGAAAGGGAATAATGCACAAACAAGGTTCAAATGGTATGCAAGGCCAGGGCTGTGAAACGCTTTAAAAAGATCCTAAAGGTAACAACAACCACTGAAGTTTATTGATTGAAAGAGTGACACAATGAGACCTGCCCTTTATGAAAATCACATGACTTTAGTAATAAATGACCAAGGAAAAGGAAAAGATTTGGGTGAGAATAAACACAGTGCTTTGGGGTTGCTTTGGATAAATTCAACCCACAACATCTAATGATAGATCCCTTTCTCCAACGGCAACCACATGTCTATCTCTCTTTATTACTATCTAAAATATGATATCTTTAAAGACTTCTCACCTTCCTAGTTCCTATCCCTGTCCACTAGGACAGACTATTTTTTTGCTGACAGCCTAAGCTTCCCCCACCCTCGCCCCCCCATGCTCAGGTGTGCCACAGCAAAGGTAGAAATTTGTATGTGTTACCAAATAAAAAGTCCAGGAAACTGAATTATCTAGCATACTATCATGAAAACAATTTATTTCCCATACCCCTTTAAAACTTGAGGATTTTACCAGTGTTTTAATGCCTCTTGTTCAATTAAGGGATTTTTGTGAATTTACTATTGAGTACTGACACATCATCAGATGCGACTGCAAGAATATATCCAAAGTTGTGCAAGAGTCACCACTGAAATCAGACTCTTGTATATAAATAGTTGAAGTTGGGACACCAAGTTAAGTAACACCTGAACAAGGCTGTTTTCTTATTAGATTCAAAGCAATACCAAAACAAAAAGTATTAAGTGAACTGATTTCAGATACAATAAATCTAACAAATCCTGGGGTATAATTTTAAGAACACTTTTTAAGTTTCCAGCTGCTTCAAAAGGAAGTTTGGTCTCCCATAAATTACCTCCTGATCAGCCCAAGAGAACCTAAGTTCCTTAAGGGCAGGAGTTTTTTTTCTTTGGTAGTATAGCAACAACACCTAACACGTAGTAAAGACTTAATAGTCAACTAGTACTAGGGATACAAAGGAAGGCCAAAAAAAAAAAAATCTAGTCTCTGCTCTACAAGAGCTCAGTCTAATGAGGAAGGCAACAAGCAAATAAGTACAAACAAAATCTATACAGAATAAATTGGGGGTTCTTAATGCAATAGCATTAAGATGGATCAGAAAAGGCTTCCTATGGGTGGGATTTTAAATGGAACTTGAAGCCAAGGGACAAAGATAAGAAGGGAGAGAATTCAAGCCAAGAGAAAGCCAGTGAAAATACCTTGAGTCGGGAAATGGAGTGTTTTGTTCAAGGAACAGCAAGAAGGCCAATGTCACTAGACAGCAGAGTGTGGGGGTGGGGGAGTAGAGAGCAAGGTGTAAGAAAACTAGAAAGTCAGGAGGTCAGCCAGATTATGAAGGGCTCTGAACAACACAGGGAGGATTTTCCATTTGATCCTAGAGGTGAGAGACGGCCATTGGAATTCTGAGTGGCTAAAGTAGCTAAGTCAGAATCGGATTGGCTTACATAGCTAAGATATGGTATGTTTCCCAAATCTTAGTATTCCAATGTCACACATTAATATGATTATGTTAAAACTTTTGAAAAACCGTATTTCCTAAATCCTAGTATTTCTGTTACACATTAATAGGATCGACAAACACAAAAAGTAAAAAAAAAAAACCACGACTGGCAGTAGCAACTGTTTTCAGTAACTTGCCAGCAGTTAGGAAAGATCTTCAGGAACCAGTTTGACACCGATGACCTCAAAAGGTTTTTCCAGGGTCCTAAGATCAAAAACACTGTTGGCCTTAAGAGTAAAAGGCTATTCCACTCCCTTTTGGGAGAGGCAGCCCCAAAGCATTCCTGGGCTAGGAACGGTAGTGGCAAGCCTGGACATAACCATTAAAGTCACGGAAAATGATTCTCTAGTGAAAAATGCACTAGCAGCCAACAGCCTCGGGACCCCGCCGGTCTCAGGCCCTCTACCTGCCCGGAGAGCAGGGGAGGGGCCGGAGGAGGGAGGGATGGGTGCTCGGGGGCTCCAGGCCAGGCCCACCCCTCCACGGCAGCTGCCTCCGGGGGTCACACGTGGCCGCCCCGGCCTCCTCCTGGAGCCCGGTACGGGGAGTGGCGGGGCCCGGGCTGCGCGGGGGCCCGGCGGGCCAGGCCGCAGCGGCCTCTCGCAGTGCCCACGTCACCGGCTCCAGCACTGCGGAAATGGAGCCGCGGCGGGAGGAGGGGAAAGGGCGGAGAAGCAGGAGGCGGGGGAGGGAGGCACCCGCCGCCAATAGCGCTCGGCCCCGCGGCCCGGGGAGCTCCCGGGGCCGCGGCCCACCCGCCCCCTGCCCACCCGTCGCCGGGCGACTCACCTGTGTCGCCGATGATGATGTACTTGAAGAGATAGGCGTACGCCATGGCCGCGGCCGCTCCGTGCCCTCGGCACACGGCCCTCCTCCGCCTCCTCCCACGACCCGCGGCTCCTCACCTCGGCCCTGCTCAAGATCTCAGACGCCGGTGCGCCAGCCCAAAAGAAGAGCCCGGCGGTGGCGACAGCGCGGAGTTCGCAGACCTAGGGAATGGGGGAAACACCGACACGACGCCGACAGAGGCAAGATGAACCTCCCTGCCCAGCCCAGCCCCCCGCCGACCTCGACCCGGAAGAGCAGCCGCCGAGCCGGCTGCTGGAGGAACTGAGGAGGAGCGCCCTCCCCCGCCCCCTGCCAAGGAGGGCGGGGCGCTGAGCCGAGCTCCAGGGAGGGAGAAAAAAAACCAGAGCCAGCAGCCGCGGGCGTGGGTGCGGCAGAGCCCAGATTGGGAAGAACCGTGGGCGCAGGGGGCGGGGGCTGGAGGAGGAGAGCCTCTCGCGCACGCGCGCACCTGACGTGCGCTGGCGGAAAGCACTCTGGGGTGGGCGTTCCCTGCACTCAGGAGAAACGTATTTCTGAGACATTTTCGAGTGATAGTTGGAGGAAAGGAATTTGGAGGATATATGAAAATGTAAAAAAAAAAATCCATCTTAATTTCGCCTGAGCACCAGCTCCATATCACTAACTTGCCGGCTGGCAGTCATCTTCATCTGGATATCCCTGAAGCCATCTCTCATACTATACTTTTCAATCGGCCAGTCAATCGATAAGCATTTATTATATTGCTATATATTACTGTATGCCCGGTCAGATGCCAAGACTGGAAATATTCAAACACAAAGCGTAGAGGAAAAACCAGTCTTTTCCCTCAGGGAGCTTACATTCTAATGGGGGCAAGACAAATAAAAGGAAGCGGAAAGAGGGACTAGATGAATGGGATGAGAGTTCCCCACCTCAGTGGAGGTAACGAAGTATGGGGGGCCGGGAGGGGAAGAGGCAGCTGGAGGAGAAAGGAATGCCAACTGTCCTAGGTGCTCTTCTTAAATGACAAGTGCTGGGAGAAGCTATCCAACCGGAGGGAAAGACCAGAGGTAGAGGATATTTCCAGTATGGGAATTGTGGGGTTGCCATGATCTTCCAGGAAAAGAGATTTCTGGAAAATAATAGTTTCTGGAGTAAGTATTCTGGTAAGATAAGTAAGATTCTGGTAAGAAATTAAGATATGTAAGGTGCTTTGCAAACCTTAAAGCACCATAGAAATGCTGGCTATTATCTTCTGAAATGGAATTCTTTTTCTAAAATTTTTTTATTTTTTATTTTTCATATATATAATTTTTATTTATAATTTAAGGTTTTTTATTTTTAGTTTACAATGCTCAGTTCCACATAATTTTGCATTCCAGATTTTCTTACCCATTTCCCCTCTCCCCCCTCCTCCCCAAGACAGCATGGAACCCAATATATCTTCTACATATAACTTCACATTGAACTTATTTACACAATAGTCAAGTTGTAAAGAAGAATTATGACCAATGGTATGAATCAGGAGAAAGAAGAAACAAAAACAAATACAAACAAAAGAAAAAAACAAAGGCAAAAAAAAAAAGGAAAGCCAACAGTTTGCCTCAATCTGCATTCATACTTCATAGTTCATTCTCTGGATGTAGATAGCTCTCTCCATCATGAGTCCTTTGGAGCTGTCTTTGCACCTTGTATTGCTGAGAAGAGCAAAGCATATCAGGGTTAGTCATCACAGAATGTATATATCTGTGGTTGTGTATAATGTTCTGGTTCTGCTCCGCTCACTCAGCATTATATCATGTAGATTTTTCCAGGTTGTTACGAAGTCCATATCTTATGTTCTTATCGCACAATAATATTCCATTACATTCATATACCACAACTTGTTCAGCTATTCCCAAATTGATGGGCATCCCCTTGATTTCCAATTCTTTGCTACTACAAAAAGAGCCGCTATAAATATTTTTGTACATATGGGTCCTTTTCCCACTTGTGTGATCTCTTTGGTATACAACTCTAGAAGTGGTATTGCTGGGTCAAAGGGTATGAACATTTTTATAGCCCTTTGGGCATAGTTCCAAATTGCTCTCCAGAATGGCTGGATCAGTTCACAACTCCACCAGTAATGTAACAGTGTTCCAATTTTCCCA
>CM053622.1:232218659-232236452 GCA_028646595.1 Phalanger gymnotis | reverse complement strand
CAATCTTTTTGCTAATATTTTATTTAAAATTTTTACATCAATATTCATTAGGGAAATTGGTCTATAATTTTCTTTCTCTGTTTTGACTCTACCTGGTTTGGGTATGAGTACCATATTTGTGTCATAAAAAGAATTTGGTAGGACTCCTTCACCTATTTTCCCAAATAGTCTACCAAGTATAGGAATTAATTGTTCTTTAAATATTTGATAAAATTCACATGTAAAACCATCTGGCCCTGGAGATTTTTCCTAAAGAGTTCATTGATGGCTTGCTCAATTGCTTTTTCTGAGATGGAGTTATTTAGGAATTTTACTTTCCTTTTCTGTTAACCTGGGCAATTTATATTTTTGTAGGTATTCATCCATATCCCTAAGGTTGTCAAATTTATGGGCGTACAGTTGGGCAAAATAATTCCTGATTATTGTTTTAATTTCCTCTTCACTGGTGGTGAATTCACCCTTTTCATTTTTGATACTGGTAATAGGATTTTCTTCTTTTTTTTAGTCAAATTGACCAAAGGTTTATCAATTTTATTGGTTTTTTCATAAAACAGCTGTTATTTATTAATTTTTCTTGATTTCAGTTTTATTAATTTCTCCTTTGATTTTCAGTATTTCAGATTTGGTATGCAATTGGAGATTTTCAATTTGTTCTTTTCCTAGCTTTTTCAGTTGCGTGTCCAATTCATTGATCTCCTTCTCTATTTTATTCATGTAAGCATTTAGAGATATAAAACTTGCCCTAAGAACTGCTTTTGCTGCATCCCATAAGTTTTAGTATGTTGTCTCATTACTGTTATTCTCTTGAATGAAGTTATTAATTGTTTTTATGATTTGTTCTTTGGCCCACTCATTCTTTAGAATTAGATTATTTAGTTTCCAATTAATTTTTAGCTTATTTTTCCCTGGTTCTTTATTACAAATAATTTTTATTGCATCATGATCTGAAAAAGATGCTTTGATGACTTCTGCTTTTCTGCACTATATTGTGAGGTTTTTATGCCCTAGTACATGGTCAGTTTTTGAGTATATGCCATTTACCGCTGAGAAAAAAAAATATATTCCTTTTTATCCCCATTCAGTTTTCTCCAGAGGTCTATCATATCTGCCTTTTCTAAAATTCTGTTCACCTTCTTAACTTCTTTCTTGTTTATTTTGAGGTTAGATTTATCAAGTTCAGAGAGGGGGAGGTTGAGGTCTCCCATTATTATGGGTTTGCTGTCTATTTCTTTCTGTAACTCCCTTAACCTCTCCTCTAAGAATTTGCATGCCATACCACTTGGTGCATGTATGTTAAACAATGATATTGCTTCATTGTTTAGGGTGACTTTAGCAGGATGCAGTATCCTTCCTTATCTCTTTTAATTAGATGTATCTTTGCTTTTGCTTTGTCTGAGATTAGGATTGCTATCCCTGCTTTTTTTACTTTAGCTGAAGCACAATATATTCTGCTCCAGCCTTTTACCTTTACCCTGTTTGTATCCCCCTGTTTCAAATGTGTTTCTTGTAAATAGCATATTGTAGGATTATGGTTTTTAATCCATTCTGCTATCCATTTCCATTTTGTGGGAGAATTCATCCCATTCACATTCATAGTTATGATTACTATCTGTGCTTTCTTCTTCATCCTATTCCGCCCCCTGCTGTTTATGCTTTTATGTCTCCCTTTCCCCTTCCACTCAACAAAGTTTTGCTTTTGACCACCACCTTCCTCAGTTTACCCTCTCCCTTGATTCCCCTCCCTTATCTTCCCATTTTCCACTTGCTACTTCTTCCCTCCCTTCTGACCACCCCCCTACCTTTTTTCCCCCTTTCCCCTCCTACTGCCTTTAGGACAAGTTAGATTTCTATACTTATCAGGGTATGTTATTCCCTTCTTGAGCCAAATCTGGCAAGAGTAAAGCTCAGATACTGCTCTTCTCTCTCCCTTCTTTCCCTCTACTACAATATGTTTTTGTGCTCTTCATGTGATGTAATTTACCCTTTTCTACTACCTCCTTACCTCTTCTCTCAGAACTATCGCTTTATATTTTTATAATATTTTTATCATTATATCAGTTATTTTATGCTGACATCCACAGTCTATGAATATCCCTTTCAATTGTCATTATAAGTATACTATTCTCAAGACTGACATATATATATTTATCAAACATATATGTAACAAAATAATCCTATAAAAGGATGTAATTAATTAGCCTTATTGATTAACTAGGGTTTTTTCCCCCCATTTACCTTTTTATGTCTCTCTTGAGTTTTGTATTTGGAGATCATATTTTTCACTGAGCTCTGGCATTTTCATCAGGAAGGTCTAGAATTCCCTTATTTCACTGAATGTCCATCTCCTTGCCTGGAAAATTATGCTCAATTTTGCTGGGTAGTCGATCCTTGGTTGTAATCCAAGCTCCTTTGCCTTTTGGAATATCGTATTTCAATTTCTCCTTTCATTTAATGTAGAAGCTGAAAGATCCCGTGTGATCCTGACTGTATTTCTGTGATATTTGAATTGTTTCTTTCTAGCTGCTTGCAATATTTTCTCTTTGACCTGGTAGTTCTGGAATTTGGCTATAATATTCCTTGGAGTTTTCAATTTGGGATCTTTTTCCTGGGGGTGATCAATGGATTCTTTCGATGACAGTTTTACCCCCTGGTTCTAGGACCTCTGGGCAATTTTCTTTAAAGATTTCATGGAAGATATTGTCCAGGCTCTTTTTTTCATCATAGCTTTCAGGTAGACTAATAATTCGTAGATTGTCTCTCCTGGATCTATTTTCCAGGTCAGTTGTTTTTCCGATCAGATATTTCATGTTTTCTTCTATTTTTTCATTTTTTAGATTTCATTTGACTGATTCTTGTTGTCTCATAGAGTCATTAGCTTCTACTTGCCCAATTCTAATTTTTAATGTTTTGTTTTCTTCCTTTGTCTTCTCTATCTCCTTTTCCATTTAGTTGATTTTACTTTTCAATGTGACATTTTCTCCATTTATATTCTGATTTTCCTTAACCAATTCCTCAATTTTACCTTTCAAAGATTTGTTTTCCTCAATGAATTTTTTTTTTCCATTTTTCTTTTACCTCTCTAATTTGCTTTTTAAAGTCCTCCTTGAGTTCTTCCAGGAATGCTTTTTGGTCTGGAGACCAGTTCACTTTCCCTTTTCAGATGTGGGTACGGTGTCCATGCTGTCCTCTTCTAAATTGGTATTTTCATCTTCCCTGTCTCCATAATATGAATCAATCATCTTTGAAAAATTCTTACAATTCTTTTTCTTTTTCATGGTGTTTTTTTTTCCCTCCTGGCTTCTGAAGTGGATCTCTGTTTCTGAGGCTCAGGGGGCTCTGTCCCAAGTTTCTTGTGTTGGGATCTATCTTTATGTGCTATGGCCTCTGGTTTCTTGAGGTGTGGGGGAGGGATGGTCTGTTGCTGGGAGTCTCCTCTTTGCCAGGACTGCTCTACAGCAGGGGTGGTCTCAGCTCTTGTCTGTGTTGATGTCTGCCACTTCCCCTGGCTGTGCAAAGCCAAGTCTGGGGTCCAGGCATTGACTTTAGTTAGCTCCACCCCCTGAGGGCTCAGTTACTCAGGTTGTTCTGCTAAGGTAAGGACTGGTGGGACTCCTCTCTTCCTGCACTAGTCTCCTTCCACCACCACAGGTAGGGCCCTCTCCCCCACTTCTCTCACTACCAAAGCCCCTATTCTGGCTCCTCTGTTTCTCCTGAGGTTTTATTCTCTGGGTTTATTCAAGGGAGGGATATGAGCCGTTTTACCTGCACATCCTGGTTACCAGGAGTCCAAGAAGGGAGTTTCAAACCTTTAGACTGTGGGTTGGAGGCCTCTGGGCTAGCTGCTCCTGTGGCTGCAGGCTCTGCACTCCAACAGACTCCTATCCTGGGCTGAGAGGCTTGGGGCTCTATCATGGCTGTAGCCGGTACTTTGTACCTGGGCCTGTTCCTGGTCTGGTGTTTTGCTCACCCAGCACTCTCTCAGACCCGCAGGCTGACTGGATTCCTCTGCTGTTCCTGGTTTCTTTGGTCTGGTGCCCTTGTGTTTGCCTGGGGTTGGAGGCCTCTTGGCTAGCTGCTCCCATGGCTGCAGGCTCTGTGCTCTAACAGACTCCCCTGAAATGGAATTCTTTATCTTGCCAATCTTGTTCCTTTTTTTAATTTGTATTTTTCTCCAAGTTCTTAACCTCAGTGATGAGGTCAGGGAACCATATGTTTTAGCAGTGCTTGAGACCCCAAAATACCAACACACTGGGTGCTGCTCAAATAAATTCGACCCAACCCTTCTCAGACAAAAAGAAAAACAAAGTTTAATACAGATTGGCCATAATTGGTAGTTTTAAGAAATCTCACCATTTGTGATGTTGGTTTTCACAGGTGGGCCACATTCAATCTGAGGTAGATTGAATCTGAGCACCTTCATGGAGGCAAGATGAGACTTATATACTGAAAGATTGTAGGAGGGATCTAGGGTGGTCCTGGGGTGATGGGAGGAGGGTTTAGGGAGGGTCTTGAGGAGGAGTCTAAGGAGGAGCTTGATGGGCCTGGGATGAAGTCAGACTCCAGGAACCAAGAGAATGGGATTAAGGGTGGGAAGTAGCTGAAGGCTGCCTGGAGATAACAGACAATGTAGGGCTAGGCTAGTTTAAGGGTAACAGATTTGGGCATACTCTTTGATAGGATCCAGGGTGGAAACTAGCCAGACAGTGGAGGGCTAGGCTAGATTAAAAGTAACCTTGGGATTGATAATGAAAGGCTTATGGCCTCAGGCAAAAGCCTTATCTAGTGGGAAGATTCAAGGACAATTCAAAGGGACTCCCAGATCCTGTACCCCATCATCAAAAGTATCCCTAATTGTGCCCATTCCCTCACCCTCCACATTTAATCAGTTGCTAGGTCTTATTCCTTCCACCTCTCCCATTCGTACCTTTCTTTCCACTGGTACAGCTCCCACACAACTCCCATTCCCAGGTCCTTGTTACTTTACAAATTGATTTCTGGAAAAGCACCCTAAAGACTCTCTCTTCTTCTATACATAAAATCTCTCTGCCCATTTAAAGCCCAGCATAATCTGGGTCCTATCTGCCTTTCCAGACATTTTATCCCACTTCCTTTCATATAGTCTTCATTCCTAATATCTGTTCTCCAACCAGATCTGCGCATTCCATCTTTGGTCTGCCTTCTTATAGGTTGCCCTCCATACTTGGAATGGATTCACTTCATAACTCTATCTCTTAGATTCCTTGGCTCCATTCAAGACTAAGTTTAGGTACCACCTTATATTTGAGCAAAATTTTACTCATACCTTGTATGTTCAAATAATCTCTCCTTCCTATTATATCTGTACATATTGTAATCTAAGTGAATAGAAATTCCTTAAGGCCACCAACTGTTGGGTTTTTTTAATCCTCAATGGCTTGCATGTTTATCAAACTGAGTGGAGAATCTTTTATAGATTTAAAATTGCCTTAGGAACTTGAAAATATGTTTTGTGTAACCTTGCTCACAAAATTATTATATTTTGGGCAGCTAGGTGGTGCAGTGAGTAGAATACCGGCCCTGGAGTCAGGAGGACCTGAGTTAAAATCCAGCCTCAGACACTTGATACACTTACTAGCTGTGTGACTTTGGGCAACTCACTTAACCCCAATTGCCCTGCCTTTTCCCCTCAAAAAAAGAAAAAAAAACAAAACCAAAAAAAATTATTATGTTTTGAGATATTAAAGTTTAGTTCATTCAAACAGTTACTACAAATTAGGACGAGAACATAACTACTACCCCCTCCCAGAATGATATTTTTGTGATCGTAAATTAGGCCATCTTTTGTCTCAATTCTTATCTAGCCTTTAGTCATTGAAAATGAAGTGCCACCAACAAACTGGGGCCTGGGAAGACCTTAATGTAGAAAGGCCAAAGTTACTCACCACATCTGGGCCACAGCCAGGCATCTTGACTTTCATCTTGCTACTGGACTTCTATGGCTCTGAAAGAGAGAGCAAGGCTTCACTTAAAACCAATTCACAGAAAAGTCAAGACATCACCCTGTCGATGTCAATGGTCCTCTTCAAGAATAAAGAAAGAACAACTACCCCAGAGAGTAAATCAGTAAGAGGGACCTTATTGAATTACCTTTTAATTCAATATGATTTTGCTCTTGAAAAGATGCATCATACTGTTTATCTGCACTATTCAGAAATAGAAAAGATTTTATTACATAGTTTTTAGAAATTATTTTTGGAAACTAAAAGCATAGGTAACAGTATTTAAATATTTCATAGTAAATATTTTATGCATCCTTTAAAATTAATAATTAAAAAATTTTCAGGTTTTTTTTTTCTCTCTCCTGACTACTCAGGTTTTTTTCTTTCAGGTTTTTTCTCTCCTGACTACTCCTATTCACTTTCTGACAAGAAGCACTTTACTCCCTTCTATCACTCTCTTACATAAGTTCCCAAAGTGGGTGGGTGCATTGAATAAAAATAAGGGGGCATAAGGAAAGAAGAAAAGAGAAGAAAATTTTGAAAAACCATTTACACATGTTTCATTTGTTGTGTAACAGTTAAAGTCATAGTGATTACATTATTTTCCAAATAAACATACAAAATACCAAGTTATAACCCATCAGTGGTCAAGTCCACCAACTGGTCTTAACAAGCAAGTGTTGGCAGGCAAATATGTTGTGAGTTGGGAACTCCAGCACACATTGGCGGGAACACAGGCATGTAATGATTTGTTTACAATTCAGTACTATACATATGATGCAATATTGTGTCATCAAAATTTCAATTAAGGAAAAACCCCACAAATTTACAATATAAATTATTAAATTTAAGATACATCATTTAAAAAATATATTTTATACATTTTTGAAATGATACAAATTTTTTAAAACCATTAAAGGGTTAAAGAAAGTAGATTTTCAAGGGGTGCTGAGTAATTTTTTTTGAAAAGGGGATGGTAGGCCAAATAAGTTTAGGAGCCTCTGCTCTCTTAGGACTTTAGCAACCTGATTTTCATTTATTTCATGGGTAAACACCAATTAAGCACCTACTATGTAAAAGAGATTTTTCTACTGTATAAGAGGTTCGACTAGTATTATATGACTTTCAGCTAATTTAAGGATTAAATAATGAGGAAAAGAATAAGATCCTAAAATGGACTAGTGCCCATTTTTATTCTTCTGCCCTTTACCAAACCATGTCCCTAATTTTTTCTTGTTTGTAGGGAATGAGTTGGAAGACGCTGGTTTTTTTCAGCATTAATCAATATCAATCCTACTTCATCTCATTTGTCAGTAATGGTTAGTCTGTCTCAGAAATCAACAGTGACATTAAGGTATAATGGGAAAAGCACTGGATGTAGAATCAAAAGACCTGGGTTCAATGAACATTTTGTGAAAGTCACGTGACTAAGGGGAAGCTAGGCGGCACAGTGAGTAGAGTATTGGCCCTGGAGTCAGGAGGACCTGAGTTAAAATCCAGCCTCAGACACTTGATACACTTACTAGCTGTGTGACCTTGGGCAAGTCACTTAACCCCAATTGCCCTGCCTTCCCCCCTTCTAAAAAAAGAAAGTCATGTGACCACCAAGGTGGAGACCTAGACATTTGCTCCAGTCTCTATAAAACAAGAGATGCTACTATGCTGTACTGGAAGCAAAACAATTACAGTTGCTCTAGGAAAGTAAAACAAGAAGTTCTACAAGGTAACAGCCATATAAATTAATTGTGGAGAACACCAAACCTCAAGGTATTCACTTAGCACCCTTCCCTATTAATTTCTATGTACTGGGGTCACAAAACAAGCTCATTAGCTTATGCTTTGGGAATCACTCAAGGATTTCCCTGCTACTGCATGTAAATGACATCACAATATCAGGGTCAATGAACAGTGTGTGTTGACTGTGTCTGATCAGACCAAAATGATCTCCAAAGGTTTTACCAAGGAAAGGTTGGGCACAAATAGTCTAGCACATACCATTTCTGCTCTTCTCCCCTCACCCCATAATCATGTTGCAATAAGCATCTGACCTCAATTCTGCTCAGTCATGCATGGAAGGGAGAAAATAATTAAAATATCCTTTTGTCTTAGAGTAGCCCCCTTAAGTTAGGTAATTCCAAAGTTTCAGAGGATCTGCCAGGAACATACAGACAACCTTCTCCCAATCCTACAAAAAGTTGCAAATATTGATTGAATACAGCTAGAGAACTAATTAGAGGAAAATGGAAAAAGGTGAGTCAAATAGAGGAGGAAAACTGCTTTGAAATTTAGCTCTTGGGGTAAACCCACCACCAAAGATGGAGAAGTCAGAAAATGAGCAAGAGTAAAATGGAAAAAAAAAAAAAAGGCCAAAAGCACCAAAGATCTCAAAAACGAAACAAGTTAGTTAAAAACCTAGAACAAGCAGATAAAACAACCAAGAAGATACTAAAATTAGAAGAGAATACAAATAACAAAACAACTCAAAGATTACAGACTTCTTTTTGAAAAAAAGTGTTGGAAGACAAAGGAAACTGAACCAACATAATGGGATTTTCCAGAATAGTTCAAAGAAGAAATCAGAATTTTGAAAGAAGTTAGAAGGAAGCAAATGGTAGAAATGATGGTGTGTACAGAAAAAATAATGTCCATATTAGAAAAACTTGAATACATTGTGGCAAGTCTCTCCAAATAAGCAAAAGAGAGAATAGATTAGGAATAAAACTACACAAAAGTGAAAGCCTGGAAGAAAGGAAGCAAAAAAAGGAATAACATTTAAAAGAATATCATTTCTATAAAACAAAACTCATTGATCTCAATGAAGTAGAGATAGCTTAAGCATACAGAATACAAACCACCAGTTCAAAGAATACATACATAACCTCCAGAAGCAAAACAAACGAAAATAAAAAGAGGAAAAACAAAAAACTTATGCTTCAAACTCTAAGACACATAGTGGTTAGATTTAACAATTCTAATGACAAAGAACAAACTCTGCAAGTGATCAGAATAATACAATAATATTCTTCACCCACCAAAAATTGCAAAATGGAATAAAGTAAAATGTTCTGAAAAGCAAAAAAAAAAAAAAAAAAAGCTCAAGATGTAAATGAAATTGCATATCTTGCAAACCCAATCAGAAAAATGGTGAATATTCAATAAAATAGAGCCATTTGAAGCATTCCTTTAAATCTTATTTTTGCTTCTAACTACCTAGGTGATCTTAGGCAAGTCACTTAAGCTCTTTAAGCCTCAATTTCTTCATCTGCAAAATTAAGAGTTTGGACAAGATGCTCTCTTGGATTTCTTCCAGCTCTAAATCCTATGATTGATCCCGAGTTGTCTATGTGGTCCCTAGCTAATACTGTGCAATATATCTTACTGAGGCTTTTTCTTCACTGATAATGAGAGTAATATAGTAGTATAAGTGGAACTTAACCATATGACTCTAAATTTTTGCTTTGAGTAGAACTGAAAACTTTGTATCAGTTATTCATTTTGCATTCTTTGAATTAAAACCTTTTGAATCTTATAATTTCTAAATATGCTAATTTTTCAGCTGAAGTGCTGCTCGATTCCCACCTCTTACAGCTTCATTGCCCATATGCTCTACCTCCTACCAGGTGCACTATTACAGTTTTCTTATGATTAATGATCTTCCCTAACTGCCAGTTTCTGTGGATCATGGGTAGTGATAAGCTTGGGAGAGACTGTGTGGAGGGATACTTTCTTATCTCTGCCTTATTCTAGCTAATGTTAAGAACCCTTCCCTCCCTAACACACCATAGGATATCTTTCTGTTTAGTGTTTATGATATTAAAAAAACAAAACAAAACAAAACAAAACTGGATGGAAGTTGGAAAGACCAAGATCATTCCTCTAGATAAATACAAATCAAGAGAAAAACAATTAAGTAAAAAAGACTTTGTTTCTCTTTACTGTCTAAAAATATACCCTAAATGTTAGTGAATGGACATTTCATGACCCATGTATTACATTTTAGTTAGTTCTTCACTTTAAGAGTTAGCGGAATCCTAAAAGTAATGCCACCATATATCTTATTGTTGCAGCACCCAATGTCTTTTTCTCCCTATGGTTTTAGTTTACCATTTTAAAACTTTTTTATAGAATCTGAAGAGAAACCAGAGTACCATAATTTAGATCCACCTCCCAATTTGCTGGGTATGAGGTAAACTTCAGGGTTGTTTTGATTTTCATTTTTCTCATTATTAGTGATTTAGAGGATTCTTTCATTTCGTTGCTGATAGTTTTTATTTCTTCTTTTGGAAACTACCTTTTCATATCCACAAAATATTTGCCTTTTGGAGAATGTCATGTTTTATGTGTGTAAGAGCAACTGGGTGGTCCCATGGATACAGTACTGGGCCTGGAGTCAAGAAGATTCATCTTCCTGAGTTCAAATCTGGCCTCAGACACTTACTAGCTATGGGACCCTAGGCAAGTTATTTAATCCTGTTTGCCTCAGTTTCCTCACCTATAAAATTAGCTAGAGAAGAAAATGGCAAACCACTCCGATGAGGTCAGGGAACCATATGTCTTTAGGGGTGCTTGAGACCCCAAAATACTGACATGCTAAGTCCTGCCAGATGAATTCGACTCAACCCTTCTCAGCCAAAGAAAAAAATTATTAAAGGTTCAGACTCAAGCCTTCTCAGACAAAAAGAAAAACAAAGTTTAATACAGATTGGCCATAATTGGTAGTTTTAAGAAATCTCACCATTTGTGATGTTGGTTTTCACAGGTGGGCCATATTCAATCTGAGGTAGATTGAATCTGAGCACCTTCATGGAGGCAAGATGAGACTTATGTGCTGAAAGATTGTGGGAGGGATCTAGGGTGGTCCTGGGGTGATGGGAGGAGGAGTTTAGAGAGAGTCTTGAGGAGGAGTCTAAGGAGGAGCTTGATGGGCCTGGGATGAAGTCAGACTCCAGGAACCAAGAGAATGGGATTAAGGGTGGGAAGTAGCTGAAGGCTGCCTGGAGATAACAGACAATGTAGGGCAAGGCTAGTTTAAGGGTAACAGATTTGGGCATACTCTTTGATAGGATCCAGGGTGGAAACTAGCCAGACAGTGGAGGGCTAGGCTAGATTAAAAGTAACCTAGGGATTTGGGCCTAGCGATAATGAAAGTCTTGTGGCCTCAGGCAAAAACCTCATCTAGTGTGAAGATTCAAGGACAATTCAAAGGGGCTCCCATCAACTCCAGTATTTTTGCCAAGAAAACCCAAGGGGGGTCATGAAGAATCAGCCATGACTAAAAATGGCTGAACAACAACAAATATGTATATTCTCTCTATATATTGAATATAGAACTTTGATCAGAGGTAGTTTCTCAAAAGGTTTACTCTCAGCAAATAGCTTTTCATTTTAGCTATATTAATTTTGTCCATGTGAAAACTTTTAAACTTCAATTAATTGAAATAATACTTTACTATTTGTGATCTCTTATAATCTTTGATTTTTCCCCCTCTAGCCACAATAATACAATCTACCTTATCACAATTTTCCTTCATTTTTTAAAAAATGGTGGTTTTTTATATTTAAGTCATGTATCCATTTGAAGCTAATCATATACTACTTTTTGAGGACATCAGCAACAAATAAGCTGGAGAAAGGTAGGAATATAATTTGAAGGGGTAGCAGTATGAAGGAAAGGTGTGTGCTTTTCTAAAAATAGGCAATGCCTGTTTGGGTGTAGTCAGAGAAGAGAGAAGGGAAGAGGGTAGAGAGAGAGAGAGAGAAAGAGAGAATGTTAGTTTAGGAGGATATGAAAAGGAATGGCAGCAAAGGAATAATATGATGGTTAGCTACTTTGTCATTACTGGTCATTACTGGTGCTCAACAGTTCTACTCTACCTACATTGACTCCCTGAGTCATTCTCCTCAATGGCTATTTCAAATCCTTTCTTCTTTTTTCTTTTCCTCAATCCTACCCCAATTCCTATAGTTCTAGCATGTGAACTAAACTGCTTCACCAAGAAAAATGAAAACATTGAACGTGGGCTTCCTTAACTGTCCGTATCCTTTAAAACTTCTTAATATTAACAATCATGTAACACCCCTCTTCATATAGCATTCAGCCAGTAAGTGATTTTCCTAAAGCACAGGGCCTGATCATGTTATACCTTACCTCTCCATTACTTTCTATAATTTCTGATACTCTCTTCTCCCTTGGGTCTGTGATGTTGCATTATAATTGTGCTAACTACTCTTCAATATCTTTCCTTAACTCTTTATCTTCTTTCTGATTCATCATGAATGTGGGGAGAGAGGTGCTGCTCTTCTTCCATGCTCTACTCTCTTTCTTAGCAATCTTATTCATTCAGGTAGCTTCAACTATCTACTTCTAGGTAGATGACTGCAAAAACCAAACCAAACAACAAAAAAAAAACAACCAAAAACCCCTCGTTTCTGAGCTTCAGACTCACACCTTCAACTGCCTCCAGAACATCTTCACTGAACTCTCAAACTCTACATGTCTAAAACTGAACTTCTCTCACCATGCTAAATATCTTAGTCCTTTTGACTTCCTTTTTACTCAGCCTCAGTGGCACTCAGCCTCCCATGTTAAAAACCTTGGTATTTTCTGTGAATCTTCCTTCTTCCTTACCTTCCATAGTTAAATCAAGTGCCAAGTCCTTTTGATTCCACAATATTTCATAAATTTGTCTTCTCCATTCTCACTGCCACTAGCCTGATTCAGATTTCCTTTTGACTCACTTTGACAATAATCTTCCCACCTCTAATGCCTCTTCAACTCAATTCATCCTTTATATTATGGCCACTTTTACATAGATCTTTTCATATTACTACTTATATGAAAGTCTCCGATGCTTCCCTATTGACTCCTGAGTAAAAAAAATGAAGGCATAATTATTGTTATTAATAATGCCAGCTAGTATTTATTTGCTGTTTTAAGGTTTGCAAAATGCTTTACATATATTAAGTCATTTGACAGAATAGATTGATGCTCATTAAATTTACAGATGACAAAAATCTGGGAGGATAGCTAACAAGTTAAATGATGGTGGGAGGATCCAAGATAATCTTAACAACACAGATCAATGGACTAGAATCAAATAAGATAAAATTTGATCTCACTGATATGCATAATCCCTATAGTGATACAAATTGTTGTCCATCCATGTCTTCTTATCCTGGGCAACTGTTGTCCATTTCATTGGTATACGGAAGACAGCATGGTACCATGAATGCATGTTGGTTTTGGAGAGGGCTCCAAATTTACCAGTTGTTTAATTTGGACTAAGTCTTGTCCTTTCTAGGCCTCAATTCCTCATCTATAAAATGAGGAAATTGGATTAGATGATATCTAGGGCCCCTTGTGGTTCTAAATCTTTGATCCTATACACCTTTCTCCCAATGATTCCCCCCCTGCACCCAACATATCACTCAACATGCCAAGTCCCTTCACTGAGCCCTCGTTACATTCTTACCAATAGAATATATGGACTGTTTTTTTTTTTAAAAGTACACAAGTGATCCACTACCTTAAGGTGTCAGAGTCCATTTCTAGGACTAAAGTGAGTTCACTGAAGAATCATATGAAAAACAGTGCTCTGTTTTGGGCATGTAGGGAAGGTCACATGGCTTAGCTGAAGACATTCAAGGAAGCAATCAAGGGAAAGTGGGGGTAACAAGAGATAGGTACCAGGGTACTCTACTGACTACCTTACGTTGGAGATTGACATTTGGCATATCCTTTAAAACCCAAATCAAATGTTAACTTTTTCAGGAAGCCTTCTCTTGTCTGTTCTGTCTCCCCCCTCCATCCCTAATACATGCTACTTTGTAACTCTAAAGCATTTATCATGAAATATTGTGTATTATCATATTTAGGGTTTGTCTCTCCTCCTCTTGGTAAACTACAAATTCCTATAAATAAGCAGCAAGCTTATTTTATTTAATTAGTCTATCCTATCCAACAAGTAGTATACTATTTTGCACAGAGTAGATGTTTAGTACATTTCTGTCAAATGAATGAAGATTTAGACAGTTAAAAAATGGAAGAGGGAAGATGAAGGAATTCACAAAAAATGGCCTCAGAAATGTAGGAGGCAAGGTCATCAGAGAGAGTGTCTTGTCTGGCTTGAGGAGAAAGGAGGTTTAGAACAGTAACTGTGTGACATGTGAAAAAAAATCATTATACCTTCTGTTTATAACATTGTTGCTATGAAACTAACTGTACTTGCAACACTGTTTCACCTAAAGTCATGTTTTCTTCCGACCAATTAACAACCTTAGGTAGATTGTGCATATATGTGTTACTTAGTTGCCCAGAAAGAGGCCACTAATTCCAAGCAATAGGGAAAATATAAAAGGAATAAGAAAATTACATACAGTAAGAAATTATATATATTAAAGTGGTTTGATACAGATGAAATATATCCAAATTACTAAAAATAATTTTTAAGGATTATAACAAATACATGAATGGTAAAACATTAAGATCTTACTACATACCAAGCTTTGTGGCAAGTTATAAGATACAAATATATACAAATAGAAGAAAGGGTATCAATAGTTCTGTCATCAAGGAGCTTACATCTAACTAGGGAAAACAACACATAAGGGAGAACTGGAAAGGAAGGGGGTATAGTTTAGGTTTGGTGCCCAAAAGTAATGCAGAATTCTCATTATGGAAAAGATGAAATGAAAACTCACCTATCAGAGCCCAGGATGGTTCCAAGGGTAGAGGTAAAGTTCCAGTGGGAGAGATATGAAGATAAATTACTTAATTAAGTATCTGAGTGCTTAAGCTGGTTGTTACTAGGTATTAGTAATACAAGTAGAAATATAAGACTGCTCTCGTTCATATTCTAATGGAGGAAATGAAGTATAAAGAAGATTCAGCAACTTAAATGGAAAAGTCCCATGGTCCTTAGGGTACAGCAGCAAAGTAGATGTTAATGCCTCTTTTTTTTTTTTGGATGTAATTTCTACTGATAAAAATATATGAGGGGTTTTTTTTGGCCTGTTTGGTGATGCCAAAGACTGGTATTAAGGACTTTCTTTTCTGAGTTGTGGATATGGCTGTAGCACCTGCAGGGGCAGTTGCCGGGCAGAATCTCCACAGAGTTTGTTTCCTGGGATGATGGCTGAGGGCATTGGATCTGAAACTCAGTTATTTCCAAGGTTCTTGGGTTCGGGACCTTGGTCTGTCTCCATCAGAGTGCTAGTGGAAATGCTGGTTGAGATAGTGGTTGTAGTGATGGGTCTGACTTACTTGATATGTGCTACTTTCCATCTCTCCCTCAGGGTATCTTGCTCCAGCTAGGATGGATTGCCTTCTCTATGGATTGCAGTTGGTAGTAATGACTGGCTTCTTCTCCACAAGAGTTGCTTCTGTGGATGATGACTGTGAAGACTGAGCTAGAAGTAAGACCAAAGGTCTGGAAGGTGCCCACTCTCTTAGGGTTCCTGTGCCTATCTGGCTATTGGTAGCAGTTGGTCAGTGGTTGTTACTCATAGTGATGAGGAAGGTGGACCTGCTTTTCACAATGATTTCTCCCCCTCAATGATGGCTGTAGGGGTTGAGTTGGAAGCAGATTTAATTGTTTGGAGGGGACTGCTATCCCCAAGGTTCTTGGGCTCAGGGCCTGGGCTGTCTTCTTCAAGGTCTAAAGGGAAATGGTAGTCAAAGTGGTGGTGGGGAGTGGTGGTTTATTTGCCTGGTTCATGCTACCTTATCTTTCTCCTTCAGAGAGCCTTGCTACTTCAGCTAGGCCGACTTGCCTGCCCTGTGTGTGGCTGGTGGTGAACAGTTGCTGGGAGTGACTGGCTCCTTCTCCATAGCAGTTATTTTCTCTATTGATGAGTTGATGATGAATACAGTGGATGGTGTGCAGATAACATGGCTTGAAAATTATGTGAAAATAAAGACATGTAGTCATATGCTGAATTCTCCCAGCATTTTGCTATGTTTTTGCTTTTGTCATTTTCATTTTGTGACTTTTTATTATAGTTTAAATTGCTAATATTTGATTATTATTAATATTTGAGGGAGCAATTCATTTTTACCATAAAACTATTTTTCTAAATATGAACTTTAAAATAAAATATCAATTTCTTAAATATGTTTTTACTACATTTTATTACATTTCCAGTTCATAACAGAAGTCAACAGAAATTCATTTACAGCAAGCTTTGCTGAAATGCATCTGTTCTGTTAATAAAAAGCAAGCCATTCCTTCCCTTATCCCACCTCATAAAGCTGCTCAAAACATCCCTGATACGATTCATAGCCAGAAAAGAAGAAAGATGCCAAGGGGATAGTCATTCCTCATTACATATCTAAGTCACTGGTTTTTTTTAGCCATAGAGCCAATAAAAGTCAAATCTTCATTATCTCAAAGCACAAATCCTTTAACTGTGAGTTATACATGGCCAGAAGCATTCCACAAAGCTTCCACATAGTTAATGGGAACTAAATATGGTAATTCCAGGGGTTTGTCTTGTAAGCCAATTGAACCTTGCTACATGAGAATCAGAGTTTTAAAACTGTCTATAAACACTTATTTAGGAGTTTGTGTTCATATGTGAGGTCATTCTTCAATGAGCACTTAGTGAATATGCTATTGATATTGAATCATATCAATCTTGATGTTCTTACTGTAAACCAGAAGATGAAAGAAAGTTGCAGTTAATGTAAGGATGGTTCATAGGTTCTTTTTGGAGAACAAATATGGAAGCTGATGGAATTGGTTTTACATCCAAATGAAACAAGAAACATTTAATGAGATGCATTCATATTCAAAGTAATACTGGTATTTGGAGGAGGAAGAAAGACCATTGTGGGGGGAAATTGTATCATATACACTAACATCTCTTGGAAACAATGTTCCCTACTCAGTGGGCATGTGTCAGGATAGTGAAAAATATGTTAGGAAATATAGTTCAGGAGTAAGGAATGAAAGAAGCCAAAGATTTGTAGACTTTAGTAGACTTTGTAGAATCTATATGCTTATATGAATATTTTCTTTGAAAAAAAAAAGATTAAAAAGTGCTGGGCATGGTGAGCTCTGAAAAACACCATCCCTGAACCCCCTTCAAAAAGAAAACACAGAGAGAAAAAAATTGCCTATATTTAAACAGACAGGTAGTGACTCATTACTGATGTCAGAGTCATTTCTAAATATGTTCTCTATGTAGAGCAGAGATCAAAATTCATATGAAGCTAAATGAAAGAAAAAAATGAGAAAAAGATGTGGTATACAATTAAAACAACTCCAACTTGTCCAAGTTAAACAAATAATTGATGCCAGAAAATTAGATATGGATGGGGGAAGGAACATCAACAATGATTACAATATTTTCATACAGAATTATAACGTAAATAAGTTATCTTAGAGAGGAGATGAAAAAACTTAAAAGCAACCTTAAATAGCTAACACTCAATATACTTGGCAAGAGGAGAGATAGTAACAAAGAACATTATTAGTTTAAAATATAAATTTGTTCGCAAAATTTTATGGGAAAATGTGGTGGTAGATTATAAGCAGTATGATTAATAAAATAGTAAGGAGCAATGGAGGGGGAAAAGTTTAAAGACAACTTGGCAAGAGATCCCCTGAGCAAAGTTACCCCAAGAACATTTAAGGTCAAAGCTGGAATCAAGAAAACAAACAGGTAAAAGATGAAAAATGAGGGAGTCGGATTAGATAACTTCTGATGTCCCTTCCACCTCTAAACCTATGATCTTATGACTGGAGCCATATTCTCATGAAGGGTCTAGCTGGGAACAATTATTATGTAGCTAATTTTTCTTCAGTGAATAAAA
>CM053622.1:232205527-232218559 GCA_028646595.1 Phalanger gymnotis | reverse complement strand
AGAACCATGACCAATGGAATGACTCATGAGAGAGAAGAAACAGAACCAAAAAAAACAAACAAAAAAAACACAACCCAACAACAAATACAAAAGAGAGATAAAAAAAAGTGGGGGGGAAAAAGGCGAGTATGAAGTGTGCCTCGATTTGCATTCATACTTCATAGTTCTTTCTCTGGATGTAGACAGCCCTCTCCATCATGAGTCCTTTGGAGCTTTCTCTGCATATTGTGTTGCTGAGAAGAGCAAAGTCTGTCAGGGTTAGTCATCACAGAATCCATATATCTGTGGTTGTGTATAATGTTCTCCTGGCTCTGCTCTGCTCACTCGGCATTACGTCATGTAGGTTCTTCCAGGTTGTTATGAAGTCCGTATCATCCCCATTTCTTATAGCACAATAGTATTCCATTACCTTCATATAGATTATGGTTGATTTTGATTCATTTATCCTTTGTAAAACCATATTCCTGGACTTATTCCTATTTATAGGAAACAAGTTGGAAGAAACTTTCTTTCTACAGCAATATTAACCATACTTTGTCCCATGTATCAGTAATGATCAGTCAGTTGGTCTCCATCTCTCCCTCTCTTGTCTTTCCTTCTTTCCTCTCTCCTTTCTCTCACAGAAACTGACTATAATAAAGAATAAGGAGAAAAGTAATTAGATTTGGAGTCAGGGAGCATGGGTTTAAATCCCACTTTCACTGCTTACTACCTACATGACCTTGGGCAAGTCACTTAACTTCAATGAATCTATTTTCTTATCTGTAAAATTAGAGGATTAGACTAGTTGGTCTCCAAGTTATCTTCCAACTCTAAGTCATATTATTTACCCCAGGCTGCATTTACTGAACCTCCCCTGCCCTGTTAGTGAGAATAATATGGTAAGGTGAATCCTAAAAATGTGACTAAATTTCTGCCTTGAATAAGCTGAAAACCACGTGTTAATTATTTCAATTTGCTTTCTTTGAATTTATGACAATTTGTAAACACAAATTAGTTTTTCTGATAAAAAAAATCCTTATAACTTCATATTACAAATCTTGATTCTAAACAAAATACCCTCTAAATACTAGTGAATTCATGTATTTCTAAAACAATAGACTAAATTGTGAATTAGTTCTTCACATAAGGCTTAGTGCAAAGACTCCACAGAATCCTAAAAATAACATCTCTCTGTGTTTTACTGGTATGGCAGCCAAATGTCTTTTCCTACCTATGGCTTTGGTTTGCCATGGTTTCAGAATATGCTAAAATTTCAGTAAACTTGCTATTTATTTCCAACTCTTACAGCTTCATTGCCCATATGCTCTGCCTCCTACTAGGTGCCCTATTACATGTTCCTTATGATTAATGATCTCCTTTAACTGCCAGCTTCTGAGGATCATGGGTAGTGATAAGCCTGGAAGGAATTGTGGATGAAGGATACTTTCCTATCTTTGCATTAGGAAATCTGCACTACAGTGGCTGCTGTTAAGACAACTCCCACACCGCAGAATATCCTAGTATTTAGTGTTTATACTAGAAGAACCAGCAACTATGGAAATTGGAAAGATCAAAGTTATTCTGCTAGGTAAATACAAATCAAGAAAAAAACAACTAAGTCAGAAAGACTTGTTTCTCATTACTCTCAATGTGAAAGAAAATCCACTAAAAGCAATGTGTAGGAGAGAATCAAATCAAGCATGACATCCTCTAAAATGGCAAAAGCCATCATTTAGGATAGAATGCCTATATCTTAGAATGTGATGTAGTAGAAACCATGGCAGAATGTGCTACTGTTTAAAATGGACAATACAGTCCCTAAAGAAACTGCCATTTTGGGGTGATGGTGGAGTATTTGGAAATTTAGTCTGGAGATAAGAACTTTCAATAAGATAAATAATAAATTATATTATATCCATAATTTCTGAGCTTAATATTTATTGTTTGCCAGTTAAGATGAGAAAAATTTAGGAAATATAGGTTCTTTGCCCCATGAGTTTATAAATCAGACAAGTTTTCAATTATAAAACAAAGTCCATTAGTAATGTTGCTATTAACATTACTATTAATATTTTGATGCATCTCATCTAGTCCTTTTTCAGACTTGTTTGATATATATTCCACATTCCTTCTCTAATGACATAGTTAATCTGTCAAGACTTGGGATAGTAATAATAGCTAGCATGCATATAGCATTCTAAGACTTACAAAGCATTTTATATGCATTATCTCATTTGATCCATATAATAACCCTGTGAGGTAGGTGCTATTATCTTGATTTTATGAATGAGGAAACTGAGGCTGATAGAAGTTAAGTGACTTGCCTAGGGTCACATTACTGAGGAAGGATTTTAATTCAAGTTTTTTGACTTCAAGTCTAGCAGTCTATCCACTAAGTAATGTTAGAGGCCATCTAGTCTAATCCTTTCTTTTTAAAGGTGAGGAAATGAGGACTAATTTGTCCAAAGAAACACAGATAGTAAGTGGCAACAGTAGATTTTGAATCTATATCCCCTGGCTCCAAATCTAGTACTTTTGCCTTTATTCCCAAATCTAGTACTCTTTCCACACCTACCTCAATTTCTCCTATTTTTTGCTCTTCATAATCAGGTAAATTTTACCTTTTACAATCTCTGTGTGTCTCCTTCACACATACACATACATATCTAATTTATTACTTTTCTTCTTTCATTTCTGGATTCAAACTCTTGCCTAAGAAAATCTTACCCCTTTATTATCTATAAAATTAAAAAAAACAGTTGAGCAAGTAAGTATATATAAGCTTTATATTTTTCTTATCTTCTATATAAAGAAATCATTTCCACAGCATTTTGGAAAATGAGATTATTTTGAACATTAGTGTAATTCTTCATATTGTGAATTTTTCTAGTCTTTATGTATATGTATCTACATGCATACACATGCACACACATGTACTCACTTATAAATTTTGTGTTCACAATTATGTTATGGGCTCTTCTCTCTGAGTGTTTTTAGATTGTAAATTCTTTATGGGCAGAGCTATTTTCTAACACAAATTATGTAAACACCATAACATCTGGTATTATTCAAAGCACTCAGTGGAAACTCCAAAAAATGATGATTTTTTCCCCCTCATAACTCCAAGCAAATAGTCACCTACCATGGAAACTAGAAGCTGATGAAGCATTACTGGGACCTCATGCTCTCTCTATGTGCCATCCTGTCCTATCCGACAGGATCCTACTTTCTCTGTAGAGTCAGATCCCCAACCCTAGTCAATGCTTTGTCCAAAGACTCAACAAGGTCTACTTTCTCCTTGGAAACTACATCTATTCATGCTGCAACATCAATTTTCAATGGGCCAATTACTATTGAGTTTAATTTTACAGAAATTAAATTAAATATAAAGAAGTGACAAAACTATCCCTATTTCCTAAGGGCATGATGATTTACTTAGAAAATTCTAGGGAATCAGCAAAGACACTAAGTTAGTAATTTCAGCAAAGCAGTTGTTGTTCAGTCATGTCCAACTTTTCATGACCCTGTGGACTACAGCAAGTCAGTGCTGGCCGTGGGGTTTTCTTGGCAAAGATACTAGAATAGTTTCCATTTCCTTTTCCAGTGGATTAAAGCAAACAGAGGTCAAGTGATTTCTCCAGGATTAGATAGCTAGTAAGTATCTAAGACTGGGTTTAAACATAGGTCTTTCTGATTCCAGGCCCTGTGCTCTGTCCACTGAACCACTTAACTGCCTCAGTGTATTTGCAAGCTACCAAATAGGCCCACAAAAATCTACAGGGCTTCTAGATAGCAATAATAAAACCCAGGAGGCCAAATTAGAAAGGAAAGTCTCATTCAAAATAATTGCAAAATGCATGAAATATCTGGAAGTCAAAAAACCATACTTAATACCTGTAGAGATATAATTATGAAACAATCCTTAAAAAAATAAAGAACAACTTAAATAACTGGAGGAATATTTGGTGCTTATGGCTGGGCTATGTCTCTATAATAAAAATAGCAACACTGCCACAGTGTTGGATTATAGATTTAGCTCTCTACCAATAAAGCTACTAAAGAGATACTTTGCCACAGGGTAAATACATAATTTCTCTATGGCATGTAGATATAGTATATAGTCTATTATCTATTGTTCATTTGGAAGAATAAAAGATCTAGAATATCCAGGGAAATAATAAGGGGGCAAAGAGAAGGTAGGAGTGACAGGAGAATAACCTTTCCAGACTAAACTACATTATAAATCACTAATTATGAAAACTAGTGCTGGCTGAAAAAAATGAAAAAGTAGATCAATAGAACAGAATAAATGAGAAAAAATCAGAAGTGATTGTACTCTTTGGTATACATTAATGCATTTTAGTAGTTTGTTGGAAAAGTCGGTCTGACCACTTCAAATGAAAAGATTGTAAGAAAGGGATAGAAAATTAGACAATGCCATAGAAAGTGATGATTTCTTACATATTAAAGTGTATTTGTGACTTAGTTTGGTTAACCTTTTTTTTTTCAGATACTTCCTTTAAGAATGGATGGAACTATTAGGAAAGCTTTATTATTTGTTTAAATATAGAAGACATTTATTTTAAGAAATTAGGTTTAACAATGGTTTAAAATATTAATTCCAACTTAGTACTTTTAAAAATTTCTGAAGGACCACATACACAAAAGTATTTATAGAATCTCTTTTTGTGGTGGCAAAGAATTGGAAATTGAGGGGATGCCTATCAATTGGAGAATGGATGAACAAGGTGTGGTATATGAATGTAATGGAATACTATTGTTCCATAAGAAACAATGATCAGGCAGATTTCAGAAAAACTGGGAAAGACTTATATGAACTGATGTCGAGTGAAGTGAGCAGAACCAGGAGAATATTGTACACAGTAACAGCAACATTGTGCTATGATCAGCTATGATAGACTTAGATCTTCTTAGCAGTATGATGATCCAGGACAATTCCAGAAGACTTGTAATGGAAAATGCTAACCACATTCAGAGAAAGAACTATGGAGTCTGAATGCAGAATGAAGCAAACTGTTTTCACTTTTTTTCCTTTCTTGTGGTTTTTCCCTTTTGTTATGATTCTTCTTTCACAACATGACTAATGGGGAAATATATTTAACATGATCATACATGTATAATCTATATCAGATTTCTTGCTATCTTGAGGAGCGGGGAGGGAAAAGAAAGAGGGGGAAAAATTTGGAACTCAGAATCTTATAAAAATGAATGTTGAAAATTATCTTTACATGTAATTGGAAAAAAATTAAAATGCTGTCAAAAGGAAAAAAACAGTTTCTGGTATGTCTTCTTCATTATCCTAAACATGGCCCTTTCAGGTAATCCATTTTATTCTGTCCACTTTAGAAGATTCCAGTGTCAAAATAATTTCCTTTAGTTACTTTTGATTTTAAAAGCACATCATATCTAAGATATTTAATTAGCATTTGGATTAAGATGGAGAAAATTTACATAGTGCCTTACACATAGTAGATAATAAATCTTTGAATTTATTTGATTTAAATAAGTAAGCTTGTGTAATATATATTAAATAATATTTTATGGTTTATTTTGTACCTAAACAAATGAGGAATTAGTTACAGAGATAAACTATAGAATGTTGGAAATGGAAGGGGTATTTGAGACACCTTATTCTAGCTCCTGTAGCCCATTATGAAGACAAACTATTTTTTATTTCTTCAAAGCTTTGTTACTAAGGAATCAATTAGTCAGTCAACAAGTATTTATTAAGCACCTACTATATATGCCAGGTGCTAGGAAGAATGAAACAACTTCTACTCACAAGAAAAAGAGTTTGTCAGTCAAACTGAGAACAGAGAAGAGAGACACACTCCTGCTGGCTATGCTCTTCTCCCTGTTCGGCAGAATATCCCACGCCTGGAAAATAACTGCAGACAACGGTTTGGAAGTGGCAACCCAACCCGGAGATCTACTAGATAAAGCTTTAAGATCTTGATTTATTGGGCAGAGATCCTCAATATTTCCTACATCTAATACACTTAATTTGCACATAATAGTAGTAATAATAGTTCACATTTATATTAGTGTTTAGGTTTTACAAAGTACTCTTCATGATATAGCCCTGTTGAGATAGCATCAGTGTGGAAAAAGCACTGGATTTGGAAATGAATGACCTTGGTCTGAAACTGAACTCTGCCGCTTAACTTTAGGCAAGTCACTCTCTGGGCTTTAGTTTCCTTATATATAAGATGAAAAGGTTGGTAAGGTTACTCCTGTCTTGGAATCTGCCCTGTCACTAAATCCTTAAAACTTATGGACCTCTCTTTCTACCCTGCCGTTAAGGTACATATGTTGTCATCTATAATTAGAATGTGAGCTCCTTGACAGCAGTGACCCTCATTTGTTCCATTTATATCCCCAGTACTTAGCATAGTGTTTGGCACAGAGTAAGTGCTTAATAAATGCATTTTGAAAAATTAGTTCTTTTGAATAACCCTAGTGTTTATAAAATTCTAAACATAAATGAATAAGCAAAGAATTCCCCATCTGACAAGAATTGGTGTGATAACTGGAAAACAATCTGGCAGATGTTCCTAACAGCTTACATTATATCAAGCAATAAATTAAAAATAGACACAAGACCTGAATATCAAAGATAATAATACGAAAAAACTAAAAGAGAAACAGATCCTATATTTTTCACTATTATGGGTAGAGAGTAAATTCTTAATTTAAAAAAAAGGATGGAAACAATTACAAAAGATACAATTGAATATTTTGATTGCATGTAGTTCAAAAAGTTTGCACATAAAATTAATGCAACTACAGGGTGTCCCTAAAGTCTGGACGCATAGGAAATCTCATTACCATCTCATTAACTGTTTCACAGAAGACTCTGTGTTGTTCAGTGACTTCTTTTTCTGGGTTATGCTAAAGGAGGTACTCAATGAAAATCACAGATGCAACACACTTGATTGACACATAAATGCATAAAGAGTGAATCGCTAAAATTGACAGCAATGTGGAGATATTGAGTTATTGCATCAAGTTCACGTGAATCTTACAAAGTGCATCAACCTTTGCATCACAAATGATATAAATCACATTGAAGATGTTACTCGTTAATATTCCAATTAAATAAAATGTTGAAAATTTCATTCATTTCTTGAAAATATGCATTTTTGCCTATGTGTCCAAACTTTAGGAACGCCCTGCAGAATAAGAAAGGAAGTGGTCAAATAGTCAGAATCTGTGTACCAAGTATCTTTCACATAGGTCTAATATCCAAGATATATAGACAACTACAAAAATATGTGACAAAAAGATACTGGCTTAATCTATACGTGGTCAAAGGATATGAAAAGACATTCCTTGAAAAAAAAAAACAAACAAACCCTACAAACTATTAACAACCAAGTGAAAGAATGCTCTAAATCACTAATAATAAGATAGATGCTGTAATAGGATCACTATTGACCAGAGTTCCTCTCCATTCCATTCCCCCATGGGTTAGGTTAGTAGTTTTTCCTTGAAAGATGATGGCACTTTTCCCAGGACTTGATTGCCTCAGTGGGCTAAGGCTTAAGCTGGGTTGGGTAACTCAGCTTGTCCTCTCCCTCTCCCTCTCCTCCTTTCCAAAGGAAAGTAAATTTTGATGGCCAGAAACTGCCCACTTAAGTTAGGGTTTACTGGCTAGATTTCTTTTGTTCTTTCTCCTTCTTCTTCTCTTTCTTTCTTCTCTCTCTCTCTCTCTTCTCTCTCTCCCTCCCTTCCTTTCTTTGTTTCTTTGTTTCTCTTTCTTTCTCTCTTTCTCCCTTCCTTCCTTCCTTCCTTCCTTCCTTCCTTCCTTCCTTCCTTCCTTCCTTCCTTCCTTCCATTCTTTCTTTCGTTCTTTCTTTCTTTCCTTCTTTCTCAGTACCGTAAACCCAGTTCACTCTGAAGCTCATAGATAGGACCACAATAGGTACCTGCCCAAGCTCCACTTAATGGCTGCATTGGGCCCTCCTCGCTGTGAATGTCAATGATAGCTGTTTCTCTTTGGAACAACAACCCTGAGAGTCTTTCCCTCCCAGTTGGACTTTTTTTCTTTTTCATTTTTTCTATTTAAAGGGGCCATCCCTTGACACTTCTTTAAGAAGTGAGGCCTATTCACTGAATGGGTGTTACCTCACTCTGAGTACATGAAAAAGCCTTGCCCTAAAAGGGCCAGGGTGTCCCAATGCATCCTGGGCCATCTCCAGTCATCCTAGTGATTATCAGGCCACTGGACTCAGATGGCTCTGGAGAAGAAAGTGAGGCTGGTGACCTTGCACAGTCCTCTCTTACTCAAATCAAAGGCAACTGCAAGTCATATTGTCATTTCTCTGACGTCATGGTCCTCTTCAAAAACAAAGGACAAACACAACACAAGCTGGGCCTCACTTGATGTAACTTCTTGGTAGGCTCAGGCCATCTTAACCTGGCTTCTTTCTTACTTGTTGTTCTTCCTTTGTTTTCAAAGAGGATCAATGACATCACAGTTTGATATCTTGACTTGTGCATGAATTGGATTTAAGTGATATAAGTTATATAAATTCATTGGCCTCACTCTCTCTTCTAGAATCCTCAAAGTCCAGTAGTAAGCCATAGATTAGGATAACTGGTGATGATGTCCCAGGATACAGTGGATGAACTTGGTGTTTTCAATATCTGACCAACCTCTAAGCATTCCATAGCACCTTTGTCAGCTGCCTTCACGGCCTTTGTAACACATTGTTTTTATCTGCCCATTCCACCAGGGGAAGTCTTCACAAGCTTGGGGTAGACATCCCTCTAACTCACAAAAGGGTTTAAGGCATGTCAGTTAATCTCAACCTGGTTTTGCCTATCTGCCCAAGGTGGTTGTTATGCTACAGCTTCTTAGAGCCACTGGTGAGAGTTGGGTGAGAGGTGGACACCAAAGTGGAAAGCAGCCCTGAAAAGGGCTCAGCAAGCCCTCATGCCAGAGGTGCTAGTTCTTCCTGAACACTCTTACTTAATTGGGAAAAAAAGGCCCACCTACATGAAATCGGAGCCCATCAGACTTAGTGGATATCCCAAGGCCTTGAGAATCACCACATACTGCCCTGTTCACCAAAGATGTTTCTATGTGGAGATGAGGGGGATTGCATTTACCTAATTGAAGTGCTGGATTATTCATGTTAAATATCTTTTCTATGCCATGGCATAAATCAATCTTTTTGTTAACTGCTGAATTACCAACAAGTGCCTCAATTAGTTCCAACACTGAACTTGAGGTAACAGTGTATTGGCCTGATTAACCACACCTCTCTCTCAATAAAATACAAATCAAAACAAGGCTGAAGTTCTACCTCACTCCCAGGAAATTAGTTAAAAATAACAAATAATGGCAAGAGTCAATTTTGAAGGTATTATGGAAAGGCAATTCACTGATATATTGTTGGTGGAGCTGTGAGCTGATCCAATTATTCTGGAAAGCAATTTGGAATTATTAATGACTAAAATGATTACATCCTTTGACCTAGAGAATCCACCTTGAGACGTAATCAAGGATATATTGGTAAATGTTTAACCATTGACTGTCTGGAAAAAATATACACATGACATACTCTTAAGTTTAATCTTCATTATTAACATTTTATTTATCAATTTCTTAAGTCTAGACAATTGATAAAATAATAAATCAAGCCATGTTTTATAGCAATAACTAATTGCCATGATGTAAATGCTCACACTGAAAATTTAATAATCGGGAATCAGCTTAAGCTGGTTCTGGCCCACCTCTGCTATATGGTCAAAGAGATCAATGATGAAAAGAAAGTCCTCATATACTACAAAATATTTATATCAGCACTTCTTGTAGTAGCAAAGAACTGGCAATAAAGTAGATACCTATTGATTGGGGAAAAGCTAACCATATTGTGGCACATGACAATGACATTTATTTGTGCCATAAACATGATAATAGCTCACATTTATAAAGCTCTTTAAGGTTTACAAAGTGCTTTATGTATCTTAACTCATTTGATCTTCACAACAACCTTGTGAGGTAAATGTTATTGTCATCTCTATTTTACATATGATGATACTGAGACACAGAGAGGATAAGTGCTTTGCCCAAGATCACATAACTGATAAATGTCTAACATAGGGTTTGAAAGCAATTCTTCCTGATTCCAAAAGTCCCACGCTCTAACCATTGGGCTACCTAGCTGCCTCCAGTGCTATGATGAATGAAATGATAAATACGATTAATACAGAGGAACATGGTGGGTCTTTCATGAACTGCTGAAAATTAGAATAAACAAAACCAAGAAAATAATATACACAATGACTATAACAACACAAATGAAAAAAATTGACACCACCAAAACATTTGAAACTGAATACTGTTAAGCTTATAAGTCTCAAATTTGGTTCCAACATGAGACATAAGAAGGTACAACACCCTGAACCCGCCTCCATTTCTTAGTAGAAGTGAAAAACTATGAGTATTGCATATGATGTCTTACATTTGAAATATGTTGGCTAGTTTTGCTGAACTTTCTTTCCCCCCACCCATCATTATATGCTAATCAACAAAGATTTGCTAGGGCAGGAAAGTCCAGTGTTATTAAGAGGAAAAACTCTGTAGGTATCGTGTGGTGATATTCTCCCCCTCTCCACCCAAAGTAACTGGTAGACTTTCACACATGATATTCTATAGCAGGCCGTATCTTTACAGACACAAAATTGACTGAAAGATGAGAAAATATGAAATCCTGCTGTGCTGATTATTTGTTGACTATTTTTAAAGAGCACTTGAAAGGAGACAAGATGGTGGAGTGAGTCATTACTTTTAAATCTACTCTCCCCCTCACTACCTTAAAATAATTCTTTAAGTGCCATGCAAAGAAGAGAAAGGAGAAAACAAACACCCTTAAGGCAATAGAAAAAACAACAGAAGACCAAGCCATCCAGAATTACTATAGTCCTGTACCACTTTCTTCTCTCAGGTCTGGCCAGCCCTAGGCCCCATTAGGGGTAGGTAGACTAAGCCACTGCATCTCTCCTTCCCAGTATTAATGCAGGTTTACCAAACCACTAATTCTTCTCTTCTGTACTCTGCCCCACGTTGTGAAAAAAATAAAAACAGGCCCAATCCTAGGAGCCTGAGCCCGTACTTCCACTATATACCCCCTATAATAGCTCTGCCCAGGATATGGGCTCAGCCTCTTGAGGAGAAGCCTCATACTTATACAGCCCAGGATCTTTGCTCTGTCTAGTGTCTGAGTTCAAACAAAAGTAAAGCCACCCATCTGTACAACCTAGGCTCAGACCTAGAATGAGTCAAAAATGACACTATTCACCCACACGGCCCCTATAACTTCGGTGCCATTTGTTTTTGTGGTAAGGTCAGGCCCCACTTTATTCACCAGTAGAAAGAATAGAGTAGTGAAAGACATTAGTTATGTCTCCCTGCCCTTGTGGAAATAAAGGATGCAAGGGGGTGGAGAATAAATACAGACTTCCATAAGGAGATTATGTATGTAATCCCCTTCTAGGTCTTATGGAGAGCAGAAGCAGGAGCAAGAGACAGTCTTTGTCTGTCTGTATGTAGTTAAGTCTAATCTTCATGCTCATCAAATGAGATAATATTTTTAAAGCACTAAGCATAGTGCCTAGTACATAGAAGGCACTTAATAAATACTTGTTCCCTCTCATCTCCCCTTGTTCTTGAAAAACATGCTCATAAATCAGTTCATTTTAGGTGATAAGTTTAATCTCTCATCAATAGACTTTGAAAGTTGTTATGAAACTAGTACAAATGACTTTAAAAAAAAAAACAAATGCTGTTCTACATCAAAGTGAGACCTTTAAATTAAAAAAATTCTAAACTTAAACTAAATAAAAAATCTGATCTCCATCCATGCACGAAACAAAAAAAAATTGAGATTTTACATCGAAGAATGAATCTCCATTTCACTTTTTTTTTTTTAATTGTGTCAACCGGACTGGAACTGGCCTTGAACCTGTGGGTGGCTGGAGCTGAACAGAGTAGGCTACAGACAGGAGAATCAAGACACAAATAGAAGTTTAATTTTGAAGTGAAGAAAATGCTTGCAAGTAGAAGTTCTCCCGAGTAGGAGGGCTTAACATGCTGGGACAAAGGCAGTGCTTTATATACATAAAAAACCATAAGTGGGATGGACCATGACATAATTATTCTTAGGTCTTGAGTAGCAGTTTATATGGCAGGCTCATGTATGGGCAATGCAGGCATTCCTGGGTCTTATGGGAACAGTCTCCAAGTTGATTGTCTCACAGTGGGGTACACAACCAGAGTTAGTGTGGTAGGAACAGGAATGTAGTACCTGGTTCGGTTCACTTAACTGAAACAGGGATTGTGAGCATGTCAAGAAGTATGATGGATGGCTCTCAGGTCCCTGGGAAATGGGGGGAGGGGGTTCCAACAAATCTAAACAGTTACTGATTAATATGAAACATAAACCCCTTAGTAAACAACTGGTGCTGGTCAAAGCAATACACTTTGCTAGAGGGTGAGATCATCTAGAATGCAAAGGACTGTTGTTATGCCATGCCAAGCTCAGGCCACAGCCTGCTTGTTGGGCCTTAGCTCTGGGAAACGGGGTGTCTCCAAAATATTTTGACAACTGTAACAAATAACTTTTTAACAGGTATATAATAAATTTTGCACATTACTTTAAAAGCTGTCTTGTGTGTCTATGCTTCCTTTTGAACTTCTGTTTTCTTCTCTGTACTTAACAAAAAATGTCACAATGGCCTTCTTTTTTGGCGTCACCACTGCTGTCCCTCCTCAGAAAAGAGCCCCTCCCCCAACTAGCTGGGAGAAAGGGGGAAAAACCCTTGTAACGAATAAACACAGTCAAACAAAATGAATCCACACAGTGACCATGTCTAAAAATGTATGTCTATCACGTCTCAGAAAGTGGGTAATATACTTCATCATAGGGCCCTTAAAGACATGATTAGTTCTTGCTTTGATCAGAGTTAAGTCTTTCAAAATTGCTTTTCTTGATAATGTTTGTTTTCCTTAATTTTTTTTTT
>CM053622.1:232191412-232205027 GCA_028646595.1 Phalanger gymnotis | reverse complement strand
GTAACGAATAAACACAGTCAAACAAAATGAATCCACACAGTGACCATGTCTAAAAATGTATGTCTATCACGTCTCAGAAAGTGGGTAATATACTTCATCATAGGGCCCTTAAAGACATGATTAGTTCTTGCTTTGATCAGAGTTAAGTCTTTCAAAATTGCTTTTCTTGATAATGTTTGTTTTCCTTAATTTTTTTTTTAGTAAATTGTTACCTTATATCAGATCTTTTCACTTCATTCTCTGTTGTATTACTCAGAATTATCGGAAATCATCTCTTTTATAATTTCTATGGTGCAATAATATTCTATTACATTTATAAACCACAATTTGTTCAAGCATTCCCTGATTGCCTAAGAGGCCATATGAAGTACTTCCACTTTGATTCTGATTCCTTGATTTTCTCTTTTTATTTTTTTAAGGCCAGTATTCCTTGTTTATTTTTCACTTGCAAAAAAATGAGGACATTTTGAACAAATGATACAAAATGATGTGTCATATCAAAATGGACAAGTTGTCCTATATGTACTTTTATATAGTAATATCGTGGTGAATTGGTTATGAAGTATTCAGAAACATACTTACCCTTCCAACTGGAACCCTCCCCCAAAATGTAATCCATTATTTTTATTCCCTACAATAGGGCTGTCTAACCTTAGGTTTTTATTGAAACAACGGACAATGTATTTTGATTTGCCATTTTAGTGAGAGCTCTGCAGCAGCTCCACTTTGTTTACTAAAGCATTTATGTAAATTTCTATGCTATAGGCAGGCCGTGTAAATCGAACTGTGGCTCATGCGGCTGGTAGGCCTCATTTTTTACAGCCCTGCCCTACAATATTAGACACTCGAAGTAGGAAATGAGGGACTGGACTTCACACCAATACATCCACAAAGGAAAAAAGGGGGGAGATGGTGCAGGTTAGACATCCCAACTGATGTACAGTCCTTTTCAGTTGTTATAGTCTAATATTTTGCAACTTGTTTGGATAAGGAGTCTTTTCCATTCAAAACATGGCAGACAAAATTGTTTTAATCAGGTAGTCGCATATGGTATACACACTTTCCTACCTAAAAAGAAAGCATACATTTTCATACAGGAATAGATGGACATCCAGTAAAAATGCAATACATTCTCTCAGAGCAGATTAAATTCTGTTTTTGTACATCTGCCCTGAGGGGATACATAAAAGGTAGAGGACTTCCTTAACAATTTATGATTAAATTCATCTAATAAGGTTCACTTTGTGGGTGGTTCACAAAAGCACCATTCTGTGAAACAATAGGTAAACTGAGAATAAGACTTAAGGGGTCCCAGTCCTTCTGGTTTAACTACACTTTCTTAGATAGGACGGGGCCCTTTGGCAGATCCTTTGAGCCAAGATCTTCACAGATAAACTTAACACCCTACCACCTCTAAAACCTTCTCAAAGAGTGAAGGCACAAGAGCTGTGTATTATTTTTTAAAATGTTAATAAGACCATTTAGTGATCTGACCTTCAGGGGAACATAAGGATGAAACAGCTCCTTCTGACTAAAACAAAAAATTATTTCCTTTTAAAAAATGGCAACAAAAATCCATTTGCTTCAATAAATCTCTTACCCAATGCTATAATAATTCTTTTCTGCTTTATATGCACTATGGAAACAGGTAAAAAAAAAACCCTATAAAATGTTTAAAAGACTTTATATATTTACTTATTTTTTTCACTTCACTGTAAAGCTATCCAGTCTTTTTCCACAGGTCCTAAGTTTATTCCTTTTTAAGTCCCCTCCCCTGTCATATTAAAAACCTGAAAATTTAAATATAAAAACTAAGTTTTATTTTAAAAATATTTTCTCATTTCCTTACCCCTTCCCGAGCTGATCCCCAATATTTTGTGAAAAAAACCAAACAGATCCAATGCAGGGCCATCTCCAGTCATCCTGATCTATATATTGCCACTGGACCCAGATGGCTCCAGAGGAGAAAGTGAGGCTGGTGACTTTGCATAACCTCTCTCACTTAAATCCAATTCATTTGCAAATCATGGAATCACCTTCCGGATTTCATGGTCCTCTTCAAGAATGAAGGACAAATGACAACAGCAACAGCAACAGCAACAACCAGATCCAATAGATATATACCTAAAACTTCTCAGTACTAATACCGACTTCAACATATTTATTCACATTAAGGTGTTATGTAAGGTAGAAGTACAAAAACATCAGTATAATAGAACCAAAAATAAGGTAACTGCCTTTAAAAGATGTTGGCCAAAAACTAGTGATACCAGCACACCTGTCAGTGAGGGGCCACAGCTGAGGGATATGCACTATTAATCACTGTTTTAAAGGATGAACTAGCATGAAAGTCTGGAAATAAATATTTTGGTTCTAATTAAGAACATTTTGCCTTAGAATCCCATTTAACATAATGTTTTTCACAGCAAAATATAAACTTACTCTGTGAATATGAAATGTGAGATTAACTTTCGAACTGGTCATTTCTTTCCAGCAGTATCTTTTATCAGTATTTTCCTGCAAAGTTAAAATTGAAAAACTATCAAAATGCATGATCTTTCATTTTCCAGGAATCCTATGAAATTTATAAAAGAACTATTAGATTTGGTTTGTTTAATTAATCTCTTCATGCAAAACAATATTTGTGCTAATTACATGCCCACTGCCTCTCATTGCTCTTTAGGAGATATAATTATCTACTGCTGAGGTCCCATTCTGTAACAACTGAAAACCTTAGTTCAATTTAGTCTCCCATTAATTTTAGATATGGATAGATAAGGACAGGTGGTATGAACAGCAGGTTGTATAGAACCTGCCTACATCAAGCTTTCATTTTCTTTCCTTTAAGACTACAGAAAATCCCAGACACAAGGCAGCTCACAGTCTCTAAGAAAGCCCTCCCCGACTCCCCCCCCCAAAAAAAAGCAGTCATCTCCAGTGAGGGTTCCACAGAGAGCTCATATTGTGTGACATTTTATTTAGATTCCATGCATGTATTTTCCTGTGTTGCCCCAAGGTTGAGATCCATTCTTTCTGGAAACTCCAGCTTCTCACAGATTGCCTCCTCTACAGGTAGGTTTTGTGATAGTTCATTAGGCTCTGTAAAGAGGGCTGGTGGAATATGCATTGCATTTGCTATTTTGCGCTCTCTTGAAGTGTATTCTCTTAACACATAATTCTTGTCAGCCTCATGGTAAAGCCTTGTGTCATTCATCCTGATGAGCACACCATCAATCTTAAGAAAAATCTCAGCACGAAAAAGCTAGAAGGCATCACTCTCATTTTCACACTTAAGCTTGAAACTCCAAGATCATGAAGTTCATCTTCAAACAGCAGAACTTCCGTCAAAAATTTTAATCTGTTCCCTAACTTTCAGTTTCTTTGTATCTGTATGATCTGTTGTAGGCACAACCTTTAACTTAAGCGCTTCACCAAGCAACGTTCCTTTGTAACCTGTTGTATAGGTCCAAACACATGGTTTAATAAACACTTTGGAGCGTTCACCCTCCGTCCAGCTCTCTTGCCACTCTTCATCACGTGCTACCTTAAGCACTCCCTGGTAGTTGTTTACACGTTTAAAAGCAGCAGTCGCATTGAACTCAATTTCAAAGCCAGAAATATATTGGATGCTTAAAACGTTGTCTCCAAACATCATTTCAGGAAGAGATGTTAAGTGTAGTTCATCGGCTAATTTCTCCACATCGGCCGACTTCACGATGTGAGTGTTGGCCGCCGTCAGCTTTCATGCCCCGAAGGAGAAGTCTTGGTGATTGTTCTGGAAGCCGCGGATCATCATGGCCACCGTGGCGAAACCAGCGCGAGTGGAGGTGGCTGCCCTTCTCTCCGCGCCCCGCTCCCGCCTTGGTTTTCTCAAACCTCCAGTCTCTCCCGTTAATGCTCCCTTCAGGATCAGGAAATTGTTTTGTTCATATTTCCTTACTGGTATTATTATTCCTATCTGCGCACCCCCCTCCCCCCCGCCCCGCCCATAACTGCTTATTTCTCTGTTGAATCTGATATAGTTCTACGTGTTCAACCTTTGTTTTAGCTAAAAGTGAGGTTCATTAATTCCGGCTCCTCTTCCACCCTTTCCTCCATGTTTGTATAGTCTTATACATCCTAGTTATATGAAGTAGCCATTTCTACCCCTTTCCCCTTTTAACACCCGCAACGTCTCATAGGGGCATTTTTTTTTTTTTTAGTTTCCTTTCTCTCTTCCCTTCTAAACCCCTCGGAATAGAACTAAAGCCACCCCTTCCTGCCCCTGCACAGTACATCTGTTTTGCCTTAACTCCCCTTTGAAGACATTAAGCTTCAGAAGAGACACTTTTCTTCTCTCCCCAGAGTTACAGCATTACATCATCATATAGCACCTTCTAATTGATAAAATAAACTTATCTTTTTAGGTTTCTCTGAATTCTTATATTTGTATTTCAAAACTTCTTCTCAGCTCTGGTCTTCTTAAGAGAAATTACCGAAAGTTCTCTACTTTATTAAAAGCCTATTTCCCCCCAGCAGGATTATATTAACCGTAAAAGGACATTATTTTTAGCTGTAAGCCTATATCCTTTGCCTTTTGGAATATTGTATTCTAAAACCTCCTATGGTTTTTAGTAGAAGCTACCAAGTCTTGCCTAGTCCTGACTATGGTGTCTTGACAACTGAAATGTTTCTTTCTGGGTGTTCGCAGTATTTTTCCTTTTACCTCAGAGGTCTGGATTTTGGCTATGACTTTCCTGGGATCTTTTCTTGGGGAGTTTATTTCAGGATGTGACTAGCAGATGTTTTTTCTTCTGTTTTTCTCCTCTGGTTCTAATAGATCTGGACAGTTTTAATTTATTATTCCTTGAAATAGTGTCCAGGCCTTTTTTGGGGGGAGGAGGGAGATTGTAATGAGCAATCATGGTTTTCAGGAACTGCAATGTTTCTTAATTTACATCTCAACCTTTTTTTCGCTCTAGGTCAGTTGCTTTTATGAAATATCTTATATTTTCTTCCTTTTTTTTGAGTCTTTTGATTTTGTTCTAATATTTCTTACTGTCTCACAGGGTCATTGATTTTTGTCTGTTCTAATTTTTAGAGATTCCATTTATCAGGACCCCCACACCAAGACCATTCCTGTCTTTTCATACTATTAGGAGACATCTCATTTTCCAGAGCAAAGGCCTAGCAAGCAAGCTGTGCTCTGAGCTGACATAACAACTGTCCTTTGCACTCACCCTCTGGATGAACTTTGCTGTAGCTAAATCACAGTATTGACTCAAACTGACCCCTGAGCTCAGACAAGCACCTGCAGCAACCACATTCTGGTCATGAAGCCCTAGTGCTATGGATAGACTTTTTATTACTAGTCCAACTTACCTCATTGTTGCTGTTACACCTTACTGCTGTGGTTACCCTCACTGCTTGGTTCTTTGTATAGCCACAACTATACGTATCAAGGCTTAGTCTCTCTGCCTTGGGTCTCCTTGGTCCTAGAGGAGATTCCAGCATACCAATCTAGTTTCCCTCCTCCAGTTGAATCAAGAAGGCTTTTTGACTATAACCTCTTTGAGCTCTTTGGTATTTTCAGAGTTAACAGTTGTTGTATAACCTTTGTGGTTCTTGGTAATTTATTTTCAGGGTTGACACATTTATTATGCAAATTTATCACTTTCTCTTCTAAGCTACGTATTCTTACAATTCTTTCCCCAACAAATTTTATTTCATTTTTTACCTTTTGCTTTATTTCTTTTAGATAGTTATGTAGTAGGTATAAAACAAATCATTTTTCCCTTTGAGTCTCTACTTGAATGGTTATGAAGTTAGATTTGAAATGATTTTTTAAAAAATTCTTGTAGATATTTTCTTTGATTAATTCATCTTTTCAGCTTTAGCTCCTGAACAGGGACTTTGTGCCAGGGCCAGGCTTCTGTCCCTGATGCACATTTTTGGAGGTGAGGTCAGTCCTGCTAGTTTTACCCTGGGTTCTTGTAAAGGCAATCAGTAAATGGGAAGATCTTTTCTGCCCATTCGAATAGGCTTCAGGGGGGACTCTCAGGGCCATAGAGGGAGTGGCTAAGACCAGAGCCAATGGTAGGTGCCTGAGTTCTGGTCGCTCAGATGATGTCCTAGTCGATGGGATGATGTCTGGCGACTATATAAAAGGAAAGAACACAGCTTGGTGATTGAGATGTAGTGGACGCAGGAGAAGGAGAAGTGATGATGGTGGTGGTGGCAGCAGGTGCTACTGAAAGCAGGGCTAACCCTCGAGCAGACCAGAGAATGATGAGCAAGGGCTTGAGGTCAGTGAGTAATCTTCTTACTGGAGGGCCCTAGAATTGGGCGGAAGCAGCAGTATGGCTTGGCTTGCTGCCATAATATTTTTCTGTAACCTTCTGGTCACTATGGTGAGATGGGCATATTGGTTTTGGAAGGTTCTTGCCAGGATATCGAAGTGGGGACACTGGTCCATGGGTCTGCTATTTTGGAGCTTGAATAAATGCTTTAACTCCTCTGCCTTCTACTTAGAGAATTCTTTATATGCTGCAATTCTGGACCATTCAGGCATATTCATGATTTTCTTTGAAATCATAAATTCTGCCTTAATGATATAGTTCTCTAGGCTTTTGCACTTACTTTCGTCTCCTGGGGTTCATCCTGAAGTTCAGAGTGAAGGAACCTCAGAGTCCTCTATAACATCTCTGGACAGAGTGTTAGGGTTCTCCAAGTCCCTAGTAACTGCCTGTTGCCATTCTCCAGAGATTCTAAGAGCCCTATGTTGGAACTTTTTGACCACTTGAGGGCTTTTTCAGGGGAGCCTTCTGTTATTGCTGCCTCCAGACACAGAGCGTTTTTAGTACTTTGGTTCTTGCTTTGTTTCAGGGGACCCCTTTCCTATTGTCCTCAGGCTTCTGGATGATTTTTTTGAAGTCTTAGAGTGGATGAACATATTATATTTTCTGATTGGATTTCTTGATCATTATTTGGTCTTCTGCAAGCTTCATGATTTTTTTTTTTTTGCAGTGAATGTGGGGAAACTGACTCCTATTAGGGGACCATTTTGGCAGGAAGTCCATGATCAAAGCTACCAAATTAGACAGCAATCAAACCATGAAGAGCTCCATGCCTCTCACATAGTTCTATGGCCATGGTCCTACTCTTTCTCCTCCTCTTCTTTTTTTTTTAATCACACCAGGGATCAACTTTGCCATCTGAATCCTTTTTCTTCTTTGTTTTTACCTTGATGCACTTCTGTTTTTCCAAGACACACTCCATTCTTCCTGACAATTTGGTCAATGAGAGGCATTCTTTCATCCCCTTAAACTCCTTCTCTGGGAGGGAACACCACCTGCACTTGGCACATACTTAAAAATTACATGGCAATGACAGTAACATAAACATATCATACCTTCTGTAGGTCATTGCAAAATTTCCCTTGCCTTCCATACTTTCTGGAAGGCAGATCCTCCATCCTGTTAAATCATTTCTAATTTTCATCTATCTTGCTTTGGGCTCCCTGCCTTGGGATAAATAGGGTTGCTGAATCAGTGGTAGAGAGGGTGATAAGATATAGGTTCTACTCCCTGTTACACTGTTTGTTATTGTTCCTTCTAGACTCTACCTTCCTGTGTAAGTGCACTATCTATGCATGGCCTAATGTATATAGCTAAGGCTGAAATAATGGAGGTCTAGTACTAGCCAGAGAATCTAAAGTTAAGGATTCTGCCAAAATCCAAGGTTGTCAAGATACACTTAATATCCCTTATTTGAAACAACTCAAGTTACTTTCCAAAAGGTAGGATCTTTTTTCTTCTTCTTCTGGGGACTTATGGACCCTGCTTTGGCTTTCTTGACTGAATGCCTCATATGGTCCTAATGAACCTGCTACTTCCTGCTCACTTGGTTATTCCCACCTAGTTGCAAGCCTAGTCATAGAGGGTAAAAAGAGAATAATATATATTTTATCATTGTAATTAAGTTTAAATGTGTAGTGTTTGCTCAACAATTCATTGAATTGGATTATCTGAACTGGATCTGTTACACATGGTGACATTTTCACCACAAATGAATTCAGAAGTGTTAAAGAAGTCACACCATAATTGAAGGGTCACTTACTGATTCTCCTCATAGAGGTGAATAAAGGAGATGGCCTTTATCCTGGGGCCAAAGGCAAAAAGTATTAGTGCTTTCCCTCTGAGACTGTCTCTAATTTACCTTGTATATGTCTTCTATGCACACAGTCACTTACATCACACCTCCTCTACTATATACAGTGAGATTTTTGAGGGCAGGTTAGGTCTTTTTGTCTTTCTTTGTATCCCCATCATATGACATGGTGCCTGATACACAGGAAGCACTTAATAAATGTTTTTTGTTGATGATGACATGATTACTACAAAGTAGAAAAATCATTCCATGGGACAAGTGGCACATGTTTATCTCACCTTTCAGTGTTCCCAGTAAACATGAGTGATCAGATTAAAATTAAGATGATTGTATCTTATATACCCACACATTCCTGAGGATAAAGAAATTATATTAAGAACTTGACAAATTCCTCCCAACTAAGTGAATATATACTTTGGTATTATATTATTTAATGTGGAAGCAGGCAAATGAGAGGATGTTGAAAAGTGTGTTGGAGGATGTGGTTCAGGACAAAGGAAAAAAAGAGGCAAAAGACTTGTCGATTTCTCAGAGAAGAGAATTGAAAGGTGGTGGATATGGCAACCACTGAACAACACAACTGCTGGGATTTACATTATCTTAACAGACAGGAAATGACTAGTTATAGATATAGCAGTCATTTGAGAATAGGTCACATTTGAGAATAGTTCACAGTCAGACCATCTACTCTTTAGAGTGAAGTTCGAGGCTGGGTCAAATACCAAATTAGAAGGAAGAATAAGAATGAGAAGACACTGTTAATGTTGGATAGATAAGCTATTCCTATAGTAAAATTATGGAATGCAACACCAAATGAGACAAGGTCTTATTTATACTGCCAGTTACATAAAGATAGAGAGGTACCCACTCAGCAATAATTTAAAGTACATTAGCAGAGAATTAATTTTGACTGTGGAATCTAGTAATGAGAGTACTTCTTTCTTTCCTGAATATCATTCATCAGGAGTGGCCTAAGAACTATATTATCAGATAAGAGTTGAGGTCCCTTGTACTGGAGTCACCCCTTTCTCCATTACCCCAGGATGACCAGCTCAGGCTAGCTCCCTGGTTCCTTCCTGTTACCCCCCCAAAAAGACTCAGAGTGTCTGGAATCTTACAAACCCCACACCCATGAAAATACACAACATTGGGCCAGTCCCCATGAAGCAGATCTTAATAGTGGCACTCAAAGTCACACATAGTGGAATCATAAAACTCTATAGGTAAAATTCCCAGAGCCTCGTAGTCGTGTTTCTACTTGGTGCCTGTAACCTACTACAAGAACTTCCCTTAGGGATAAGATGTAGGGCCAGATTTATGCAGTTCACCAGCACTAGTGCATCCCTGGCACCAATCAATCAAGTAACAAGTTCTTATAAAGGGTGTACTATACTCCAGGCACTTTACTAAGTGCTTAGAATATTTTAAAAAGAAAGAACAGAGGGGAAAAAAGAAAGAAAGAAAAGACCAAAACAGTCTTTTCAATAGGGAGCTGGAGTATGGGGATGGAAGGAGGTGATCAGCTGGTAAGAATGCATGAGAAGTATTTGACCTTAACTAATGCTTAGTTTCTATTATATCCTTGTGTGCATTCATAATTTTCCAATTCCAGAGTCAATCAACACCTGGCTACTGAGCATACTTAGGTGGTAGGCATGACTTTCATTGTGTACATATATCTATATCTATCTATCTATATATATACATATACTCTTACCTGTCAAATACCTCTAAAACAAGGCAAGAGGTTGTTTTCCTATTGTTAGCCTAGACATTTTGGCTACATTAATAGCATTTCTGTACTTTCATTGAACACAAGTGGGTCTGATGCTCTTGGAATTCATAGAGCTTTTAAGCTGTAATGTGATAATTATAAAACAAAATACCTTTGATTCAGGCAATACCTGAGAGCAAACCTATACCATAGACCTCTAGCTTTGACCAAGGTAATGAGGTTGCAAACGGAGTTTGATCTCTGGGCCTCAGAAATCAGTTTCTAGTCATTCTCCCCTGACTATGCTTTGAGCTTAGGCTAATGAATTACAGAGTCGTCCAGCTTACTTACCATGTTTAATTCCTCCCTTCTCTTCATCGTACATTGTATATATAACAGTCATCTGTCAAAGGAGAGCTGATTTTTCTTTCTTTTTAAACTTGCTTCATATCTGGCCCACATTTCAGAGGGGCTTGGGAAGGGAGATGGGGAAAATTGAAATATCCTTCTTGTCTATTTTTAGTTGGGTTATAATTTGAAACTGGAGGAAACAAAGAGCAATATAGCTCAATGATATTTGAGAGGCGTCATGGCAGAGTGGAAAGAACATTGGATTAGTGTCAGAGAACCTGGGTCTGCTACTTGCTACCTGTGTGACCCTCAGCAAGTCACTTAAGGCTTTTGGGTCTTAGTTTCTTCTTGTATAAAAAAAAAGACTGGAATTATTATTCAGGGACTCATTCTTCTCTAATGCCAGATTTAGAGTGTCAACTGGACTAGAACCAGCCTCTAACCTATAGGTAGCTGGAGTTGAAACAGAGCAGGTTAGAGGCAGGTGTGTCAAGACACAAACAGAAATTGAATTAATTTCAGAGTGAGGGAGACAATGCTTGTAGATAGAAGCCCTCCCTCCTAACAAGGAGAGTTTAAAATGCTGGACCAAACACAAGTCTCATATACATAAAAACCACAAGTGGGCTGGACCATGACATAAACATTTTTAGGTCTTGAATTGCTGTTTTCACGGTTGTCGTTTCTTGGGACAACACAGTTGTTCTCTGGTCCCATGGGAACAGTCATTGTCTCAAGTCCTGGGGGTTGTGACCACCTTGCAAAGTACAGAACAAGAGTTCTGTGCTGGCAACAGGAGTACAATACATGGAACAAGGATTGGGAACATGTCATAGATGGCACTGGGAAATGAGGGGAACTAAATCCCTCAGTGAACACCTGGTGCTGGTCCAAGCAATGCACTTTGCCAGAGGGTGAGATCATTCCAAAATGCAAAGGATTAATGTTATGCCAAGTTCAGGGCTTGTTGTTCCAAGCTCCAACTGTTTGTTGGGCCTTAGCTTTGGGAAAAAGGGTATGTCCAAAATATTTTGATAAAACAAAAATATACAAATGGGATAGGGGGGAGAAATTTACCCTTTCTTTTTCTTCCTCCCTCCATTTCAATTTATTTATTTGCTCATTCATTCATTCATTCATTCATTTATTTATCTATTTATTTATTTATTTTAGTTTTTGACATTCACTTCTGCAAGATTTTGAGTTCCAATTTTTCTCCCCATCTCTCCCCTCCCCCCACCCCATGACTGCATGCCTTCTGATTACCCCTTCCCCCAAACTGTCCTCCCTTCTATCACCCCCAGACCTTCTCTTTTCCCCTTCCCATTCTATTTTCCTGTAGTGTAAGATAGACTTTTATGCCTCATTGCCTGTGTATCTTGTTTCCCACTTGCATGTAAAAATAATATTTAACATTCATTTTTTAAAACCTTTGAGTTCCAAATTCTCTCCGTACCCCTTCTCCACCCATCCTCACTGAGAGAGAAAGAAATTCAAGATAGATTATGCATGTGTAGTCATGCAAAACACTTCCATAATAATCATGTTGTGAAAGGCTGACTATATTTCCCTCCATCCCATCCTGCCCCCTGTTTATTCTTTTCTCTCCTTTGACCCTGTCCCTCCTCAAAAATATTTGCTTCTGATTACCCCTTCCCCCAATCTGTTCTCCTTTCTATCATCCCCTATCTTTTATCCCCTCCCTCCATTTTCCTATAGGGTAAGATAGATTTCCATACCTAATTGAGTGTGTATGTTATTCCCTCCTTAAGCCAAATCTGATGAGAGTAAGGTTCACTCATTCCCCTTCACCTTCCCCCTCTTCCCCTCCACTGTCTTGCCTCTGTCTTTTACCCCATTCTACCTCTCTCTTTCTCCTTCTCCCAGTACATTCCTCTCTCACCCCTTAATTTTATTTTTTAGATATCATCCCATCATATTCAACTCACCCTATGCCCTCTGTCTATATATACTCCTTCTAACTACCCTAATACTGAGAAAGATCTCATGAGTTAAAAATATCATCTTTCCATGTAGGAATGTAAACAGTTCCCCTTTGATAAGTCCCTTGTGATTTCTTTTTCCTGTTTACCTTTTCATGCTTCTCTTGAGAATAATAATGGATTTTCAATAAAACAGAGGACTTTCAAGCTTTCTCAATGAAAAGACCACAGCTGAATAGAAAATCTGACTTTCAAATACAAGAATCAAGAGAAGCATGAAAAGATAAACAAGAAAGAGAATTCATAAGTGACTTGCTAAAGTTGAATTGTTATTGAGAGATTGTCTGAGAAAGCTTGAAAGTCCTCTATTTTATTGAAAATCCATATTTTGCCTTGGAGCATGATACTCAGTTTTGCTGGGTAGGTGATTCTTGGTTTTAACCCCAACTTCTTTGACCTCTAGAATATTATATTCCAAGCCCTCTGATCCCTTATTGTAGAAGCTGCTAGATCTTGTGTTATCCTGATTGTGTTCCCACAATACTTAAATTGTTTCTTTTTGGCTGCTTGCAATATTTTCTCCTGGACCTGGGAACTCTGAAATTTGGCTATAATATTCCTGGCAGTTTTCTCTTTTAGACAGTGATTGGTGGATTCTTTCAATTTCTATTTTACCCTCTGGTTCTAGAATGTTAGGCAGGTATTCCTTGATAATTTCATGAAAGATGAGGTCTAGGTTCTTTTTTTGATCATGACTTTCAGGTAGTCCAATAATTTTTAAATGATCTCTCCTGGATCTATTTTCCAGGTCAGTTGTTTTTCTAATGAGGCATTTCACATTGTATTCTATTTTTGCATTCTTCTGGTTTTGTTTTTATAATTTTTTGACTCCTCCTAGAGTCATTCACTTCCATTTGCTTCATTCTAATTTTTAAGGAGTTGTTTTCTTCGGTGAGCTTTTGGACCTCCTTTTCCATTTGGCCAATTCTGATTTTTAAGGCATTCTTCTCCTCATTGGCTTTTTGGCCCTCTTTCACCATTTGGTCTAGTCTATTTTTATGGTGTTATTTTATTAAGTATTTTTTGGGGTTTCCTTTACCAAGCTGTTGATTTGTTTTTCATGCTTTTCTTCCATTCTCATTTCTATTCCCAATTTTTCCTCTACTTCTCTTACTTGATTTTTAAAAGTCCTTTTTGAGTTCTTTCATGGCCTGAGACCAAATTCATATTTTTCTTGGAGGCTTTGGATGTAGGAGCTTTGACTTTGTTGTCTTCTGATTGTATGTTTATTCTTCTTTGTCACCAAAGTAAGATTCTATAGCCTAAGTTCCACACCCTGCCCCCCCCCCCCAGCTATTTGCTCATTTCTCCAGCCAATTCCTTGACTTTTTAAATTCTTTGTTAAGGTAGGGCCCTGCTGCCAGTGTGGAGGGCATACCGTCCCAAGCTTCAGGGGTTT
>CM053622.1:232175375-232191312 GCA_028646595.1 Phalanger gymnotis | reverse complement strand
TGTTTACTCTTCTTTTGGCCTGTGCTCTAGTCAGTGAGTGACTACAAGCACTCTTTTCTGCCCTGGAACTGTGAGGAGGGTTCCCTCTCCACTGCTGCCACAAGCTCTGCTATGTCAGTGCTCCTCCTTGCCCCAGGCCCACCACCCAACACTGCCACCCAGATCCAAGTATGTGCAGAGCAACAAAATCCTGCCTCAGTGCCAGCAAAGAGATCCCTGTAATCTTCTTCTAAAAAGTTGTTCAATCCCCTTGCTGTCTGTGGTCTGAGAACTCTGGAAGCAGCCACTACCACCACTGCTGCCATTGCTGCCACCATGGCTACCCAGGGCTGCGCTGGGGCTGATCTGCACTCCCCTCTCAGCCAGGTCCAACAGATGTTTCCCACTGATCTTCTAAGCTGTTTTTGGCATTTGTGGGTTGAGAAATCTGCAAACCACCTCAGCTGCTAGTGATTCAGTCCTCTGAGTCTTGCTCCAGGTTTGCTGGGGCGCAGTCTGGGCCCTGGACTGCACTTCTTTCTCAGCCTGGCACAACAGACCTTTCCTCGACCATCCAGGTTGTCTTGGGCTGGAAATTTGTTTTGCTCTGCTTTTTGTGGGTTCTGCTGCTTTAGAATTTGTTTAGAGTCATTTTTTATAGAAGTTTGGAGGGGTTTGAGGGAGAGCTCAAGCGAGTCCCTGATTTTACTCTGCCACCTTAACTCTGCCCGAGAAATTTCAAGGCCAAGAAGAATATTATTAGCATTCTTCCAGACACAGAATAAGCATTTCTTCGAAAAAAAATATTGATACCATTTTTAACATCACATTCATTTTGCAATATATTCCCCCTCCTCGATCCTCTACTCAGTGAGCCATCTCTTGTAATAAAGATTGAAAAAGAAAGAAAACAAAGTTCAGCAAAATTGAAACATTATGTCTGACAGAGAATGAACATTCTTTATTGGTAACTTGTACTTTTGCTAAGTGAGTAGGGCAGATATCTCAAAACACTGTTGCATTTTCCCAAAGTTCTATTCTTAACAAACTCATTAAACAAAGCTATTGTCACAAACAAGTTATCAAAAAGTGGATTACTTTTGTTGAAGTTCTAATATAGTAACAAAGAATTTAAAAGCAAATTGCCAAGAATAACCTACAATAAGGATTGTGGCTCATGAACTTGTAGTTCTTGTGTTCTTTATCAATACAAAAAGCATCCTCTTTGAAGGTCACTGCTTAGTTCATACTTGAGAGAATTGCTATCCTCAGTTCTCTGTTCTAACAGCTGTAGCAACTTGACTATTTATTGTACCACATTCTGTGTTACTGAGTCCTGAAAGAGCCTTTATACCTGGGTTTCTGGACTTTTTCTGTGACTTTCCTCGCTTTTTCTCCGGAGCACACTCAGCTAGTTTGATTCATATTTAGCAAATTCCTACCACAGGAATTATGTTATGTAAACAGTAACTGCCTTCAGTTGTTTTTGGCAATTTCTCATGTAACAACAATAACTTTCAGGTATATTAAATTTTGTAAAACACTGCAGGCTCAGTTGAACCTCACAATAACTCCATGACCTACAGTGTGGGAAAGTGTAGGAAATAAGCATTTATATAATGCCTACTATGTGTGAGGCACTGTGCTAATGTTTTTGTTTGTTTGTTTGTTTGTAAATAAATATCTCATTTTATCCTCACAACAACTGAGGGAGGTAGATGCTATTATTATCCCCATTTTCAATTGGGGAGACTTGGGCAAACAGAAGTTAAGTGACTTGTCCAGGATCACACAAGCTGGTAAGTGCTTGAAGAGGATTTGAACTTGGGTCACTCCTGATTCCAGGTCTAGCATTCTATATACTGTGTCACCAGTTGCTTCTGTACTAAAAGTAGTGACCACTAGTACCTTCCCTTTTTTCTGTCTCTGTTCCTGTTTCCACAGTTCAATGAGTAAAGCTTTTTCAATCTCACTTATGGGAAATTTAAAATTGACAGCTATATTAATTTATATTTTTAATATATTATTTATATGTATCACTAAGACCTTTTAATGTATGTAAATGGAATGAGTGAAAAATTCATTGAGGCACTTTTTTTTGTTCTGCTCCCCCAACCGGAGTGTTTTTGAAAACTCACTGTAGTCAAGATTAAGAAACATGAGGTAGATGATACTAGTTAGAAGGATTTGAAACTTATAGCATAATCAGACTCAAAGAATATTCATTAATGGTTTAATATTGACTTAGAAGGAGATTTCCAGTGGATTCTCTCATAAAGCTACACTTAGCCTTATGCTATTCATCATTGTAATTAACTAATTGGATGAAATTGTAGAAGGAATGTCTTTTTAAGATCTTATTTGATATTTTATTTTTTTCCCCATTCCATGTGAAAACAATTTTAACATTCTTTTTTTTCTTCAAATTTTGAGTTCCAAATTCTCTCCCTCCCTCTCTTTCCCCTTCATTGAGAAGGCAATGCTTGCCTAATTTGTAGATGACATGAAGCTTCGAGGGATAGCTGATGTGGTGGATGACAAAGTCAGGATCTAGGAAGATTAGTACAGGCTAGAACATATAGCTGAATCAAATAAGCCAGCATCTCAAACTGAGCTCATTACTTTCCCTTTAAACCCTCTCCCCTTCCAAAGTTTTCTTTTAGTGTTGAGGGTACCACCACCTTCCCAGTCCACCAGGCTTGCAACCTAGTTGTTATTATCCTCAGCTCCTCAATATCTCCACTTCCCACTCCCCCCACCTCCAACCCATATCCAGTATGTTGCCAAGGCCTTTACCTTCCACCTTTGCAACATCTTGGAAATATACTCCTTTCTTTCCTCAGATACTGCTACCATACTGTTACAGACCCTCATCATCTCATGCTTAGACTATTGCAATAGCCTGCTGGTGGTTCTGCCTGACACAAGTCTCTCCTACTCCAATCTATCCTCCATTCACCTGCCACATCAAATGAGATAATATTTGTAAAATGTGCTTAGCACAGTACCTGGCATATAGTAGGCACTATATAAATGTTTATTCCCTCCAAACATAAGTATCTCCTGATCACCTTCAAAATAAAATAGATAATCCTGTTTAGTCTTCAAAGCCAATGAGTTCTGTGCTCCCCTCCTCTCCATACTTTGGTCCAGTGATACTAGCCTCTTGTGGTTCCTTCAACAAGATACCACACCTTTGGAAGTATTTTCACTGGCTGTCCCCCATGCCTGGAACGCTCTCCTTCCTCATCTCTGCCTCCTAGCTTCTTTCAAGTCCCAAACAAAACTCTGGCCTTTCCCAACACCTTCTTGATTTCAGTGTCTTTCCTCTGTTGACTATATCCTATATGTAGTTTGTTTTTATTTGCTTGTTTTCTGCCCCATTAGATTGTGAGTGCCTTGAGGATAGGGACTGTCCTTTGCCTTTCTTTGTATCCCCGGTACTATACTTGGCATATAGTAAATACTTAATAAATGCTTGTTGATAGACTGGATATATATAAAGTCCAACACCTGAGTTCAAGGAATTGAGTTCATAATTAAAGAATGGGATAGTCTTGACTTTCCAAAAGTTCTTAGAAAAAATCCTGGGGACTTTTTTTGTAAGGTCAATGAGTCAATAACATGACACATACAGCAGCCCCAAGGGCTGATACAATCTTAGGTTAGCACAGTGTCTTGAGTGAGGGAGGTTACGCTGTGCTCTGGTCGGACCACAGCTAGAGTAATACATGTTAGAGAGGTCAGATACAGGCTAGAGCATTACCAGAAAAGGGTACCCAGGATGGTGAGAACTCAAGAATATGCCATCTCCTACATGAGCACTTATCTGATTGCCCCAACTGCTAGGACCTCCCCCTGCTCCCCAAATTTCCTAGTATATACTTTGTATACATTTTGAATTTACATATATATATTCATTTTGTATAGATTTCTAATTTACTTCTATACTTTGCATGCATTTTGAATTTACTTATGTAGGTTTACCTTTTGTATATTTTGTTTATATGTATTTTACTTACATGTTACATATAAGTTGTATATATAACATATTATTTCCCTAAATAGAAGAACGTAAGCTTGTTGAAGGCAGAGACTACTTCATTGTTGTATTTGTATCCCCAGTGTTTAGCATAGTGTATGGCACATAGTAGGTGCTTGTTGTTGTTGTTGACTTGTTTCAGTCTTGTCCAACTCTTTGCGATCCCATTTGGGGTTTTCTTGGCAAAGATATTGGGGTGGTTTGCCATTTCATTAACCATCTCATTTAACAGATGAGGAAACTGAGGCAAACAGGGTTATGTTACTTGCCCAAGGTCACATAGCTAGTAAGTGTCTGAGGTCAGATTTGAACTCAGGTCTTTCTGTCTTCCGGTCTAGTGTCCTATATACTCTATCCACTATAGCAGCCAATAATAATAGGAAGATATAACATATATACGAATATAAGGTTGAATACAATAAATGCAGAGATGAGATTCAAAGTGTTATATGACATAGAGGATATGTAACATGTAGTGTATTAGCTGTACTGTAATAATTTATTATACATGGTATCCTTAAGGTCAGGAAATTTCTATCTTCCTCAATGCCTAGCACAGTTCATTGCACATAGTAGGTACATAAGAAATATTTGTATTAATAGATGAATAAATATACTCATATGCTCATGAAGGAGGAGAATTTGGATCAGATTCACGTTCCTTTCTTGTCTTGGCACTAGTGGAAGTTCAATTTCTTTGGCCAGGCCCTTTGTTTTTTTCTTCTTAAGAGATCTTGGTTTCTTTTGAGTCAAGAACAAAAAACAAAAAACAAAAACCCAAAAACCCAAACCTTACTACTTTTCTGCTCAAAGGTTTATAAGAGAAATTATCCTTTAACAGTCGTTGGTGGTGGAGAATGGTGGAAGGACGCTGCTTGGGTGGCTTCCAACAGTTTCAAAGTGATCTCAACATAAAAGGTAACTTATTGCCTTGTTTACTTTGGCCTACTTATCTCTTTAAAGTTTTGCTATATAAATTACTTCAGTTATGAAGAGTGGTGGGGAAAAGGCTGGCTCTGTGGCTCCTTATCAGTGTCTTAGCTGCTATAACTACAATATTGTCAAGTTCATACCTCCCCCAGTAGGGTTGAGCCTGTTCTTGTGGTTTTTCCAATTGGCCGGCCATGGCAAGAATGGTGGGACAACCATGTGGCCAGTTGATGCTAGTGAAATGACATTTGTCTTAACCTATCGACAACATTTACTATGAAGTCTAGCAGGTGGCTTCCACTGACTGCTGGTTGTATATCAAGCCACCTCAGGTTAAAGAGTTACATACTGAATTGACCTCTGTCTATACTTTGTTTTCTTTTTTAAAATTATTTTTATTTCCTTAAATATTTCCCAATTACATGTAAAATATTAACAATCATTTTTAAAAAATTTGAATGCCAAATTTTCTCCCTCCTTTCTTTCCCTTCCCTCTCCTTCAAAAGGCAAGTAATTTGATATGGACTGTAATATCAAGTCATGCAAAATATATTTCCTTATTAGCCACGTTGCAAAAGAAAACACAAACAAAATAAATAAAAATTTAAAAACTATGCTTCAGTCTGCATCCAGAGTTCATCATTTCTCACTCTGGAGGTAGATAGCATTTTTCATCATGGGTAATCTTTGGAACTGTCTTGGCTCATTGTTTTGATCAGAGTAGCTAAGTCACAGTTGATCATCCTTACAATATTGCTCTTACTGTGTACAGTGTACTCCTGGTTCTGCTCACTTCTTTTTCTGAAACCATCCCACTCATCCTTTCTTATAGCACAATAGTATTCTATCACAATCACATATCCCAACTTGTTTAGCTATTTCCCAATTCATGGGCATCCATCCCCTCAGTTTCCAACTCTTTGCCACCACAAAAAGAGCTGCTATAAATATTTTTGCACAAATAGGTCTTTTTCCCTTTTCTTTGATCTCTTTGGGATACAGATCTAGTAGTGGTATTGCTGAGTCAAAGGGTATGCACAAATTTATAGCCCTTAGGACATAGTTCCAAATTTTTTTCTTCCAGATTGCTTGGACTAGTTCACAACTTCACCCACAGTATATTAGTGTTCCAATTTTTCTACCCTCTCTCCAGCATTTGTCATTTCTCTTTTCTGTTTTTTTAGCCAATATGAAAGATATAAGGTAGTATTTTGGAGTTTTTTTAGTTTTTATTTCTCTAATCAGTATTGATTTAGAGCATTTTTCATGTGACTATTGATAACTTTAATTTTTTTCCCTCTGAAAATGCCTGTTCATATCCTTTGACCGTTTATCAACTGGGGGATGTTTTTTTTTTTAAATAAATTTGGTCCAGTTCCTTACATATTTGAGAAATGAGTTCTTTATCAGAGAAACTTACTGTAAAGAAATTTCCCCCCACTTTCCTGTTTTCCTTCTAATTTTGGCTGCATTAGCTTTGTTTGTGCAAAAGTTTACTAATTTCATGTCATAAAAATGATTTTTTACTTCCTATAATCCTATCTCTTGTTTGGTCATAAATTCTTCCCTTATCCATAAATCTGACAGACACATTTTTTCCATGCTCCCCTAATTTACTTATGTCACCCCTTTATGTCTAAATCATTTATCTATTTTGACATTATCTTGTTATATGGCATGAGATGTTGGTCTATGCCTAGTTTCTGCCAAACCGCTTTTCAGTTTTCCTAGCAATTTTTTGTCAAATGTTCAGTTCTTATCCCTAAAGTTTGCATCTTTGGGTTCATTAAACACTAGATTACTATGATTATTTACTACTGTGTATACCTAATCTATTCCACTGATCTACCACTCTATTTCTTAGCTATTACCAGATGTTTTTGGTGATTACTGCTTTGTAATATAGTTTGAAATCTGGTACTGCTAGGACACCTTAACATTTTTTTTTTAAATTTGATTTCCTTAATATTCTTGACATTTTGTTCTTCCAGATGAATTTTGCTACTATTTTTTCTAGCCTTATAAAATAATTCTTTGGTAGTTTGATTGGTATGACACTGAATAAGTAAATTAGCAGATAGAATTGTTATTTTTATCATGTTGGCTTAGCACATTCATGAGCAATTAATATTTCTCAGATTGTTTAGATCTGTATTTGTGTGAAAAGTGTTTTGTAGTTGTGTCCATATAATCCTTGGTTTTGTCTGTGGCAGGTAGACTCTCAAGTGTTTAGTACTGTCTACAGTTGTTTTAAATGGAATTTCTCTATTTCTTCCTGTTGGGTTTTGTTTGTAGTATATAGAAATGTTGATGACTTATTTGAGTTTACTTTAAATCCTACAGCTTTGCTTAAGGTGTTAATTGTTTCAATTAATTCTCTAGTTGATTCTCTAGGGTTCTTTAAGTATACCACCATATCTGAAAAAAAGATAGTTTTGTTTTCTTGTTGTCTATTTTTTATTCCTTCAATTTGTTTTTCTTTTTTTTTATCTTACTGCTATACTTGCTGTATATTTGTTTTCAGCATCATCTGTCAGCATCAAAGAAACTTAACAGCTCTGGGTAAGTCCTCTTTGTGTGTGAATTTTCTGTGTCCTATCAAGAGTCAAAAACTTTAGTTGGTTAGTCAAGAAGCGTTTATTAAGTACTTATCTTTCAGTCACAGTGCTAAGCACTGAGAATGTTGTTCATCCTTTGTTCTTGAAGTGACATCATGAGGGTAATGTCTTGATTTACAAGTGGATTGGATTTAAGTGAGGCAGACCTATGTAGTCATCAGCCTCTCTCCTCCAGAGTCCTCAGAGGCCAGTGGCAAGACATAAGTCAAAATGACTGGTGATGGCCCTTAAGTTGGACTTCTAAGGTGCTTGCCATCCCTGAGATTTTTGTGGTTCTGAAACTTCATCATCATTTCAAGACAGAAGATGATGTCTTCTATTTCTCTTATCTCCACATTATGCCTAATAGTGTCTAATCCATTGACTCTTCTTCAATTTGACTTTGAATATTCCTACTTAGGCTTATCAACCCATCCTGTGTACAAGTTATTCACATTCTGAGACATAAGCTATATGGAAACAGAACAAGTCTGTTTATTGTATAAAAACAGTGAGGTTAATTTCTTACAATAAAAGTAGATGAAACATCTGATTCTGTTGGGGTTGAAGAGATATTGATTATAGCAAGATTCATCTAGCAGGATAGTCCTATGGAACATCTGTTGGCCTTGCACATACTCAATTGTTGGATTGCCGATTCAGTAAGTGATACCTGGTCAATGTTTTGCCAGAGTCTGGTTTTAGTCCTTCTGAAACCATTGCATAGTGCCTATGCTGTATAAGTATGATATCAGGAAAATCAGGATATGTGAAAATAAACTCAGGCCCCCAAATGGGAAAAACCATGCCCTAGGTCCATTGTTGCCAACATAAACGGCATCTGGTTCAAAGTGCATTGTGTCAGAGATTTTTTTTAAGGTAGTAATCATCAGATAATTTCCCCAGAAAGCATTTTGTTATTCAGATATATTCTAGGGGCATTCCTGAATAGCTTTTTAGTTCAAAGATGGGTAGAGTAGGCCTCATATCTGCTACTACTGCTATATTGGACAATTTAAATAAAAGAGTTAGCTCTTTTGAAATATTTTGTTGAGCAAACCTGAAAAGATACCACAGAAGGACCACTGGATTTAAAATTGAGTCAGACTCACCAAAGAGACAATGTGTAAACACCAGCTTCCTGTGCATAGCTGTTTTAATTAAAAAAAGGATCCAATGTTCCAGCATTTTTATTTATTTACTTTTTTGCCTTAGGCTATTTGGTGATTCTGGGCAACGAGATGCATTTGCTGTGTGTAGCTGCTGAAACCTCCAATATTTGTGTGCATGCTTCAGAAGACCACAGAGGAGTCAGAGAGAATCAGAGAAGAATTATGAGAAAAGGTAAGCCAACAAGACAAGGATGGTTGACTTAAGGGTGGTGAGAAAAAGGAAAATGAAAGGAAGTATATATAGTTGGAGTTGTCACATCTACAGCCAATATCTGGGCAACCACAGAAATGGCTCATGTCTGGGAACAGCAGTGGAGCTTGGGAAAGGCAATCTGTGCAGCAGCTACATTGTAAGAGAGATATCCCACTCATCTAGAAGCAGCTCTGCAATGGCTTCTATAAAACCTAATAGGAAATGCTCTACTTGTAGAATATGGCCATTAGTCAGAATACTGGAGTTTTTTCAGAGACGTCTCTCTATGGGAGATGTCTTAGGGAGCTAGTGGTTAATACTAGCAACCATTTTGGTATGATGTTTGGTGGCTAGGTTTTCTTTCTCCTCGAACTATGACTTTGCGTGTTTTCTTCTAGGCTAACATGCTAGGAAACATCTTGTTATAAGTCCCAAGAACAGTATTGTCCATCATTTTCAAGCTTCATTACTGCTTCCAATCACATCATCCTGTCTTGAAGCTTTCCTTATGAAAAGATGTGGGAAGTTCACAGAACAGTTTCTCATGGGCATCTGCTTGTCTGTGTGTCAATGAGGGGCTAAAAGTATTCAAAGATAGGTCCTGAATAGGTTAAATTTCTGGGAGCAAATGATCCCTGTTAATTTGATTAGCACTCCTTTGAGGTGAGCTTCTGAACACAGAATCAGGCTAACCTAGGCAAGACAGGGGTTTTAACTTCTATGTGCTCAGCAATTTACTATTTCTGCTGAAATAGCCTTTTTACCCTCTTGTTATGGGAGAACCAATATCCAGACGGTGAGTCCAAGGGAAAAGAGGGATTGGGGTGGAGTCACATCTTTTTTTTTTTTTAAAGATCCACTGAGTCGTCAGGTCCTCTTGCTCAAGTGATTATGAAGGGGATTGTCTTGTCATCTCAAAGTACTGAGTCCCACACATGGACTGAGAGAAGCAACCAGAATTTTCATCATCCCCAAAGTGTCCAAGCTGGAAGCTAGCATTTGTGGTCCACTGGAAGCAGGCTGGTTCTGAAATTGTGCTTTGGTGGTCACACTGTATCTAGCAGTAGAGGGAGCAACCATGGAATATGGTACCCTGCAACTGAAGCTGAGAGCTCTTTGAGAGCATTCATTCCATACATCCCAAGCATGTTTTTTTTTCCAAAGGGAATTCGGAGATTCTCTGTGCACAGCTTTGCAGTGGGGGTAGGTTGGCGTGTACCCTTCATAGGAGGATGCCAAACTAAGATTAGTGCTCCCAACACGAGCTTGTTTCCCTAGTTACTGATGCTGCCATCCTCTTTATTCTGACCTTGATTGAACTTCTCAGTTTCCTTTAGTTATCTCTGTTGGTGTGACAACTCCCACTCTTCATTCTACCAGTTGCACCCTCAACTTAGCACTTGGATCACAGCTTTATTATCTCTCCTGATTTTGGCATCAGTTTTTCCCCTTCCCCTTTCCCACTCCTAACTCCCTATATCTCCATCTGACTGCCCAGTGACTCAGCTATTTAATCTTTAGCACCTAACACTTACTGACAAGAGATGGGATGTGTCAAGTCTTCCTTAGAAAGTTATTTTTATTTTATTTTTTTAAATAATGCACGTGACTACTCCATTTTAGGGTAGGAAGCTCGCTTTTCCAATGCCAGTTAGATGTTTCTGTTTGCCCTAGATGCACTGTTTCCATGTTCAGATTTGTTTTTGAAAAAGAGAAAAAGTTGTGCCTCTTAAATTGTTTAGTTAAGAGTGAAGTTGCTTTTGGCCAGGAAACCCCAGTTGTATAAATATCTGGTTTTTTTTTCACCAAATAGTGCTTTATTAATACAGGAGACAAGTTTTCACTATGCCCTCAATGTGTGGTCTCCTTATAGATATGCTTTCTCCAACATCTTCAGAATGCTACTTTATTATGGTCATCCTAAGAAATATGCACAAAATTCTCCACATTTCCTGCTTCCAAAGAATCATAAGTAGTAGTTCTTAGCTTGGACACTTTGGGCATGATGAAAACCCTGGTTACTTCTGTCAGTTCATGTATGAGACTCAGTACTTGAGGGGATTTGGTGCTTTGATGTAACAAGGAAATCTCCTTCATGATCACTAAGCAAGAGGAATTGATGACTCAACAAACCTTTGAAAAAGGGTGCGATTCCACTCCAGTACCTCTTTTTCCTTGGACTCTCCATGTGGGTATTAGTGTTGCCATGATAGTGATAGTGGGGACAAGGGTAAGTTACCTCAGCAGAAATGGCAACATGCTGAGCACATAGAAGCTAAAACCCATCCTGCCTAATTCTTTGTTTTGGGTTGTCTCTATTTTCTTTCCTGATCTTAGGTAGATGAATTATCAATCCTGAGGTAGGTGTGTGCAAGCTTAGAAGTTAACTTTTGATATTGGGAGGTTCGGTGGTTCTGGGTCTTTTGGTTGGACCAGACTGGTAGCAGGGAGGAATTCCAAGAAACTATTCCACTGCTTTTGGAGCAGATGTTTACTAACAATAAGATGAGCTCAAGGCCTGACCCAGCTTGCCAGAAGATAGCTATTGTGAAGGAGATAGTGCAAAGCCAAGGTGAATTGTAAAATGTCAACTCAGCCTTTCTGCAATATGCCTTTTATTTATATGAGGTGTGTTAACTTTCTGAGAGTGTTACATAAGTTATTACTGCCTATTAAGTTTGTTTCATCAAATGAATGCTTATGAGCATGCTGTGTTTATATCTGATTCGTATTGTACATTCAGTATCTTTATACTCTTTACTTTGAGGGAGATCCTAGACATGAGCCTAAACCTAAACTTTAAGTCCTCACAGACACCACATTGGGGTGTAAGGGTTGTAATCTTTCTCACTACAGGCTAGTCTTCCCTTAGGACTGAACTTGGTTCACTGCTCTATTTTTATTTTATCAAGTTCTTTATCTCTTTAATAGTCAATAAATATTTATTAAGCAAGGCTCCATGCTAGGCAATAATCATGGATTGCTGAGACTCAGAGCAGTAGTGAATCTGAGGTAGACCAGCAGAATCCCTTTATTAAAAGGGAAGGGCTCACCAAATCAACTTTCTGTCTCCTTCAAACACATCTTACCTACTCCCTCATTCCACCTCCACCACATTAATGTTTTCAGTGTATCTTTGAATTCAAAATATTAAACGGTATTGGAATTTCTCCTGGATAGCTTTCGAGAGCTTTATTTTTCATTTAATTCAAGAATTATTTTTTTTTTAGCAGCTTAGGAAAGCCTCCATTTCCAGATAGTGAATAAATATTTTCATTTGTATTGGGATAGGAATTGGATTCTGGGTGATAACAAATGTTGGGGAACATTGTTTTCCATTAAGTCAACAATTCCATGAACATTAGGAAGATAGGTTATCTTATGTTCAGTTGCTATAATGGAAGGCTAATGGGATGGGAGTCAAGGAACCAGATGACACTTTACCCATCAAAAGTATGCTTTTATTCTAGAATTAGGACAATAATAATGAAAACATTACAATCCTTGTATTTTGCTGAGATTCAAGTTAAACTAATCTAGTTCAACCTCACAGTTGATTCCTGGCTAACCCCTTTAACAAACTGACAAATTCAGGACTACTGGGAAAGAAATACACATCAAGCAAAAAGGAAGAGGACTCCCTGACTATGCCATGTGCATAGTTCTCCAGGAATTTCAGACTTGAAAGAGTTTTCACCAACAAAGTCATGTAGCTTTGTTTCTCTGCTACAAACACTTGTCTAGACCAGCCACAGCAATAAATTTACTACATCAGATGGCTTTTATAGGCTGACAAACATTCAACTGTGAGTCTTCAGCTGGGGTGGGTGTACCCTTTTCTTTGTTGCCACAGCTGCTACTTCTTAGCCTTTTTTGGGCAGGTGTGGGTTTTGAGGCAAGTCTGCCATCCTTGTGTTTAATGGTTATTGTTGTAACTGCCTGTAATGTTTGTATTTCCAAGGCAGGTGTGACTTCTACTACATTTACTCTCCATCACGTATCTTCTCTGCAGGGGGTGGGGAATTCCTTTTTCTTGGCCAAGTACAGTCAAAAACTGTTGTCTAAGACAGACTATGACCATGTGTTAGGAGACTGGGACAATTTAATGCTAGGATGTATAGAGGCATGCGGGTCTTGCCATTCTGGAGAAAAAGTTCCTTTCATAGTTCTTCCTATGGCTGGAATAGCTGAGAAGGGAAGTGATTCTGCAGGAGTATTTAGGTGTATTTATGATGCATGGAAAGTAAGTTGGATGATTGAGTCTGACATTGGTGCACAGAGAGGTGGTCAATGTTAAGAGAATCATAGCAAAGTCAATAAACGTTCACAATGTCTTACTTTGTGTCAGATGATCATATGAGGAGTGAAAGGGGCACTTGGTGGAGTAGGATTGGAAGAAATTTAGCTTTGGATTCTCATTTTGAGTGTTTATTTTGGTGGGTGTTTCATGGTGGGGTTTGACTTGAGTCATGCATCTTGTAATAATGAACCCTCAAATACAGGGTATAGCAGTGTGGGAACAAATGACACTGCTACTGTGATATCAGATCCAAGATTGTATGACTCATCTGGATTGTATCAGCTGAGTTTTTCCTCCATGCCCAATCCTGGGGAAGTAAAACGAACTTTTGTGAAATAATGCACATCTGTGGTACTGTGACATGGGTCTATCAGTATATATAAAGAGCTATTTCACAAGTGGGAAATATAAGTTAAGTCAAGTCATCAGTCATCTACTAAGCACCTACTATGAGCCAGATACTTTGCTGGGGATATAAAGAGAGAAAAAAAATTCCTCTGCTCTCAAGGAGCTAAAGGTCAATGGTGGAAGATAACATACATACAACCATGAGCAAATAAGAATAAATTGAGCATATAGGATAATGGTGATAATCAACCAAGAGGAGGCCTCAACACTAAAGGAGGTTGGGAAAGGAGGTTGCAGGAGATAAAGACTTGAAGGAAGCCAGGAAGTTCAGAAGGCAGAGACGAGGGCAGCAAGAATTTCAGGTATGGGGAATAGGAGGTGAAAATGTATGGTGTCAGGAGATGGAGCATGTCATGAAAGGAACCACAACCAAGGAACCTGGAGTTCAGGTTCACTGGATCATAGGATACATAGAGGAGAGTAAGGTATAAGAAAACTGGAAACCTAGGAAGGGAACAGGTTATGAAAGGCTTTAAAAGTCAAACTGAGGATTTTATATTTGATCTTGGAGATGACAGGGAGCCACTGGAATTTATTTAGGAGGGGGTGACATATACTTCCCAATTGATAAATGGTCAAAGGATATGAACAGGCAGTTTTTAGATGAAGAAATCAAAGCTATCTATAGTTGTATGAAAAAATGCTCTAAATCACTATTGGTAAGATAAATGTAAATTAAAACAATTTTGAGGTACCACCTCACACCTATCAGGTTGGCTAATATGAAAGAAAAGGAAAATAATAAATGCTGGAGAGGATGTGGGAAAATTGGGATGCTAATGTACTGTTGGTGGAATTGAGAACTGACCTAACCATTCTGGAGAGCAATTTGGAACTATGCCCAAAGAGCTATAAAAATTTGCATACCCCTTGACCCAGGAATATCACTGCTAGGTCTATATCCCAAAGAGATTAAAAAAGGGAGGGAGGACCTATTTGTACAGAAATATTTATAGCAGATCTTTTCATGGTGGCTAAGAATTGGAAATCAAAGGGATACCCATTAATTAGGGAATGGCTAAACAAGCTGTGGTATAGGATTGTAATGGAATATTATTATGCTGTAAGAAATGACAAGCAGGATAATTTCAGCAAAATCTGGTCTTACATGAATTGATGCATAGTGAAGTGAACAGAACTAGGAGAATGTTGTGTGCTGGAACAGCAGTATTGTTCAATGAAGAATTGTAAATAATTTAGCTATTTTCAGCAATACACGATCCAAGACAATACTGAACGACTAATGATAAAACATACCACACCCCCCTCCAGAGAAAGACCTGATATTGATTGAAAACAGACTGAAGCATGCTATTTTCACTTTTTTTTTCTTTTATTCGAGTCTTCTTGTACAAAATGACTGATATCGAAATGTGTTATGTGATTGCACATATATAACCTATATCTGGTTGCTTAACATCTCAGGGAATGGGGAGAGAGGAGAGGGAAGAAGAGATAGAATTTGGAACTCAAAACTTTAAAAAAGAATGTTAAAAAATTGGAAAAAATACAAAAATATTTATAGCAGCAGTTTTTGTAGTGGCAAAGGATTGGAAATTGAGGGGATGCCCATCATTTGGGGAATGACAGAACAAGTTCCTGGTATATGATTGTAATAGAATTTTACTATGCTATAAGAAATGATGAGCATGCTGATTTCAGAAAAACCTGGAAAGACTTACATGAATTGATGCAAAGCAAAGTGAGTAGAACGGGGAGAACATTGTACACAGTAATAGCAATACTGTATGTTGATCAACTATGAATGATAGCTATTCTCAGTAATACAATGATCCAAGACAGTTCCAAAGGATTCATGATGAAAAATACTATCCACAACCAGAGAAAAAACTGATGGAATCTGAATGCACACTGAAGCATACTATTTTTTACTTTCTGTTTTTTGCCTGTTTTTCTCCCCACTTTGGGTCTGTGTCTTTTTTTCACAACATGACTAATATAGTAATATGTTTGTATGATGAACACGTGTAACCTACATCAAATTGCTTACCATCTCAGGGAGGGGGGAAGTAAGGGAGGGAGAGAGGAAATTTGCAATGAAAAAGTTTAAAAAAAGGTTAAAAATTGTCTTTACATGTAACTGGGGAAAAATAAAATATTATTTAAAAAAAGAAAAAATAGGGGGTGACATGGTCAGACCTATACTTTAGGAAGATCAATTTGCTAAGTGAAAGTGGACTGAAGTAGAGTGGTACTCAGGTGAGGCTGCGTAGCATTGTGTATGATGTACATGTAATGGGCAAGAGATTTCAGGCTGGTGTGTGTGTGTGTGTGTGTGTGTGAGAGAGAGAGAGA
>CM053622.1:232151162-232174875 GCA_028646595.1 Phalanger gymnotis | reverse complement strand
GACTGGGCTTAAATCTTCAGCAGGCTCTTCACTCCTGCTCTGATCAGCCACTTAATTCCTCCCACCAGGTGGGCCTGGGTCCAGAAGCAACTGCAGCCCTAGTTCTAAAGCTGCCCCACCTCCGCTGCCCCAGGGGCAGTGGCCAAACCACAAACTCAGTCACGCAGCTTTTCCCACTAACCTTCTCGGATGTCTTTGCTCGTTGTGAGTTGAGAGGTCTGGTAGATGCCACAGCTCAGTAATTCAGCATGTTAGGGTACCCTCCGCTCCCCTCCTGGTCTGGTAGATCCGCATCTGGTCTGTTCGCACCGTACGCGCTGGGCTCAGCTCCGCTCCCCTCAGCTGGGGGCTGGGAGCTCCGTGTGGGACAGACCTTACCCAGAGACTATCCAGGCTGTCCTGGGCTGGGGCCCTGCTTCCCTCTGCCACTTTGTGGGTTCTGCAGCTCTAGAATTGGTTCAGAGCCATTGTTTTATAGGTTTTTGGAGGGACTTGGTGGGGAGCTCACGCCAGTCACTGCTTCCCACGCCATCTTGGCCTGTAATCGATCTGGCAATCTTAATTCATCACCACACTCATCTTTCTTATCTACTTGTTGACCATTTATATATTGTCTTTCATAGTTTAAAAAAAAACCATTCTCCTTCTCAGAGAAAAGAGAAGAAAAGTAAGACTGTGCGTATGGTAAAATGCTGTATTTGAAGCTAACGGTAGAGAATTCAAATACTGGCTTCAAGACTTACTACCTGGGGCCTTGGGAAAGCCATTTAAACTCTCAGAATCTCCACTTCCTCATCTGCAAAATGAGAGGATGGGACCAGATGGACCACCTCTTTTCTAGCTCTAAATCTATGATCACAAGAATTGAGCTGGTTATCATTTTCACCTCTTTTTCAAGTGTCTTTTCTTCTTTTTAATAGGCTGCTGACTTGGGGATGAGGTAGTAAAAACACAGTCAGGAGGACTGAGTTCAAACACTGCTTCTCAAACTAACTGTGTGACTGAATCTAAAAGCTCTGAATCATTAAAACTGCATTGGTACATGTGATAGGTTTTGTGGCCTGATTTCAAATTATAAGGGCCTTTGCCCATGAATAGATGAGGAATGAGGCAAGAAAAAACTGAGGTAAGAGGAGGAGGGGGCAGGGAAGCATGGTGATAGAGAGAGGATTTGAGAGATGCTGCCATTCTATTTGAAAAGCTTGGGGAAACTACCCTTAATTTCCTCTACAACCTTCCACTCTCCTTATCTCTTCAATTGACATCTCTACTCTGACTCCCAACCTATTTCCTTCATCTCTAAATATCAACATTTGCTGTACCTAGTGCAAGCTCCATTCTCCTTTGTGATGGTCTCTAGAATGTATTTTAATTAGAACCAAAAAGAATCCAAGAAGAATTTATTAAGTGTGTCATACATGCAAGGAAGGCACTCTGCCAGTCATTGAGGTTATGGAGAAAAGATGGAGATAGTCCATTCTCTACAAGAGTTCACATTCTACTGGATGAAGACAACATATATGAAGTAAAGGTACAAACTTTAATGCTGTACATACATTAAATATATACATGTGTGTTTATCTCTATATCTCTGTATAGCTTTTTTACCTCATGAAATTAATCAACACTAGAGCACAAACTGTCATATCCTTCTTCTCCAGAATATCATTCTAGTGATTATATGTATCTTGGTCTTCTGAGAACCAGTCTAGATAAGTTCAGAGAGACTCATCCTTAGGTTGGCTGCAAACTGATGAAGTTTTGCCTTTAATGATTCAGAAAGGCCATTTACTTAGAAGGATTGTAATCTGCACGAGTGGAGGGAGTATCCACACGGATACTTGAATTACTGAAACAGAACTTTTATCTTTTATTCCCAAATGTGTATGCTTCAAATTATAAATCCAAACAAATTAAAATAGAATCTAAATGAAACTTGTAATTTTCTTATGCTATATTAGCATAATTTGACATGCTGAATGCCTATTGATGATGATAAAAATGAGTTTCAAAGATAATAATGAAATGATAGGACAAATAAGTCAAAAGCAACAAGCCTTACCAATTCTGTACAAGGGTATATGGGTAGAATTGGGAATCATAATGTATGACTGGATGACAACAAAGCAAAACTAGATGGATGGTAACATTACTTTAAAAAAGTAATTTTAAAAAATCAGAAAATGAGTTTCTGAAATGCTTAATATCAATATTTTTGCTTTTATATAACTTAAATCCTTTACATTGAAGTTTAAGCCAATTTTCTCTCCTACTATCGTAGACAGTGGGAATGGAAAGCAGCTGGTCACCATCTGTGGCTCATGTACTTGAAGCCTGTAATTAGGTCATTTCTCAACCTTCTCTTCTCCAGGCTAAATATCTGATTTCCTTTATCCTTTCCCAATAGATTATATTTCCAATGATTTAATTATCTTTGTGGTTTTACTCTAAATAGTCACTAAGTTCCTTACAAGCATCAAGTTATGGAGCCCAGAAACAGATGCGTTCTGATCAGTATTATGTACAGGAAGATTTTTCTTCAGGTTAGAGCCCCTGTAGAGACGGGAAGAGAAATCAAACTAGAACAAGTATAGACAGAGGAAGTCCGTGCTAGAGGTGACAAAATTTTAAAGGGGCTGAGGGAATGATTCTCCAGACATCTGGAAAAGGGGAAGATAGCAAAGGCTTGAAAAAAAATATCTGATCTTATTATTAAAAACAGTCACAGAGAAAATATTAGTAAGTACTGAACCACATGCCTTCTTTCCTGTCTTTACAAAATCTTTATGAAATAATGTAAATATGCACTAAGGGCATCTCTGATGAAAATTCAAGAAAGAAACTGATTTATTTTCAAAGTTATTATTCTACAGTAGATCACATTTTTATAGTCACACAATTAACAAAAGTAGAAAATTATAAGATCCCATTGCACTTAATGCATGTTTGATATTTTTTGAAATTATTTAATATGGTAAAGTAAAATTCTGGCTTAAAGACTCCAGCCAGGTGTACTCCATGAATATGTAAAAAAATTTTTAAAAAAGGCATAAAAGAGAGAAATTCATTTGATGATCTCCTGATTATTAATATCAAATAAGGCTTATAACAGGGAGATGCATGCTGGCTAAATGTGTTCAGGACTATCATAGAGGATGTCCAGGATAGAGCCTAAGTCAAAACAATATTCAACATAAATGGTAGATGGTAAGGTCTCTTAGATGATCCTATCTGTGGATGGTATTATGCTGATTCTATCAAGGTCTGAAACATTGTTAAGACTCCTAAGGTCTATAATCTTTCAAAAGAAGTGGTACACTTAGCTACATAGAAAAAGCTAAGTGGTTAAATAATGCCTATTGTCCATACAATGATAATCAGTTGGATTGTTAACCTATTAAATCTATGTAATCTCTCTCTATATATATACATCTTTTACAGTGATGTGAATAGACAAGAGTTGAACAGGAAGAGGAAAGCAGGCTATTTTATATAATTCTTTTAATGACGCCCAAACTTCTCCTCGAAATCAAGGCTCATTATCAAAAATAGAAAGTGTTCTAGTGATGATGTAATTCATGGAATTCCAAAGTATCCAAAGAATTAAAGTTGTAGATTACCCAAAGGACAATGGAAAGGTATATGGCAGGCAGGAGTAGGTTGTAATATTACCAATGAGGAGTCACGCACGAGAAATTGTGTAGAGAAGAGATGGATGGCCAGGAGAGGAGGGCAGTCAGACATATAATAGGAGAAGGCAGTCTACATGCTCAATTTTGATCCACTAAAGGTCCAGAGGACTAGAAAAGGATACCTTGAATAGGGTAGCATGTTTATGAAGGATTGGCTGGGTTGGAATCGGCATGATTAGAGGGAATACATACAAATAAGAGATCCCAGGTATCTGGGGTATACTACCTATTTTGCATCAAAGGGCAATATAAATGCAGCACAGTATATGACAAAGCCATAGATGCGGAAGTAGGCCAGAGGATTTATGGATAATCAATAAAGGCAGTATAAATGTTATGGTGCTTTTGGTAGGTTGTTCAATAATTACCAAATTCAAGTTTGTACTTTATTTCTTTGGCACTTTTTAGCATAACCTTTTTGTTTCACAAATAATATATTTTATTTATTTATATTCATGAATTATAAAGTTTGTGAGTATAAAACACACAGATCTCATCTGTTGGTAATAAATATGTAATTCTTTCTGTGAAGAAATATGAGATCAAGCTTGCATCAGAGAGAAAGATGTCAAGGTACTCTGCTAATAATTAATATTGCTGTAACTGTGAATAACTGTGAAGCATTTGAGCCAATAATTGTGGATCTGATTGGGAAATGTTGCTTTCTTATTTTGCAGAGAAGCTAGAATTGCAGTTACCTACTTTCATTTAATTCCTCCTTCTCCTCCTCCTTCTCCTCTACCATTTTGTTCTCCCTCTAATCTTATGTCTACCTCAAGGATTTTCTTTCCAACCACTGTTACTCTGCTTGGACTTAGTATACAGTGGTTTGCACACTCCTATTCCCCCCCCCCCCCCCCGCCCATTGCAATGATGCAGACATCTGGCTGCCACTGTACAGTATGTTTCCTATCTTTAACTTGCCTCTCCCTCATGCCCATTCACCTCAACCCTATACCACTAATGCTCCTATCTTGATTTGCCCCTTATTATCATCTCTGGAATATTTGCTCAATGAGAAACCAACTTTATTTTGTCTTGAACCTTTTTTCTTTCTCACTCCTTCCATCTTCCAGTCCGTACTGAGGCATGGTCCCTTCCTGACCACACCACTTCAATTTCAACCCTTTACAATGCTGGCTACACATTCTCTCATATTTCTAGTTCACTAGTAGTGATGAGGGAATCAGAATACTCTTCAATTCCCATCTCCACTTTCAGAGCCTCCTTCAACTGTCTTACTAGGCAACATTTCCTCCTTTGTGGCTCATGGTATACAAATGTATCATCTAGTACAGATTCTAGTGTCTGTTATAACCTCTCCTCCCCACCCTCCAGACATTCTCCTTTCTTCCTCAATGAAATCGTTGCTGGGCTCTTAGTCTATCTCAACTTCTCTTCTCCTGTCTTCCCACCAGGGGACTTTAACTTATATATTGATGCTTCCTCAAATATTGTAACTTCCTAATTCTTCGGTTTACTTATTTCCTGTGATCTACTCTTCTTTAGTACCTCAGCTATATACAGAGATGTTCATACCCCCGACTTTGCAGTCTGTCACGTGTTTTACTTTCTTATTCATAATCTGTGAAATTCTTTTTATCTGATCATAATTTTTTTTTTTCTATGTCTGTATGACCTCTAACTTTGGTGACTTCCAGTTCCTTCAGACATCACTCTATGCACTAGCTAGAATTCTTCTCCATTCCCTCTCTCTACCCTTTGGTGAAGCTGCCTAAACCCTACACTATCATCTACCTGTGCCCTTGTCCAATCCCTTCCAAACCAAGTCCCAATTGTAAATCTTCTTTACTCCTATTTGCATACGAATGAACAGAAATGTAGGAAATCACAAAACTATGTTAATTGTTTGGGATGTAGGGATTATGGGAAGCTGGCAGTATGCTGGGATGTAAAGCAGTCTACTGATACCTACCAGTAAGGCTTAGAAACTTACTACTCTGAAGAAATAAGAATCATCTATATAAAGCCATTCGCCAGGCACTGGGATCCACAATGGGAGAGGAATATCAACCAACCAATCAATCAACAAACATTTATTAAATGCCTACTTTCTGCCAGGCACTGTGTTAAGCACTGGGGATACAAACAGAGGTAAAAGACAGTACCTGTCCTCAGGGAACCTACAATCTAATGAGGGAGACAATACAGAGCAAATAAAAGGGAAAATTTAAGTGATGTAAAAATAAAACATCAAAATTTTATTTAATAAGAAAAAAGGAAACCATGAAGATTTTCCCCTTCCCCTAATTCATGTTCTCTAATCTCAACCATGCCCTCACCGTAGGTAGGCAAACATCTTGTTTTTTGCTGATTTGCAATTCCACTTTTCACAGTGGCTGTTCTAAATCTTGTCTCTCCTGAGCTTCTCATAACATCATCTTCTCCCACCCTTTTGTCTGAAGATCTTGCCTCATACTTAACCAAGTAAATTGAGGACATTCCTTGAGAGTCCCCAATGCTTTTCCCCTCCTAAATGCACACAATTCAGACATTTTCTTCCACTGTCTCCTCCTTCACTTTGTTTTTAGATGAAGAGTTTGCTGATACAAACCCCTCTACATGCATCCTTGATTCCATCCTTTCCAAGCTTTTCCAGAAAATTGCCTCAACTATCATTCTTACTGTTTTACCTTTAATTTCCTCCTATTTACTGGTTTCTTTCCTGTTGCCTAAAAATATACTTATGCCATCTTTATCCTCAAAAAAAATCATTTAATCCCTGCTGGCTATCATCCTATATCTCTACTTCTCTTTGTGGCTAAATTCCTTTAGAAAACCTTCTATAGAATCTTAATCCAAATCACTACAATATGCACAAAATATCTAGGGATCAATCTACCAAATCACACAAATGACTTGTATAGATTAAATTGTAGAGTGCTTCTTAATAAGCAAATAACAAAGAGCTTAACAGTTGGAATAATAGTCAGTGTTCATGACTGGGCCATGCCAATATAATAAAAATGAAAACACTACCAAGTTTTATTGCTATTCCAATCAAATTATTAAAAGGATACTTTACAGAACTTGTTAAAATAGTAACAAAATTTATTTAGAAAATTAAAAGTTCTAGAATATCAAGGGAACTAATTAAAAGAAGTAGGGACCAAAAGAAAATAGCACTTCTATAACTCAAACATTTTACAAAGCAGCAGCCATCAAAATCATTTGGCATTAGTTAAAAAATAAAGTAGATCAATGGAATAAACCAGACAAGAGAGAATCAGAAACAATAGAATCCAATATCCCAGTGATAAATTGGAAAATATAATTTACTTAGGAAAAAATTTCTTATTTTATAAAAACTGCTGGGAAAATTGGAAAGTAGTCTGGCAGAAATTAGGCTTAGACCAGCATTTTATATCACAGTCCACACTACTTTCTAAATAGAATCTGATCTTAATATTAAAGATCAAAGGTTGTTATATGTGTGTGTGTGTATACACACACATACATACACACACACATATGTCTCATAGTTATGAGTGGGAGATATATTCTTAACCAAACCAGAGACAGAAGTAATTATAGAAAATAACAGATGACCTTGATTACATGAAATTGAAAGTCTTTTGCATAAACAAAATTAATTCACATAGGATAAGAAGGGAAGTAGTTGAATGAAGGGGAAAAAAAGCAACTTTGTATCCAGTTTCTTGGTATCTAAGACATGTAAATAATTTCATATACACATATGAATGTATATATGTATATGATGTAATTTTAAAAAAAATTCCCTAATAGATAAATGATCATGACCACTTATGACCTACACTGAAAATCTAAGTTCAGTCCTAAATGATATAAAGATGAATGCTTTAAAATAAAAAGAAATATTCTTGGAAAGGAAAAGTGACCTGAAGAGATCATTTGCTTCTTGAACACCCCAGACAACAGAAATGAATGACTCAGTGAATGCACCAGCCAGTGACAGTAGTGGGAAAAAAATGACAGCAGAGAGACCAGTAAGATTTTTTTTTTCTAAATGTTGACAAGATACTATTAGCAGACAGCCTGTTTTCCAGAGCTAAGGCCCAGCAAGCAAGCTGCACCCTGAGCTTGGCATAACAACAATCCTTTGCACTCATCTACTAGAACTGATGGTCTCTGACCTTGGGCAAGCACCAACAGGCCCAGACATGGTGCCCTGCTATGAACAGACTTTTTGTCACTAGACAACCTTGTCTCATTCTTGCTGTTGTGCCTCACTACCGTTGGTTGCTACATTACATTGTTTGATTTTTTTCTCTAGCCACAAATATATAAATCAAAGTTCAGCCAAATTAAAGTGGGTCCCCCAACTGGGGGCGGGGCTCTGTCAAATGTATCCTTGCTTACAAACCATTTCTCTCACTTTGAAATTAAAATTCTGTTTGATTCTTGACTTTCTTGCCTCTAAACTGCTCTGTTGAGTTCTTGCTATCCACAGGTTAGAGGCCAGTTTGGTCCACTTATGACAATGTACACTAGGAAACTGGGGTAAAGGCAGAAGTCAGGTGGAGGTAATGGTAGAAAGGCAGGCTTAGGGCATTGTGGATAGAATTTCGTGTTACTCTGCCTTTGGGGCATTACAAAATGGGAGGATTCATGAAAAAAAAGGGAGAGCAGCTGCAGGGTAGAGGGAAGTATGCGATTATGCCCTTGTCAAATCAAGGGCTAGTAATGAGAGGAAGATGACTTCTGTTGTATCAGGAAGAGAAGAGCCTGCAGGGGCGAGGATGAAGGTGAGAAATTGAAAAAGGAAGGAGTCCTTACTTTGGTGATGGGAGGATGTTCCACTGGTGAATGCTCTTATGGGTGAAGAGAAATGTTCTGTGAAAGGGGACTGAAACTGTGCTGGGTATAATCTAGAGAATTTGGTGATTTAAAACACTACTTGTCTTACCTTGGGAGGGGAGAGAGTTGGAATTTCTGGGGGCATCTGTTGTCTGGGGAATGGGAGGGCATGGGCCCTCTGATTCCTTAATGTAGAAGCTGCTAGATCTTGTGTTATTCTGATTGTGTTTCCACAATATTCAAATTGTTTCTTTCTGGCTGCTTGCAGTATTTTCTCCTTGACCTGGAAACTCTGGAATTTGGCAGAAATATTCCTAGGAGTTTTCTTCTTGGGATCTTTTTCAAGAAGTGACTTGTGGATTCTTTCAATTTCTATTTTACCTCTGGTTTATCAAGGGCAGTTTTCCTTGAAAATTTCTTGAAAGATGATGTGTAGGCTCTTTTTTTGATCATGGCTTTCAGGTAGCCCAATAATTTTTAAATTATTTCTTCTGGATCTATTCTCTAGTTCAGTGGTTTTTCTGATGAGATAGTTCACATTGTCTTCCATTTTTTCATTCCTTTGGTTCTGTTTTATAATATCTTGATTTCTCATAAAGTCACTAGCTTCCACTTGATCCAATCTCATTTTTAAGGTAGTATTTTCTTCAGTGGTCTTTTGGACCTCCTTTTCATTTGGCTAATTCTGCCTTTCAAGGCATTCTTCTCCTCATTGGCTTTATGGAGCTCTTTTGCCGTCTGGGTTAGTCTATTCTTTAAGGTGTTATTTTCTTCAGTATGTTTTTGGGTCTCCTTTAGCAAGTCATTGACTTGTTTTTCATGGTTTTCTCACATCACTCTCATTCCTCTTTCCTCTACTTCTCTTACTTGCTTTTCCAAATCCTTTTTGAGCTCTTCCATGGCCTGAGAGCAATTCATATTTGTCTTGGAGGCTTTGGATGTAGGCTCTTTGACTTTGTTGACTTCTTCTGGCTGTATGTTTTGATCTTCTTTGTCTCTAGAAAAGGAATCTAGAGTTTGAGTTTGAGTCTGAGTTCATTTTTGCTGCTTGTTTGTGTTCCCAGCCAGCTACTTGGTCCTTGAGCTTTTTGTCAGGGTATGACTGCTTGTAGAGTAGAAAGAACTTTGTCCCAAGCTTTAGGGTCTAAGCACTGCTGTTTTCAGAGCTACTTCTACTCCACTGTCAGCCCAGGTTCTCTCACAGCAGCATTCCTCCTCTCTCAAGAACCACCAACCAGGACCACAATAGAGATCCAAGCAGGGCACAGCAAGAGAACCTGCCTCTGGGCCCACAAAGCACTCCTTACACTACTGCTCTGATCTGCAGCTAGATTCCTCCCACCATGTGAGCCAGGGACTTGGGAAGCAGCTGATGCTGGAGCTCTGGAAGCAGCCTCAGGAACTTCTTGCTGCTGCCGCCGCTGCTCCACCTTCGCCACCCCCAGGGCTGGTGGTTAGACTGCTCTGAACTTGATCCCACAGTTTCCCACTAACCTGCTCTTTGGCATTTGTGGGTTGAGAAGTATGGTAACTGCCACAGCTCACTGATTCAAGGCCCCAAGGCCTGTTCAGCTGGTTGACTCCAGGTCTGATCTGTCCTGGTGCGGCCCATGCTGGGCTCCGCTCCTCTCCGCTCCCAGCACCGTGCAATAGACCCTTCCCAGTGACCATCCATGCTCTCTTGGGCTGGAGACCTCTGCTATTTTGTGGGTTCCACAGCTCTAGAATTTGTTCAGAGCCATTTTTAACAGGTGTTTGGAGTGATTTGGGGGAGAGCTTAAGCGAGTCCCTGCTTTCCAGCTGCCATCTTGGCTCCCCCACCACCACCCATTCCCCTATTTTTTTTTCTGGGAGGGACAATGGAAAAGGGGAATCTGTGGGGCAAGCTCAACAAAGCAGTGGCAGAAACTGCTTCGAGGGAATAGCCCAGAATAGATACCTCAGAGGTTCTGGCTTCATGAGGAATGTAGAGAATAGAGAGGGTTTACAAGTTAGGTGGGTCAAGGCAGCTAGGTGGCTCAGTGGAAAGTGTGCTCGGTCTGCAGTCATGAATATTTGAGTTCATATCTGGCATCTGTGTGCTTACTAGCTGTGTGACCCTGGGCGAGTCACTTAACCTCTGTTTTCCTTAATCCACTGGAGAAGGAAATGGTAAAAACTACTCTAGTATCTTTGCCAAGAAAACCCCATAAAGGGATCATGAAGCGTTGGACATGACTGAAATCCTCTCTGGAAAGGGGTGTAAAAATGGAATTTAAAACATCAATAAACAGAACAATCTACTGATTGAGAGGGAAAAAAGGGAGGAAGAAAAAAAAGATAAAAGCAGCACAGAAAATGGAAATAATAAGCAAAACAAATGGGAGGGAGGATCAGGGGTAAAAGAAAGAGAAGCAGTGGGAATAGGGCCAACCTAAAAAAGAAAAGAGTGACATATTGGATAAGAAAATAAAATTCTACAATCTGTTACTCACAAGAAAACATATTTAAAAAAACAAAGACATATACCCAATAAGGATAGGAAAAAATATTATCATCAAGCAAATCCAAAAAGCAAAACAAAAACATTCTAAAAATAAAAAGAGATAAACGAGGAAACTGTATCATGCTGAAATGAGCCATAGACGACAAACCAATGTTAGCAATAAACTTACAAATTCTAAATGCCTTAGCATCCTAGTCTGTAAAGGAAACACTACCTGAGCTACAAGAAGACAAGGACAATAACACAATTGTGTCAGGAAACTTTAATGTCTCTCATTTATGGATAAGTTTAATAGAAAGATAAACAAAAGGTAAAATATGGAGCTGAGCAAATTGCTCGAAAAACTAGAATTAAAAAACTTAGAGTATCTTCTAAATGGGACTGAAAAAAGAATATACATATTTCTCAGTGCCACATGGAGCTTTTATAACAGATGACCATATATTAGGGCACTTAGATATTGCAAACAAATGTAAAAAGGTAGAAATACTAAGTACAACTTTTATAGACCACAGCAGAATAAAAAATAGTCATTGGTTCAGGTACCACAAAGAAAAGACAGCTTAACGATAAAATCCTAAATAATGAATGGGTCGAAGAATAAATTACAGAAATAATAATTGTTTGAAAGAAAATGAAGATGATTAAATAACATACCAAAATTTCTGGGACATAGCTAAAGCAGTTCTGAGGAGAAAAACAATCATTTTCCTATAAACACGCTTTAACAAAATAGAAAAATTAAAAGGATTAGTGAACAGTTGAACATAAATTTAAACAATTTTAAAAATCAAAAAATAAATCTAAAATAAGTATAAAAGAGGAGGTATTAAAAATTAGAGAAGTAAATAAATGGGAAACAAAAAAAACCCCAAAATGATAAAACTAAAAGCTAGATCTTTGAAATGATTAATGAAATTGATAAGCCTTTAGCTAATTTGATTAAAAACAAATGAGCTGAAAACTCAAATAAAAAGCAGCAAATGAGCAAGATGAAATCACATCAAAACTAGAATAAAAAAGAATAATCAGAACACATACACAGTTATATGCTAAAAAAATTGAGAACAAAAAAAGAAATATGAAATACCAAAATATGAAATACCAAAACTGTAAGAAAAGACAAAGCTTAGCAAGAGATCTGATATATATGGAGATTGAATTTGATTAAGGAGCCAAGGATTACATCTAGGCTGTGAGCTTGGATAATTAGGAAGGTGGTGATACTCTATAGTAACAGAAATGTTTGGAAGAAGGTAGAATTTGGGGGAGAGGAAGATAATGAGCTGTGTTTTGTATATATTGAGTTTGAGATGCCTATGTAACATCCAATTCTAGATGTCTAAGAGGTAGCTGTTGATGTGGAGACTGAAGATTGAGAGATTAGAACTGCATAGACCTTGCAATCATCTCCACAGAAATGTTAATTGAATCCTGGGAAGCTGATGAGATCACCAGCAAGTTAACTGAGGGAGAAGTGAAGAGGGCCAAAATCAGACTCTTTGAAGACATCCATAGTTAGTGGATGTGACATAGAAGAAGATCCACCAAAGGAGATTGAAGTGGAGTGGTCATACATGTGAATCATGAGAGAGCAGTTCATGAAAGCCTAGGGGAGAGATAATATCCAGGAGGGCAGGTGACTTATAGTCTTTAAGATTGTAGAGAGGTCAAGAAGGATAAAGATTGAGAAAAGATTTTTAGATTTGGCAATTAAGAAATCAAGGTAAGAAGACCTCATTACATTTTACCTAGACTATTGCAATATAGCCTTGTAACTGGTTTATCTGCTTGATGTTTCACTCCTCTATGAGCCATTCTTGATGTACCTATCGTGGTTTTCCTAAATCTTGGGTTTAAGCATATTACATCTATGATAGAGTGCTGGGCCTGGAGTCAGGAAGACTTGAGTTCAAATCTGACCTCAAAGGCTATGTTCTGGGCACCTGGGTAAGTCACTTAACCTGTTTGCCTCAGTTTCTCCAACTGCAAAATTGGTATTATAAGGAGCACCTATTTCAGGAAGGTGTTGTGAGGGTTCAATGGGATAATATATGTAAATCATTTAGCATAGTGCCTGACACATAGTAGGTGCTTAATGAATGCTTATTCTCTTTTTTCACTTCTACTTAGCATTTATATCTTTACCACCTGAATCTATTCTTCTTTTCCAGTCCTATTATATCTTGTTTCTTTAACACATTCTTCATTCCAGCCCAAGTAGCTCCTCTGACATTCAACATTCACATTCTCCTGACTTTGTGCCTTTGGCTTTCCTGGGATGCATTCCCTTCTCACTTTCTCTTAAAATCCTTAGTTGACTTCAGACCTTGACACATATACTACCTCTTGCCATTAAGACTTTCTTGATGCCTCTAGCTATCTTTCCTTACTCCCCCAATTATCTTCTTGTTGCTCAGTCATGTTTCACTCTTTGTAACCTCTTTTGGCATTTTCTTGGCAGACCTATTGGAGTGGTTTGCCATTTCTTTATTCAGCTCATTTTTCAGAGGATAAAACTGAGGCAAACAGGATAAGGTGACTTGCCCAGAGTCACATAGCTAGTAAATATCTGAGGTCAAATTTGAACTCAGGTCTTCCTGACTCTAGGCCTGCACTCTATCCACTGTGCCATCTAGCTGCCTCAATTATTTTGTTACATTTTTGTCTGTGTGAACATGTCTTTTGATAGAATGTAAGCTCCTTAAGAGCAAGGATTGTTTTCATTTTTGTCTTTATATTGCTAGTGTATTGAAAAGTGCCTGGCAAATTGTGAATGCTTAATAAATCCTTGCTTGAGGAGGAAGTGAACAGCTTTGCTGTGAGGTGCATAAACATGGAGGAGCTTAGGAAATCTGGATCTAGTACTCTTGGCTTCCTACCTGCCTGAGCAAGGTAAGTTTAAGGATGGAGTGGGGCATCTGGTTCCTGAGCATGCCTGCTCCCTTTGCAGCTATCTTCCTAGGTGCAGCTAGGAGTCAGTCTAATTTTTATTTTTTTTAATTTTTTTTTGGCAGGGCAATTGGGGTTAAGTGATTTACCCAAGGTCACACAGCTTGTACACGTGTCAAGTGTCTGAGGCCAGATTTAAACTCAGGTCCTCCTGACTCCAGGGCTGGTGCTCTACTCACTGCTAATTTTTAAATTATAAAAGGTAGTTCTGAGAGAAAATAAATGAACCTGAAATCTGAACTAAAGAATTGTGTTATTTTGCTAATGAGGTTACTATCCCCATGTTATGATGTCATAAGCAGTTGGTATTGCCTTGCTAACATAGGAGGATACTTTTATTAGGGAAATACAGGAACAGATAGACAACATTATTCCACAGAGAACTAGAAAAAAGAAAAAAAAAAGTAGGTTTACTAAAATGAGCAACACAAAAAAAAGTCTTTGGCATGCTGAGTGACCCAGTCATAGAAAATGGAAATTCAGATTGCATTTCACGTATACATTTTGAATCCACAAAATATGTTTTATCAGCAGGAACAGAAGGAGTCTCTTAGACTTTGGAGAAATTTCCATGTTCTAGCACCTAGTTTCTTGCTTTTTGTAAGCAGCCTTTTAGTGAAGTTAATGTAGTATGCCATATGTTAGTAGAACATATGGGGTACGTGTTTAAAGGCTAAACTTCAGATGATTCAGTCTTATCTTAATGGCCTAAAGATCATTTAATTCAACAAACTTACTTTGCATCAGGTTAAAATATTGCAATTTTATTTAATAGCCACATGTAGTATATATAATTAAGTTTCCTGTTAAGACATTTTCAGCAATATTTAAAAAGTCAATAAGAAACATTTACAAATTCTAACTACATTTTAGATGGTCTGCTAGAGAACAATACTTATTTTATTCATTTTTGTTTTGGAGTAAGGGAAAGTGCTTAATGCTTCACTTCAGCATTTATAATTCATCAGTTCCTTTGATATAACTAATTCTAAAGACTTCTAAAAAGAGAAACATATGGATTCTATACAAAGCTTTATCTCATCACTTGATAAAGATCAAATAGATTTTCCACCACATTTAGCAGTAAACAGATGCTGACCTCATCTGGATAGGGTGAATGCATTCCTCACATTCTTGCATTTTGTTGATCTGGAGGGCTGGGGTTGGAAAAAAAAGCAATGTCCTATAAGTGTGAATGAATTCCTCTAGTCTTAGTCTATGTGATACTTTTTGGAATAAATTCCTGTGAAACTGAATTCTTCCTCTAGTCAGGACTCTTCTGAAGTCACCTTATCATTCCTCATGCAACTCCATAAAAGTCAGTGAAACTGCATTCTTCCTAAAGCAACTCCTACCATTGCTGGTTCCTAGCTACTGCAGTTGCTTCATCACGCTGTTAAATGGTGATCCAGGCTATACCTCTCCAGGCAGAGGAACTGGCTCATCATGCTGCTCTTTGCTCTTCTGAATGCTTACCAAGAGGCTCCCGAACCATCTCTGTTCCCTTGTTTCATACTAGCTCACTGTTGTGAAACTGAATTCTTCCCAAGAACAATTTTCTTGGAATGACTCTTATTATTTAATATGGCTGGGAGTGGGCCTGCTCTAATCCTCTCTATACCATTCTTGACAAATGGTCATCCATTCTCTGCTAGAAAACCTCCAGGAGAGGGATCCAGCTACCTCCTGAGGTAGTTAGCCTTTTATCCTTGAGATAACCTTGGATTAGGATATTTTTCCTCATAGCAAGCCTGAATTTCTGCACTTCTCTCCCATTGTTTCTAGTTTTATTTGTTCTCTGGGGCCAGGTAGAACAAATCAAATCCTTCCGAATCCTTGAGGATGGCTAGGATTTTTCTCTATCTAGGAGTTCTTAACCCAGAAGGTCTGAGAATAGATTCCAGGGAGTCCATGAACTTGACTGGGAAAAAGTCACATTTTAATTTCAATGTGATTAACTTTATAATCCTATGTAATTTATTCTATGCACTTAAAATTGTTGCTGTATGCATCCAAGATCCTTATTCATGAAGGGGTCCATAGACTTCTCCAGACTACCATGCCACAAAAAAGGCTTTAAGAAGTCTTGCTTGATACCTTCACATTACTTGCTAGTTCCTTCACCCAGTCTTGGTGTGGCATAGTTTTCATTTCCCTCACCATTCAGGTTGAACCTTTTAAAGCCTTATTCCAACTTGTCAATGTTTTTCCAAAGATGTGGTGCCTAGGCCTGAACACAATGCTCCAGAAGAAGTCTGACCAGTGTTTGGGCATCTCTATCAGAAGCATAAACGTGTATCATGAAGAAGATTCATTTACTAGACATTCTGAGCATTAGTGTCGGGCTTAGGTTTCTGGAGACATAGAGTTTTTAAGCCAGAACAATACCCTGGTGCCAACTTGTGGAGGGAAGGGGTATAATTCTTATGGGTGCTTATGTGGCTTGTGTAGTATGTTTATTTTTCCTTTTCTGTCCCTTCATCTCACCTTAGGGTCCTCTAGAGGTATGGGGCACAGCCATTATGGCACTCCCTAGGACCCTGCCATTGTGGTGCTCTTCTCTCTGTCTTTCTCCACAATTATCAAAGAGGTGAGGATGTGGACTATCTGGGGCTTGGAGTATCCCCTCCTGGTATAACTGCACCAATGTATGGGAACTGGGGAGATAGAGTATGTACACAGATCAGTCAATCAGTCAGTATGCATTTATCAAGGGTCTCCTCTATGTCAGGCACTGTGATAAGTGCTAGGGACACAAAGTAAAACAAAAAATAGTTCCTGACTTTGAGGAACTCCCAATCTGATGGGGGAGATAACATACAAACAAATAGGTACAAACTGTACTTGAGATAAATAGGAAATAGTCAAAAGAGGGAAGGCACCATACTTAAGAGGGATTGGAAAAGGCTTCCTGTAAAAGTTGGGACTTTAGTCAGGACTTGAAGGAAGTTATGGAAGCCAAGAGGCAGAGATGAGGAGGGAGTGAATTCTGGGCACAGGGGATAGCCAGAGAAAATGCGGGGAATTAAAGATATTTGGTGAATAGCAAGGAAGCCGGTGTAATTGAATCGGGGAGAGAGACAGAGAGAGAGAGAGACAGAGAGAGAGAGAGAGATAGAGAGAGGAAGAGAGATAGAGAGAGAGAGAGAGAGAGAGAGAGAGAGAGAGAGAGAGAGAGAAAATGTGTGTGTGTGTGTGTGTGTGTTTAAAGTATAAGAAGAAGACTGGAAAGTCATGGCGGGGGGTGGTCTAGATTATAAAGGGCTTTGCATAACATATTTTGTATTTCATCCTGGAAGTCATAGGGAGATATTGGTGTTGATTGAGTGGGGTTGGGGGTGACATGGTAAGACCTACACTTAAATGACTTAGTGGCTGAATGGAGGATAGACTAGAATGGGAAGAGACTTGAGGCAGGCAGAACAACCGGCAGGTTATCATAATAGTAGAGGCATGAGGAGATGAAGGCCTGTACCAGGGTGGTCTCAGTATTAGAAAAGAGAAGGGAGTGTATTTGAGAGATGGTTGCAAAGGTAAAATTTCCTTAACAACAGGCTAGATTTGATGGAGGGCAGTGAGAGACAATAAGGAATTGAGGATGAGACCTAGATTGTGAGCCTGAAAGACTGAGAGAGTTGTGATGCCTTTAACAATAATAAGGAAGTTTGGAGGGAGGAGGCTTTGGGGGAAAGATAATGAGTTCAGTTTTGGACATGTAGAGTGCAAGATGTCAACTGTACATACAGTTCAAGATTTCCAAAGGCAGTTGGAGATGTGTCTGAAGGTCAGTAGAGAAGTTAGGACTGGATCATTAGCATAGAGAGGATAATTGAATCTATCGGAGCTGATGAGATTTCCAAACAGTCATTTAGAGGCGGGAGGAGCATGAGGCCTGAGACAGGGCTCAGTGGGGCATCCACTTTTAGTAGTGACCTGGATGAAGATCCAGCAAAAGAGACTGAAAAGAAGTAGTCATATAGGTTAAGAGGGCTACCAGGAGAGAGTACTGTCCCAAAAACCTAGAGAGAAGAGAATATCAAGAAGAGGGTGATTGACAGTCTTGAAAGCTGCAGAGAGGTTGAGAAGGATGAGGATTGAGAAAAGGTCATTGGATTTAGCAAATAAGAGACAATTGGTAACTTTGGAGATAGCAGTTTCTGTTGAATGATGAAGTCAGAAGCGAGATTATAGAGAGTTAAGAAGAGAATGAGAGGACAGGGAAGTGAAGGCACCTATTATAAACAACCTTTCCAAGGAGTTTAGCCACAAAAGGCAGAAGAGCTACAGGATGATAGGTATGGAAAGATCAAGTGAAGGCTTTTTGAGGATGAGATAGATGTGGGAATGTTTGTAGTCAGCAGCCAATAGACAGGGAGAGATTGTAGAATGAGAGAGTGGGGATGAAACAGGGGGATGAAGATGGAGAAGAGAGGGGTGAAATGGGATCATTTATTTATTTTTAATATTTTTTGAGGGGGTAAGGCAGGACAATTGGGGATAAGTGACTTGCCCAGGGTCACACAGCTAGTGTGTCAAGTGTCTGAGGCTCAATTTGAACTCGTATCCTCCTGACTCCAGGGTCAGTGCTCTACTTACTGTGCCACCTAGCTGCCCCAATGGGATCATTTACACATGTAAGAGGTTTGTCTTGGCAAGAAGGGCCACTTCCTTATGAGATAGAGCTGAAGGAAGAGGAAGTAGTAGAAAGCATCTGAGTGGTATGATATGAGGAATAGGTAAGAAGGCACTTTCTATGAATGACCTCATTTTTTTTTTCAGTGAAATATGAGGCAAGATTCTCATCTGAGAGGGTGGGAGGAGGGACTGCCATTGAAGATTTGAGGAGGAATGAAAACATTTAGAAGAACACTGTGGAGAGCGGTATAATGCACAGATAAGAGAGTTAGGGAAGGATTGCTTAGCAGCAGTGAGAGCCAAGTTGAGCTTATATAACATAGTTTGTAGTGGACCTGGTCAGAATGGTTGTGTAATTTTTTTCACCTTCTATTTTTAGCAGCATTTGTAGAATATGTATAGAAGCAAAGGCAGAAGATGGTGGAGGTAGAGTTGGAATGATTCACCCATGGGACAAGTTGGGGAAGGGAACAAAGAGTGGCTAGTGAAGGGGTGATGGCCTCAGAGAGAACTCAGGGGTCCATGGATTGGAGGTCCTGGTGTGGACAAAGAGTAGGCTTTGGTATGAAAAGGCAAATCAGGGGTGGGAGAGAAACCAATAGTTTGTTGTCAGATAAGGGAATTTAGAATTCTTTAACATGGAGGTGGTGAATTTATGGGTGATGGCAAAATCAAGTGTATGACAATCTTTGTGTGTGGCTAAAGTGAGTTTTAGAAGTAGGTCATAGGACATGAATAGATAGAGGAATTTGGAAGGTTAAGGTGTTTGAGGGAGTATCATTATGTATGTTTACCCTAATAATGAGGGCAGGAATTAGAGAGGAGAGAAAGATTGTGATTTAGGTACTAAACTTATCGAGGAAGAAAGGGGAGTATACTGGAGGTCTGTGGGCACTAGCTACTAGATTTTTTTGGGGGTAGAAGATTCGGGTTATATGGAGCTCAAAGTAGAAGAGGTAACTGAGTAATGGCGGCACAAGGAGAACTTGCAAATGGCAATGAGGAGTATAGAGTGTTCTAACTTCCCTACCTCATCAAGTCAGCCAAGGGGAATGAGTGAACATGCAGCCAGTACTGGAAAGAGTGCCTAAGAAGGCTGTGTCATTAAAGTTGAGTCACATCTCAGTGATTGTCAGAAGATGGAAGGAATGGGAAAGGAAAAGATTTAAGCTGAAATCAAATCCATTGCTTATGAAATAGGCATTCCAGAGAATATAGTGGAAGGGGTGAGGAGTGTTTGGTTGGGACTTTTGGGTAGGTAGGTTGAGGAGTATGGGAATAAAGAATTAGGTAACAAGGTTGATGAGGATGAGAATGAAGAATCAGGTAATGGGGGATAGGGAATAGAGTCTGAATGATGGCCAGGTGGGAGTCTGTTAATCATTAAGTTAAAGGCATCTCTCCTTAATGAAGGCTGGAGATCAGGAAGAAGACTCACAAAGCATGAGATGGAGAGCCCCCTGTTTCTCTTCTCCTCTTCCCTCTAGAAGCTCTTCCTTAAACTCCTATCAGGTGGTTGAGATTAGATAGGAGACGTGCCACAAGATGGAAAATTGCCTCTTCTCTTCCTACAGGAAATATACACAGCTCTGGAAGTTCCCCATTTTACTCTCCTCTTCCCTTGGTAGGTTGGAGATCAGACAAGAGATGGGCCTGAACCAGTTGGAAGGTGAATAATCTCTCTTTTTCTTCTTCCTGCCTGAGACGGGTGTAAGAGTGGTTATACAGGCAGAATAATGAGGAGGAAGCAGTATTATTAAACTCAAAAAAGAGACTATCCAAGAGGAGAAGGTGGTTACCAATGCTGTAGAAAAATCAAAGAGGATGAGAATTGAGTTAGAGGCTATGAATGATCATTGGTTTAGATTAGATTAGAGATCATTGGTAAGTTCAGAGAGAACAACTTCAGTTGAATGATAAAAGCCAGAGCCCATAATTCAGAGGGTTTAGAAGAGAATGAGTAGGAAGAGACCAAAGACAACTAGGGGCATCAGGAAAAGGCTTTCTTTAGCAAAGGACACATGAGCTAGGTGTTGAAGGTAGCTAGGGTTTCTAAAACATGGAAGTGAAAAAGGAGTGCATTTCGCAGTCATGGTTATGCATTTCAGCTGGAGGCAGGCAGTGGGGGAAGCAGACAGCCTATGGAAAAGCACAGAGATGGGAAATGGAGGGTTGTACATAAGGAACAGAAGGAAGGCCATTTTGTCAGCTTCTTCATCTATAAAATGAAGAGTTTATAGTAGTTGGCCTTTGAGGTCCTTTTTGTCTGTATATTTATGATCCTATGAAATTAGAGCACATGAAGGGGAGTTATGTACAATGAGCTTGGACAAATTGCCTGGATCTAGATTGTGCTGGGCTTTCCATGCCAAATTGAGGAGATCGTATGTCATCCTAGAAGCAGCAGGGAGCTCCGAAGAAACTGAACATAGTGTAGGTCTAGGTTTCCATAGAATCCAGGTACAAAGTTGCAAACAAAGGCCTCACTCTTTAAGCTCATCAAGTTGATGAGATATTACTCTCTTTGATTCTCCACTTATGCTATCTAATATCAAAGGGATTAAAAAAATTCTTATTGGATTGACTCTGGATCAGGCCTCCTTTAGCAATGCTCCAAATCTCTTCTCCTTGATCTTTATACTGACACCCTCAGAATTTTACCTCCCATTTTATTCTGTATTCTTATATTAAACTATTTTCTTCCTAAAGCAATTTATGCCATTTCTCTACCTCAGTTTCTTCTATCACTTCACCATCCTGCACAATGGAATACCTCTCAATGCAAATGGCCAGACTTACTTTGCCCTCTGCTCATTTTGAGGCTTCTGAATTATTCCTCTCAATTGAGAGGAATACATCATAAACTCCATATTTCTCTTTCCCCATACTTCCTACTCATTCAGCATTTCCCAATTGTTCATCCTTTACTTCAAAATCAGATGAAGGAATGATTCTTCTTGTCAATGATAACCATTCTACTAGTGCCCTTGATGCAGCCTGCTCTCTCAACTCCTTCAACAGCTTTCCCCCCACCCCCATTTCTTCTTTTTTTTTCTTCCTATCTTTAATTTTTCTTAACCTTTTGGCTACTTCCTTGCTACCTACAAACTTAGCTAGGTCTCCTACCATCCTTAAAAATTTACTCCTTCTCTCATTTTATACCTTCCTCCCCTGCTCTTCCTGCTTACTTTCTCTTATTTCTCTCTTTCAGTCTGTGGCCACGTGGGGTGAGGGGGTGTTCTCTCTTTCTCAACTTCATTTTATGTCCTCCCTATGTTCACAAAACATTTTAGGGCTTCTCTGCTCTTAGCAACACTCTTAGGTTTGGTTTTTCTCTCTTTCTAACTCTTAGCCCTCCCCCGATTATTTTCTTCCTTCCCCTTTCCTCTCCTGGCCCTGCCATGAATGAAAAGTACAAAGTGATTGTGATGGGAACTGGCTTCATGATGAGTGGAACTGAGGCATGGGGAAATTAAGTGAATTGCCCAAGATCACACATGTCAACAATGCATCCTTTCTGGGATCATGTCAGTAAATGGAAAAAAGATCCTCTTATGGAAGTGAAACTGCATCTATTATCACACTGGAAGATTTATACAAAAAGTTTAATATTCCAGGATCCCTACCAGCCTCAAAAGTAAGAGGAAGAGTCTGGAATGTGGACCTAATTCCTTGTCTAATGGTCAGTTGGTTAAGATGATGCTTTTATAGATGTCACCAAATATCTGCACTTCAAAGTTAATGAAGGAAACTTTGTTTACAAAGGAGGGGAAATCTGCAAAGTTCCTTCCACTATGGCATAAGCCTTGGCATCTAGCATGCAGGCATTGTTTGAGAAATGTCTGTTCAGGAAATTCATATGTTGCATATGTTGCCAACCTTGATGAAATAGACTCCAGAACTTTTGAGGGTGTTGATCCTAGGAAGACTACAATGTGAGATGTATACAAGAGCCAAGATGTCATAGATTTTACTGGTAATGCCCTTGTTCTTTACAGAACTTTATGACTATTTAAATCAACCATGTTATGAAACCATCAATAGAATTAAACTTCATAGCGACTCATCGGCAAGATATGGCAAGAGCCCAAGTATCTGCAAGGCCAAGTGCCATTTATGGGGGTAACTATATGTTGAATAAGTCAAATGAAGACATCATTGTAAATAATGGACAAGTGGTTGGTGTAAAATCTAAAGGAGAGGTTGCTAGCTGCAAGCAGCTCATCTTTGACCCTAGTCATGTAGAAGAAAGAGGCCCGGTGATCAGAGTTATTTGTGTCCCAAATCACCCAATTAAAAATCAGTGATGCCAACTCTTGCTAGATCATCATTCCACACAACTAGGTTAACACAAAGTTAGATACTTACATTTGCATGATTTCTTCTGCTTACAATGTGGTAGCACAAGGAAAGCATCTAACCACCATTAATACTACTGTAGAAACCAGAGAATATGAGCAAAAAATCAGACCAGCATTAGGGCTCTTGGCACTAATTGATCAGAAATTTGTTACCTTCAATGATTGCTATATTCCAGCTGATTTGGGAACAGAAAGCCAGACATTCTGGTACTTTAATTCACCACCATTCTCTTTTCCTCTGATTAGAGAGTGGAGCCATGAACTCCAAATCTTCCTTTTAAAGGAGGTACTCAGCTCAGAACATCTCATTTCTTTTTTTTTTCAATATTACATTTTTTTATTTTTAGTTTACAACACTCAGTTCCACAGGTTTTTGAGTTTCAAATTTTCTTCTCCTCTCTCCCCTCCCCTCTCCCCCCAAGATGGCTTGAAATCCAATTTATGTTCTACACATACCTTCGCATTAAACATATTTACACAATAGTCAAGTAGTAAAGAAGAACCATGATCAATGGAGTGAATCATGAGAAAGAAGAAACAAAACCAAAAAAAAAAAATAGAAAAAAAAAGAGGGAGCAGATACATTTCCTCAATCCACATTCATACTTTATCTGGATGTTCTAGCTCTTTCCATCATGAGACCTTTGGGGCTGTCTTTGAACTTGGTGTTGCTGAGAAGAGGCAAGTCTATCAAAGATAGGCATCACAGAATCAATATGTCTGTGGTTGTGTACAATGTTCTCCTGGTTCTGCTTCTCTCACTCAATATCATATCATGTAGGTTTTTC
>CM053622.1:232132955-232147612 GCA_028646595.1 Phalanger gymnotis | reverse complement strand
TTCTTTCTTTCTTTCTTTCTTTCTTTCTTTCTTTCTTTCTTTCTTTCTTTCTTTCTTTCTTTCTTTCTTTCTTTCTTTCTTTCTTTCTTTCTTTCTTTCTCTTTCTTCCTACCTCAGAGACAAATGGTGTAGATGGCCAATAAGCTGGGCCTCAATATGAACAGGAGGAGGAGGGTGACATAGATTATTTTTGGGAAATTGCAAATCTCTCCTATGTACCCTAACCTTCTGTATCAGTAAGGTAATAATAACAATATAGATGATAATTGTCAAAAAGTCTATGTGGTTCTGTATTACAAAATATACAAGACTCTCCACATAGAAGATAGAAGAAGTAAACCATTTATTCAGACACCGGAGAACCACATCCCATAAGCCATCTGCCCAATCTATCACAGCAGCAAAGAATTTGATACATAATATCACAGCATGGAGCCTGCTCTCCGCCCCTTGCTGGGGGCTTCCAAAAAATTCACAATATAGCTATCACAGGTGGACACTCTTTCCCTCAGCTCTGTCATAACTGCCATAACGGCTCTCTCAGCATTTCCTGTGACACAACTTCCTTTTCCTCTCAGCAATATCCTCCCACCACATGTGACTTAGGCTTCTTGTGATGTGAGCAAGTCACATGGCCTATTAATGGGTGGGAAAGATCTTCAAGTCTAAATTGCTATTACATCCTACTATGAAAGCAAAGGCCCATCTTTTCTTTTTTTAATAAATTTATTTTTTATTTTTAGTTCACAACACTCAGTTCCACAAGTTTTTGGACTCCAAATTTTCTCTCCCTCCCTCTCCTTCCACCTTTCCTCCAAGACAGCATGTAATCCAATGTAGGTTCTATATGTACCTTCATGTTGAACTTATTTACATAATAGTCCAGTTGTAAAGAAGAATTATAATCAGTGGAATGAGCCATGAGAAAGAAGAAATGAAACCAAAAAAGAATGAAAAAAAAGAGAGCAAATAGTTTGCCTCAATCTGCATTCAGAGTCTATAACTCTTTCTCTGGATATGCATAGCTTTTTCCATCATGAGTCTTTTGGAGCTGTCTTTGAACCTTGCATTGATGAGAGGAGCCAAGTCTATCAGTTAGTCCTTACAGATACCATGTGTCTGTAATCATGTATAATGATCTCCTGGTTCTGCTACCCTCACTCAGCATCAGTTTGTATAAGTCTTTCCAGGTTGTAATGATGTCCATCTGCTCCTCATTTCTTATAGCGCAATAATATTCCATTACATTCATATACCACAATTTGTTTAGCCTTTCCCCAGTTGATGGGCATCCCTTTGATTTCCAATGCTTTGCTACCACAAAAAGAGCTGCTATAAATATTATTGTACATACTGGTCCATTTCCCACTTGTGTGATCTCTTTGGGATACAGCCCTAGAAGTGGTATTGCTGGGTCAAAGGGTATGCACATTTTTTTAGCCTTTTGGGCATAGTTCCAAATTGCTCTCCAGAATGGCTGGGTCAATTCACAACTCCACCAACAATGTAACAATGTTCCAATTTTCCCACATCCTCTCTAGCATTTCTCATTTTCCTGTTTTGTCATATTAGCCAACCTGACAGGAAAGATGTGGTACATAAGAGTTGTTTTGATTTGAATTTCTCTAATCAATAGTTTTAAGAGCATTTTTCATATGATTATAGATATCTTTAATTTCTTCCTCTGAAAACTTCCTGTTCATATCCTTTGACCATTTCTCAATTGGGGAACAACTTGCATTCATATAAATTTGGCTCAGTTTCCTGTATATTTTAGATATAAGGAAAGGCCCATCTTTTCAATACTAACATTTTCATCAGTGTTGCTACATGTCAGTGAGATATGAGGTTTCATTGGTACCCCAATGATGCCAAGAGAAATCAAGGAAGGTCTCTATTGAGTGGTCATCTTGTGAGTTACTTTTGGTAGACCATGGGTGTGTAGGGAAGGACGAGTTGAGATTTGAATCATTGGAAATCCTGAATCAATGAGATCAGAGCTCTATTTGAGCATTTGAGTACATGCAAGCCATTGAGTTAGGTTTGGTTAGGGTGGGTGGGAAATAGGATGCAAGGACAAAATGATATATAGTCCTTGCTCTCCATGAGTTTACAAGCTACTGGAGACAGCCACCCTGGGAACTCTTAGGTGCCTTTCATCTTGAATAGCCTATAAATCTTAATCTCTTCTCATTGCATGAGATTTATGCCTTTTTCATTTTTGCCACTTGAGTTAATTTTCCAAGGTTCTTCAAGTGACCTTGGATGGGTCATTTGCGCTCTCTAGGTTAGTTTCCGCTTCTTGAAAATGATGGGGGAATGGACTAGACTGATTTCTGCAGTCCTTTTCCACTCTAAAATTCTACAAACCTGTGATTTCCTGATGCCTTCTCAGCAGTCAAGGCTTTGATAATTGCAAGATATGGTATCATGATTCAAAGAGAATGCCACCAAAGTAAGCATAAGAGGGATGTTTGACCTCAGGTTTCCGGGTATGCTAAGCATCCTGCAGGTGTTATACAAAGGACCTATAGCTTTGGAGGTAAAAGAAAATCCTGTTTGTTGGCTAATAGGGTTTGGTAAACAACCAACTTTGTTAAAAGGAAGCGAGTTGTGGGGTGGTTGATTGAATCTGAGAGAATGTTTGAAGAGCTCAGTATTTGCTCTGAGGGGCCATTAAATAAGTTTTGTTCCCACACCCTCTGGAGAAAACGATGCTTCATTAAAATGGTAACACGAGGTGTGGTGAAGTCGGTGAAATTGGGATCCCTGAAAAGGCACATTCACAAGATTCCACTTAAAATGTAAAAAGGGTGTAAAGAAAATAAATGGACATTTTCTGGAGGCAGCTGAGCAATCCCAAACACAGGCATCTTTGTCTGCTTCTTTAAGACGTCCACAATGCTTCCTCCTTTTCTTCCTTTTGACTAATCTGTTCTTCTAAGAGGTGTTGAGTTTCTGCCAAGCTTTTTTACTTTGCTCCGTTCAAAAGCAGTCCTCTCCTGAATAAGCAACTATCAGCTGTCTCACCTAATGATCCTCTCCCTCACTCCTGACTAACTGACTGCAGGTCATTCCCTATAATTAGCTCACACACAGCACTGCAAGGAGGTTTCCAGGAGCATCAATCACATGGCTGTGAATGTGAGTTCCGTGTGTGGGAATTGGAGGAGGAGTCAGACAGGGCTATGTAATCTCTCCCCCCTCTAACCTTGTCACATCTGTCCCTGAGATGATGTTTTCTTAGCTACTGATTGCCCACCATCTTGTGTTTACAGAACAGGTTATTCTAGGCGCCAGATAAATTATGAGTACATAGCTCCCAAGACACCTCTGCTGAATATCTCCCCAATGGTGAAAAATGTCAAATGAGTGATTCTTGTCTCACATTGTGTTCTCACCTTGTTCCAACTGTATCTTGGTTCCGGATTTTGTTTTCAGCTAGTCATTGTGAGACGATGAATGGCTCAGGAGGCATAGCCCTAATGTACATGAAGAAGTTTGGGATGAGAGGGCTTGGGGTTCCAGTCTTATCTTCAGTGGCATTGCCTGGCTTTGCATTTCTGCCTAAATTACTGAATTCTTTTGTCTCAATATCTTTATCTGTAAAATGAGAGTGAAAAATAGACATTTTCTAAAAAAACAATAAATTGAATAGTCTTTCTGATGAGGCTTAAACTGTCTGGCAAGGGGAGGCCTAAGATACATACTAAAGACCTTGGGAGTTGTATTTGACCTGGAGAAGAGAGGAAGCTAGAGGGAGGTTTTGAAGATTTCTCTCGAGGGGAAGGAGAGAGAACACAGACAGGAGGGAGGTGGAGAGGCTTCTTCCTACCCATGGAGCAGCAGAGTAACCATGGCAGCAGCAGAGACATCAGAAGTTCCCAACCTGAAATGTAGGTGAAAGCTAAATGGATTAGATGCAAAGGTGCTTAATCAGGTGACCGTAGAACTGAAAAAACAAGCATACCAGACACAGAGGAACGGGTGGTTCTTACCTCACCTCCTGCCTTACTTCAGATGGCTGTGCTGGCACATATTTCTAAAATTAAAAATTACATCTTATCGATTTAATCTTATTTCTCATAGCCATCTGCGGATGACCCAGTTGTTTGTATTTTCTTGAATCCTTTGTATGTGGCGTGAAGGCCCTGAACAGCTGTAGTTGCCAAGAGAGGAGAAAGACCTTACTTAGTGCAGCGCTGGGATCCCGGCTCCCAAGCCCATTTTTAGAGAGTTTATTGCTCTCTAACTCAGGGCATCATCATGAGCCATTCATATGCTTCCTAACTACAATTCAAATGATAAAATTTATGTGAATTTGAGACTTTTAAAATCAAAACTATACCTTACTGGACCATCAGCCAAGATAGCAACCCCTAGTGGTTACATAAGGGGAAAAAATGGAAATATCAAGTTCTCTTTCAGCCATTACTAATAACATTGATTAAAAAAAAATCACAGTATTAAGGCTCCTTAGAGTCTTCCTCTTGGGCTTGCCTCCTGAATTACTTACTGACAATGTATGGGCCCTTCTAAGTGAACCTTCTCCTGACACTGGTAATTTGTTAGTGCTGTTTTCAAGAGCAGACTGGGAATTTAGTGATTTCAATGTGTCACTCTGATTTTCTTGCTACAGACCCAGCTTTTGGTCTGAGTCCCCACAGCTCTTCTGTTTATTATCCGTGTGACCTAGAACAATTGCTTACATTCTGTGATTTTTTGGTGTTTTCATCTGTACCGTAAAGTGCTATAAAATGTAAGCTGTTATTAGTATTATTGCTATCGGTTATAATAATCAATTCTTGATCCTTGCCTCTCTTTCTTATTCTGACTCTGAGGCTGTGCCATTTCCCATGGGAGAGAAAAGAATCGCAGAAATTGATTCAGGGGATCTTCACTGACTACTTGGAGTTCTGCCACCCTGTTCTAGTACATGGCCCATTTATTCCAAATCACCCTGGGGAAGCGATGATAGAAGGTGATTTGAAATGTTAATGGGCAACAGGTTTCTTGCTGAATATGTCTGCTGCTACTAGAAATCATGTAAATTTTTATAGGCTTAGATTCCTGGGAGTACAGCCAAAAATCTGCTTTCAAGGCACCAGTGACCCACATTACTATATCATTCTGTCTTTGCCTTGAATCCATATTGTAATAATCAAGCCCAGGGCTCTTTCGGGGGGAAAAATGAATGTTGCAGTAGTTGTTCCAATAACTTTCACATCTTAAAATGACTCATATTCCATGTCACTGCGGTAGGCACAGGTCAGTGTAGGGTAAGAGCTTTATTTCTTTTTAAAAATTAAGTTATTTAAAAAAAATTTAAAAACCTATTTTCTCTCCTCCCCACCCACCTCCTGATGGACAAGAGCTTTTTAGCATTCATTTCCCTCTTCAGCTGGAGGGACTTTTCCAGTCTGGGTTTTGGTGCACTCCTAGAATACATTTAGATTCATGATATACATGGAAGAGGGCAGGTAATACTTTAAACAACCTTGGATCTTCAAATTGTGAAGCCAAAAACTGCTCTAGGTCATGGAACACATCAGGTCTATCCTGCCCCCTGGTGGCGTCCTGTCCCACTACGCCTTCCATGTGCATAATCCTACCTTAGTCTTGCCACAGTGGAATGAATGACTTCATATTATGAAGTGCTGAAACCTGAAAACTATCATGAAGTAGTAAAGATAGGCTAAGGAAGAAAAAAAAATATTGATAAAAATGATTTAATATGTATAGAGGAAAAATAATTATTTTTAATATTTCAAATATTTGATTGAAAAAGGAAAGTTGTGTTTGTTGGGTCTTTTAAAAAAAATTTAAATCTGACCTGAGATTTCATCTATAAGGGGAACTTTTGTTGTTGTTCACTTGTGTCCAACTCTTTGTGACCCTATTTGAGGGTTTTTTTTTTTTGGCAGAGATATGAGAGTGGTTTACCATTTCCTTTTCCAGTTCATTTGACGTGAGGAAACCAGGGCAAATAGGGTTAAGTGATTTGTCCAGACTCACACAGCTAGTAAGTGTCTGAGGCCAGATTTGAACTCAGGCAGATGAATCTTCCTCATTCCAGGAATGGCACTCTATCCACTGTGCCACCTAGCAGCCCTATGGGGGAACAGCTAATGTGGAAGCTAGTGTCAGATCACTAATTAGTCTGTCACTTATAATCTTACTTGCTTAGGCACTGAGATGTTAAGTGAATTGCCTGACATCACACAATTGGTATTTAGGTATTTAGGGTATTGGGCCTGGAGTCAGGAAGATCTAAGTTCAAATCTATCTTCAGACACTTACTAGCTGTGTGGCCCTGGGCACAAGTTATTTAATATCTGATTCAGTTTCCTCTTCTGTAGGATGAGAATAAAAACAGTGGCATCTACCTCCTAAGGTTGTTGTGAGGATCATATTAGATGATCATTGTAAAGTGCTTAGCGCAGTGCCTGGCACGTAGTAAGTGCTATGTTAATGTTAGATTTTTATTATTATTATGAAGTGCTTTGTAAAACAATTATAAATTAAATCATATATACATTATCTATATTTACACATTATATAAATTCTGATTGTTGGTTTTTTTTTAGTCAAAGGCAGGATTTGAACTCAGATCTTCTTGACTCCAGCCGCAGCAGTCTGTCTACTGCCCCATCTACCTGAGCAAATTACTCCATGTAGCCTTTTCTTCTCTTTCTCAGTTATCTTTTCCTTATGTGGTCTTTGGACTTTTCTTATGAATTTATCTGATTCTAGTTTGCATTACATTTTAGGTATTATGTATTTTGTGTGTATTATCACTACTAGATTACAAATACCTTGAGATCAGGGACCATATTTTATTTATCTTTTGATCTTGCCTTAGTGCCTTACTCCCAAATAGGAGGAAGTTTGGAACGAGGATTGGGATTATGGTCCTCATTGCCTGTGTCACGGCCTAATTTATTGAATCCCTTTGCTTCAGTTTCTTAGTATGCAAAATGTGGGGTAGAAAGTCTAAAAAATCATGAATAAAAACATGAAAACACAATGTCCTCATTTACCTATCACTAATGATGTCAATCACAGGGCCTCGCAGTAGATAATTAAGTGTTTGTTAAATAGGATGAAATACAAAGTCCTTAGCCTAGCACATCAGGTTCTCCCTTATTTTCAAGGCTTATTTCACATTACTCCCTTTCATGGACTCTACATTTCAGCTGCACTGACTAACTATGCCCTGAAACTTTTTTTCCTATCCCCATTGTCTATACCTTTGCCCTGGCTGTTGCCCCTGCTTCCAATGCTCTCTTTAAATTCCTCTCTTTCCTCAAAGCATAGCTAGGGTACCAGCTACAAAGTCTGTCTTGATCAGTTGTTAAAGCTCTTTTCCCTCAAATTACCTTATATTTATTTATTTGGATACAAGTTGTATCCTCCAAATGGAAGCTAACCTCCTTGAGAAGAGTGGCTAATACTTTTTTTTTGTCTTTGTATCCTAGTTCTTTTTTTTTTTTTTGAGGGGGGAAGGCAGGGCAATTGGGGTTAAGTGACTTGTCCAAGGCCACCCAGCTAGTAAGTGTGTCAAGTGTCTGAGGCCGAATTTGAACTCAGGTCCTCCTGACTCCAGGGCTGGTGCTCCACTCACTGCGCCACCTAGCTGCCCCATGTATCCTAGTTCTTAACATAGTACCTTGCATATTTTTGACTGGACCTATGATTTCATTGAGTGTAGCAAGTTACTGGAAAGGAATTTCCTCTACCAAATCAGATCTGTACCTTCTCTGCAACTTAGTCTCAGACAGTTTCCTGGGAATGCTGAGAAGTTACAGGACTTGTTCATATTCAGTTTATGGTTGAGTTGAGATTTGAACCCAACTCTTCCTGACTCTGAGGCCAAGTGTCATATCAATTAAGTTGGGACTTTTTTATTGTTTTAGAATGATCAATTAAGTGTCTTTGATTGAGCCTTACTAGGTGCAAAGCTCCAGGCCCAAACCCCTATCTACTAGGTGCTAAGTCTATGTGGGCATGAAGCCCTCAGGGTCCTAAGGGGAGTTGCTAAGACCAGAGCCAATAGTAGGAGCCTAAGTTCTGACTAAAGAGTGTATAAAAAGAGAGAACAGAGCTATTTGCTGAGGCTCTCACTCTTGGAGGCACGGGATTCTGGGCAGCTGCTCTAAGAGCCTCCTCGCTCACCCAGATGTTGATGGTTTCTTGGTAACTATGAATTGTATTTGGTCTGTTTATAAATGTATGTTTGTAATTTGTTTGTATCTGCTCTGAAGTTCAGGGTGCTGGCTTTTTCCCCTCAACTAAGTGAATGATATTTGCATGTTGGATTGAAATAAGATTGTTAACCCCTTAACGTTGCTTTACTTAGTAAAGCGGATCAAAAGAACTTGTGCTGGCAGCATTCTTGTTGTTGGGCTTGTGTTGGTTTTTCACCCCCACAGTAGCTGCTAGCTGAATTGCTGAAACACCAGGGAGGGATGGGGAAAGGAATACACATTTATATGGGACCTACTAAGTGCTTTATGGGAAGCTAAATGACATAGTGGATAGAGTGTGGGGCCTAGAGTCAGGAAGATTCATCAAATCTGGCCTCAGTCACTTACTAGCTGTGTGAATCTGGGCGAGTCACTTATTCTTGTTTGCCTCACTTTCCTGATCCATAAAATGAGAAGGAAATAACAAGCCACTCCAGTATCTTGGTCAAGAAAACCCCCAAAGAGGTCATGAAACATTGGACATGACTGAAGTGACTGAACAACACCAACAACATCTCACACTAGGAAGTTTTCTAATCAGCTCTCTTTGCTATTAGGTATTTCCAATGTATTGCTGAAAATCGTCAGCTCTGTTCACTGCAGAGTTTGAAAACACCATCCAATGTTGCAGCAAATGAACCATAACAATTATATTAATTAAGAATATGAGTTGTCTCTAGGTTGTTTGGCTTTATTGCCTGACAAATATATTTAAAAATGGTTCTAACACATTATATATATTGTAAAGGGAAGATTCTGCATTTCTGAAACCTCGGAATCCCATCACAGACAATGCTATAAGGAAGGATATGCCCAAATCATAGCCTGATGATGTAGGAGCTGACAAATCGGGCAGGTATGTGCATACCCATGCACTGGCTAGGACACAGAGCATGGTGTATCATCACTGAAGCATGCTAATGGATATTCAGGTTACTAATAGGTGGAAATGGTGCTTATCTGCTGGCTAATATCTCCACATTTGAACCTTTCATTTCCCTGAGTTATTTTAGGGGCAGTTGCCCTGAGTTTTAGACTCCTTGAACAGTACTTTTGTGCTTCATCTGAATGTAGTTGACCTCATCCTTGCAGCCCTTGTTCTGCCCTTCATTTTCCCTGTGTTAATCATTTGAAGCTTTGATCACTGGCCAAGGCAAGCTTGTCCCATTCTGTGTCTTCCTGGTGAATGGAGTTTGATTACGGAATTCTAGTGGTTAGTATATACAGTCATGGGAAAGAAAATATCTGGGGGGCTATAAAAATGTACATACCCTTTGACCTCCCGCCCCAATACCACTTCTGGGGATGTATCCCAAAGAGATCAAAAAAATGAGAAAAGGACCTACATGTACAAAAATATTTGTAGTAGCTCTTTTTGTGGTGGCCAAGAATTGGAAATTGAAGAGCTGCCCATCAACTGGAGAATGGCTGAATAAGTTGTGGTATATGAATGTAGTAGAATACTATTGTGCTATAAGAAATGATGAACAGGCAGACTTCAGAAAAACCTGGAAAGACTTATATGAACTGATGCTGAGTGAAGTGAGCAGAACCAGGAGAACATTGTACACAGTAACAGCCACAGTGTGTAATGACTGATTTTGATAGACTTAGCCTTTCGCAGCAATGCAAGGACCTAAAACAATTCCAAAACACTCATGATTGCAAATGCCATCTACATCCAGAGAAAGAACTATGGAGTATGAATGCAGAGTAAGGCAGACTATTTTCTTTCTTGTTTTGTTTTGTTTTGTTTTCTTCCTCATGGTTCCTCCCATTCATTCTAATTCTTCTATGCAACATGACAAATGTGAAAATATGTTTAATAGGAATGTATATATAAAGCCTATATCAGATTGCATGCTGTTTTAGGGAGAGGGGTGGGGAGGGAGGAGGAGAAAATTTAAAACTTATGGAAGTGAATGTTAAAAACTAAAAATAAATAAATTAACTTATAAAAAATGTTTGGGGGAGATTCACAATAGCTGTTTTCCTGAGCAGTCAGTGTCCATTGAAAAAACTCAAGGAGTTCAGCAGATTTCTCTGAATCACCATGAATTACTGAATGGACTTTCATGGAACTACTTATGAATTATAGTTGAAAAGACACAAGATCTGGAGCTGGAACACCTCAATTTGAATTCAGATTCTGCTGTTTATGACCCGTGCTACTTTGGCCATGCCATTTAGCACAGTTCTTCTTACTCCAGGTCCAATATTCTCTTACCTTATATATAATTTCATATAAGTCCATTTCTAAATTTGTTTAGTCCCAGGAAAATATTTTTAACTCCTTGGGTTCTTTCAATAGGTACTGGCTGGCCAGGAAAGGAGATTTACATTCATTCATAATTGAAGTTTAAAATTTTGGTCCTATAACTATAGCTATAGTATGATAGAGCAATCAGGTGGTGCATTGGAGGGAGTGCCAGGCCTGAAGTCAGAAGACTCCTCAAGCCTCAGACACTTACTAGTTGTGTGACTCTCAGAAAATTACTTAACCCTGTTTGCCTTATTTTCCTCATCTGTAAAATGAGCCGGAGAAGGAAATGGCAAACCCCTTCAGTATTTTTGCCAAGGAAAACTCCAAATGGGGTCATGAAGAGTCAGACACGACTGAAATGACTGAACAACAAAAGTGGTAGAAAGAGCACTGGATTTGAAGTTAAAACACCTGGGTTCAAATCCCACCTCTATCCATTAAAAGCTGTGTGACTTAGATACATCACTGACCCTCTCTGAGCACCAGCTTCCTTATTTGTGGGATGGTAATATTTATACTACTTTTCATGGAGTTAGTATCAGGAGAGATGATTTATGTAAAGTGCCCCCAAATGTTCAGCTGTTATTAATGTAGGGAACCACACCATTCAAACCATAAGGTACCAAGATAGTGGCAGTAGTATCTAGGAATGGTGAAATAGCTCAAAACAACTTATGTATTTCTATAGTCTTTATTAGAGTACTAAACATGCTTGGGTCCTCAGTGCCTCTTGTGTTTATCCTGCCTACCGGTAACAAGCCATTCCTGTTCTCTGCCTTCCTCTACCCTTATTTTCTCTGAATGGTACAGACTGATCTGTCAAGCCAGGAACAAAAAGAAACTTGACTGTTGACATATTCAGTTTTAAATAGCCAACATGAACTGAACAACTTTGATATGAACTCAAACAGAAATTCAACACTTTCCTTTCCCTTCTTTTAGTTCTTTCACACCACTTCAAATAAGTGCTATCAATTGTTGGTTTTGACATGGGTAATTTATAACTGATAACCCAGTTGATCATGGGGGCTCTCATCCATGAATAGTATTTTCAGCTGTTGTTTAGTAGTAAAAAGTGCTTCTAGTTATAAATTTTTTTTGGCTGTTTCTAGTTGCACAGAAGCTGCTACTCCAAAAGAAAGAGTCATTATCAGTCAGGGAAGTCAAAAATATGGCTCTAGGGAGAGATATGTGACTTAACCTAAAAAAGAGAGATTCCTAGACTCCTAGATTCCTAGACAAAGTTTTTTATTTGCAAGTGTGAAAGATACATGAATATCACTGGATCATTAGTCTCAGGAGCATAGGGAAGCTTTTTTATTCTCTTCCATGGCTTGGTTTCCATGAGATAACATCCTTTGGTCTTATAGATTTGTAAATTTAGAGCTAAAAGCATACTTGGAGATCTAGTTGATCTAGTTTAGATCTATTTTACAGATGAACCCTGAGGCAGTCAGATCTTTGGATTCCAGATCTAGTATTTTCCTTATCCGTTCTTATATTTCCGTATGCTCCTTGCTTTTGGTAGTAGTAATACTGTAGGAATACATGCATTTCCAGAGCTAGCTCAGTGTTTGGGTGGCTCTGAAGGAAAGTATGGGAGAGAAGGGGTATTAGACTGACTACCAAACTGAAAGTCTATACAGCCATTGTGCTGACCTCATTGTTGTATGCCTGTGAAACCTGGACAGTCTACCAGCAACATACCAGGAAGCTGAATCGTTTCCATTTGAATTGTCTTAGGAAGATTCTGAAGATCATCTGGCAGGATAAGGTACCAGACACTGAGGTCCTTACTCGAACTAAACTGCCAAGCATTCAAACTCTGCTTCAGAGAGCACAACTCCGATGGGCTGGCCATGTTATTTCAATGCAAAATGTACGTTTGCCAAAAAGACTATTTTATGGAGAACTCACACAGGGCAAGTGTTCACATGATGGTCAGAAGAAGCAATACAAGGACACTCTCAAGGTCTCTCTCAAAAACTTTGGAATTGATTGCGTGACATGGGAGACACTGGCGCAGGACTGCTTAGCATGGTGTGCCCACATCAGAGAAGGTCCTGTGCTCTATGAGCAACACAGAATTGAAACAGCTCAAAGGAAATACAGGATGCACAAATTTAGAGTATCCATCCCAAATGTTCACATGGACTATTTGTGCCCGACCTGTGGTAAAGCATTCCAAGCTTGATTGGTTTGATCAGCCACAGTACGATACATTGAAACTTGACTCTAGCATTGTGATGTCATTTTGGTCCTTTTCAAGAACAATGGATACCAACGAACCAACTGTAGGAAATAGGTTTGACTTGAGGAAATACTGAAGTAGATAACTCTTTTTCTTACCCCCTTCCACCTCCTCCATTTCTTGCTGAGATCTTAAACATCCTATTCCCTCCATCATCTGTTTCTAGGGTGGAAGGCAGAGAGAGTACAGGCCCATCTAAAATGTCAAACTGTGCAAGTAATTCTGGGCCAATTGCCTGAGAGAATGCCATGGCTGAAAAGGCAGATTCTGTTTTGACAGCCATTATAGAGCGAGGGAGTAGAATTTCTAGACTTTATGCATTTTTTGAATATTACACAAAGAATCTGTTATCTGCTCGGGATGAGTAGGAAAGGGTGGAGGAGACAGGAATTCTTGATTTCTAGCCAAAAATTTTTTTTTCTGGGGGGAAACCAAAATCCTCAGACTCTCTGATATTCGCTGGCTACAGCAGCAGAGGAGGTAAATAGACATGAAGTGTACTAGGGCTGGCTCTAGGCAAAAGTGCAGAGAATTAACCTTTATCAGCCTCCCTTACCTCCTATTTCCACCTTTACTTCTTCACAGCTCTTCACTCTCTTCATTTCTGTCTGTTAAAAGAGAGGCTTACCCAATAAACAAAGAGAAGAGCTGACTGGTGGTCCTGACTATCCCTATTATGTCCACCCCACTTTTACCCATGTAATTATAGTGGGTGTGCCCAACTCACTGTCCTGCATCCCTGTTCAGTCATTGTTAATCCTTGTTAACTCATGGATGAGACTTTATATTAGCATTGGTGATATACCCTTAAGCTGTGAAATTCATCTGGTAAACTGGAAAATGTGACAGATTATGATTAATGTTGGAGAGATTGTGGACAGTCAGGACCACTAATGAAATATTGGTTGAACCGTGAATTGGTGCAACCACTCTGGAAAGCAACTTGGTTAAGTGACTAAAATATCTGCTCCCTTTGTTACCAAGAGCTCACTGCTAGGCTTATACACCAAAGGAATCATTGATAAAAAGAAAGGTCTCATGTACACAAAAATATTTATGATAGCCCCTTTTCTAGCAACAGAGAACTGAAATAAGCAGATGGCCTTGGATTAGGTAGTAGATAAACAATTTGTGGTACATGAATGTGCCATGAACACACTTGACTGTAAGACAAAATGAATATGAAGAATTTAGAGAAGCATGGAAAGGTAGGCAAAGCAAAATAAGTAGAAACAAGAAAACAATATTCCTAATGACTGCAATAATGTAAACAGAAACAACAACTGATGCCGAATAAGAGCTATGGGAATGCACACCCTCTCCCTCTCCCTTCTTTGCAGAGGTGGGGCACTACGGATGGAGAACACAACATATAATGTTGGATTTGGTTGAGGTATTGGTAATTTACTGAACTGTCTCCCTGATCTTTTAAGAACTGTCATAAATTATGGTTCTCCAGATGGGGGGAGGGAGAGATATTTTGGTAAATATAGGTGCTACAAAAACATGAGAGAAAAAACCTCTTTAAAACATGTTAAAAAAATTAAAGATATGAAATTCCCTCAAGGCAAACGCCTTGTGAATATGTGGATTTCTTGTCTTTCCCTCCCTGGGTTCTTATCGCCCTTTTAACATCACACAGATGACTGATTATTGATTCATACAGGGTTTGTACAACCTAACACACTCTTAGATTGGCCTTTTAAAAAAGGCTACAGACATACTCCAAAAGGCTCACAGTCTGGAGACAGAGGGAAACTTTTCAGACTCCTAAGAGCTTTGTTTCCTGGAGGGAAGCTTGCACAGTAATACAACCCCTCCAAGGAACCACTTTGCCTGAGGGATGACATTGGATAGAGGCAGTGGTAGAGTGATGAAGAATTACTTGGCAAATCCC
>CM053622.1:232118915-232132855 GCA_028646595.1 Phalanger gymnotis | reverse complement strand
GTACTGTAAGTTATGGAGAACTTGTAGATCTAGGCAAGGATGGGTTAACTTTTTTTTTTATCATCCCCTTGCATGGTGAAGTGCTCATCCAGGGTAGAACTAGGTGGTGCAGTGGAGATCTTCAGCACCTGGAGACAGGAAGATCTGAGTTCTAAGCAGACTTCAGATGTTTTCTGGCCGTGTGACCTTTGGCAAGTTGCTTAACTTCTCCTTCAGTTTCCTCATGTGTAAAATAAGGATAATAATAGCACCTACCTCCCAGAGTTGTGAAGATCAGACAAGATAATGACCATAAATTGCTTAGCACACTTGGCACACAGCAGTCACTATAGGTCTGGATGGCTCTCTAGTTGTTTGGAGAGGAAAGGTTTCTGGAGGGGAGGATTGTTTGACTTCAGCAAGCCTAAGTGCATTTCCCCTTACAAAGGGTAGACCTACCCATGACAGTGCTATGAGACACAGGGATAACATACGTCCTTATGGAGGCATAGGCCCACCAGAAAGAAGGTTTGCTTGACTCCTTGAAGGCACCAAGTTCTTTCTGCTTGTGGGGAGCCTCAGGGATGGTGGCATGCTTTGACTCTTTGTAAGGTCCAGTAAGATTTCTTTGCATTTATTACTTGGGTTAAATAGAGACTGTGCTATAGTTAAGGTTTTGTCAGAATGCTTCTATGGGAGCTAAAGGGACAGCTTAGTAGCAGAGTGGATAAAGCACCAGGCCTGGAATTAGGAAGACCTGAGTTCAAATCCAGCCTCAGACACTGGCTGTGTGAGCCTGGGCAAGTCATTTAACCCTATTTGCCTCAGTCTCCTCATCTGTAAAATGAGTTGGAGAAGGAAATGGCAAACCACTCTGGTATCTTTGCCACGAAAACCCTAAATGGTGTTACCAGGAGTCAGACACAGTTGAACAACAATGGGAGCCAAGGGCTGTTTCCCTTTCGTTATAGAGATATAAATACAACTCACATTTGGGTGTGTTTAGGGGAAATATAGGGTGGAGACACGAGCCAAAAGTTCCCAACACCATGGAAGCCTAGAGCTTTTGTTCAGAGACGTTGGTCCATAGGACTTCAGTGGGAAAAGAGCTGAATTTGGAGACAAGACCCATGTTTGAGTCCTGGTTCTGCTTGTTAGCTGGATGATCTTAGAAAAGTCCCTTAACTCCTCTGAGCCTAGATGTCCACGTCCATAAAATGGTGATAATGATGTTTGAACTGCTTGCCTTCCAGGCTCAAATCAAATAGGATGTGTAAAATGCCTTGTAAACCATAAAACACTAAATAAATATCAGTCCTAACTATTATTAGGCATGAGAAAATCCTACAAAAGTGTGATTGGTATTGATGCTGATGCTGGGATCAGATGACCCACTTCTTGAAGAAGAGTGCTTTTCCTCCCTAAAGTCCTATTATGACTACACCAAATCCTTTCCAAGTTCTGTAATTTGAGTCAGAAAAATTGGGTTAAACTAATAATTCTCCTCGATTTACAGAACTTTCTCCCCTTCCCCCGACCACTCAACATTACCCCACTGTATCACTTCGATGGTAGCTAGCTCTACCCCTCTAAAAAGGGATTGCATTTGGCTGCCTTTGAAAGGGGATAAAAAATAGGTCTACTCAGAGCATTGTGTCCAAAGGTGACTGTGGGAATAGCGTCTTCTCACTTCCTGACTTTTGTGCATTGAAGTTCTTGCTCACAGTGTTGCATTAACCCTGATTTGTAGCCTGAATGAAAATATTGGCAGCTTTCTGATCTGCTTTTCATTCTTGAATTTGCACTGGTAAAGAGGCCAGGAATTCCCAAGCTTTCCCAAGCATTTGAGGAGAAACACTAGGACTTCTTTTTCACCTCCACCCATCTGCAGACCAAGTGTGCATTAGTCAAAGGCAAACTATGAATTAGGCTTTGTGTGAATTTCTGGAAAGATACCCTAGCTCATGGGACAGGGAAAAGTGACAGCAGCAGTGACATCTGCGGAGCTGTTAGCCCCGGTCACTATCAGGAGCAAAATGTGTTTGTACATCATTTATGAGAGCAATTCAGCCAGGAAGAGAATAGGCCTTTTGACATCAGCAGAGACCAGGACTGCCTTACAATGGGAAGTCTGTTGGTCAAAGGGAAGACTGTTTAATGAACTGAGAGATGAGGGGCTAGCTCTGGCCATCTGTAGCCAAGGTTATTAGAGTAACTCATTAATGTAACTCATTACACATGGCCACATTACCTTTTCTAGGGAGGGATTGCAATAATAACTTCCTTTTCCAAAATGGAGTCCATGGAACCCCCCAAGTTGGAATGTACCTTTGAGCTTTAAAATGGTGGCATGTTCACACTTGATGTGTATATAAATATATATGTATGTATGTATATATGGGATTGGGGTGATTTTGACTCCAACCTTACATATAAATTTCCTGATTTAGAAGGAGGAGGGCAGGTGGGCTTGCCAGGAAGATAAGATATACTTTTGGAAACCACATCCCTCAGAATTTAGTATGAACATGCAACTAGGGGAAACCATCATATAGGAATTCACATCATAGGCTGGAAGGGGAAGTCTGAATTTAATCTCCTGATCATGATATCCAGGACCCTCTACAACTTGGACCCAACCAACCTTTTCATCTTTATTTCAACCTATTCACTTTTACATGTCCTCTATTCTAAAACACGTTAGACTATTCACTGTCTCCTTTGGAGCATAGGAGAATAGACTTACAGATAGATAAGACTTTACAGATCATCTAGTCTCATCTTCCAACCCCATATGGTCCTTTCTTCTTTTGTCTCTTGCTCACACTGCATCTCCCTGTCATGCCCATGAGGGTTCTCCAGCTTGTTGCTCCATTTCTACCTTCAAGGCTCACCTTACATGTCATACCTCTCATAAACTCCTCACTTCTACCAAGATGAAAGTGATCTTTCTCTTTTCAAATTTCCTCATAGCAGTCTCCCTAGGTCTCTCCTTACCTGCCTCACTTCTCTGGTATCAGTTATTTGGAGGCATTTGTTGACTCTGAGGGTCCTTATCCCAATCCTTCTTCTGGACTAGTAGATTGGGTCTGGAAAGTATGGCTACTATATACTTGCAGGACTTTAGGGGTAACTTTGAGGGGTTGGGGAATTATTCTAATGTTATAGCTTATGGGATCCTACCAGGGAACTTCCCCCACATTATTATGGGCTAATTATCAATTTGATAGCCAGACTTAATTAGCTTTTAGAAAGGTGTATTTACTAAGATTGCATAGTAAGTGCAGGTGGTACAACTATTCCCCTAAAACTCTATGGCACACTTCCCTACAAGGACATACAAGGACTAGGGGACTCAAAGTGGACTCAAGCTTAGCACATGGGGCAAAGGTTAACTCAGAGTTCCTAGTTTCTGGAAGTCCTTTCCTTTACTTTTTGGGGATACTCATGAAGTTCTGCTGAGGTATAGTATAGCTGTTTTGTGGGGCTCCTTGTACAGCCTTGGATCTGTCTTTCTTCATCACATCCAGTCTGTTCTCAACTACCAATACAAACACTGCCACCTGCTGCTGCTGGAATGCTGATGAAAAAACCCAACTCCTCTGGCCAAGATAGGGAAGAAAAGGTCCAGGCTGAGACTGAAACTCTCTCCTTCTCCTCCTCTCATTGATTCTTTCTCAGGAAGAGCTCTCTCTCCTCTCTTCCACCAAACACTCAGACTTTTTATTTCAATTAGCTCATTCAATTTATTCAATTAACTGTAGTTTTACATAGGCCCCAGTCTGAACAGACTTTCTGTTTGTTGCATCTAGGGAGGTGTCCTGGCCTCCTTCACACAGGGTAAACAGCTGAGGTGTGTTCATACCTGAAGTATATTAATAAGGGCAATTGGGGGTGATACTGACTCCACCTTTACATATAAATTTCCTGATTTAGAGGGAGGAGGGCAGGTGGGCTGACCAGGGCATTAAGATATACTTTTGGAAACCACATCCCTCAGAATTTAGTATGAACATGCATTAGGGGGATGCCATCAGGTGGGAATTCATATCAGTGGCTGGAAGGAAAAATCTGAAGTTTGAAAGACAGAAGAGAAGGAAGAAAGAATAAGAAATGCCTACTGGAAGAATCTTCCCTGATTCATCTCTTACAGTTTATAGACATTAAGCTTTGCCCTTCCCTTTCTGTGATGAAAGATTTAATTTTTTTGTGTGTGTGATGAAAGATTTTGGACTCGACATAGTTAGTTGCTTGATGCCTGCCTTGGCTAGACCTGACACTGAGCAGCCCTCAGATCTGATAGCTGCAGCTGTTTTAGATTCTGAAGACTCAGCATTCCTATGGTGAATAGATTCCTGAAAACTCAATGTTTTTATGTTAAGCTGCAATAGTGACCTTGGTCATTCATGGGTCAAGTTGTTAACTTGCCAGGAGTTGCTGCCATACAGTGGACACCAGGCTAACAGCAGCAGTGAAGAGCCAGAATATAGAGTTAAGACCAGGCCTTGACTTGGGGCCTTGGCAGTCTATTTGGTTTGGGCCATAGATATTGAGAGCACCTGTTATTTTACTTTTATGATTTTTATCCTGTGTTCCTATTTCAAATAAATTGTCATTTACTGTGTTGTGATAGCATTTGATTGATGTAGTGGCTGGTCATGAGGAAGAAGTTTAGAGGGAACAGGGGATCAGAGGTTTAATTCAAGTAGATTTGATCTGACCAAGAGGCCATGTGGCATGCAGGATAGAGGGCTGGCCTTAGGGAGAGCTAGGGTTCAAGTTTTGCCTCTGATACATATTGGCTGTATTAGCCTGGGCAAGGTGCTTAGCTTCTTGGGGACTCAGGCAATTTTCTAATACTATGTATTGTAGAGAAGGTGCCAACCCTTCATTGTTCTAGAGAGTTGCCTATACCAATGAAATCACAGGGCCAGCCCTGATCCCTATGATCCTATTGGATATCATGGGAATTGGAATGCTGTGGATTGTTATGCTCTTATCATAAGAGTCTTATGTAACTGTGTGCTCCTGGAGGACAAAATTTATATCATAGCAATCTTTGTATCCCTGGGACCTACCATGGTGCACTGCTGTCATAATCCCTTAATAAATGCTTGTCTAATTACGGATCATTAGAGTAGAAGGGACTTTTGTTGTTGTTCTCTTGTGTCTGACTCTTGGTGACCCCATTTGGGGGTTTTCATGGCAAAGATACTGGACTGATTTGTCATTTCCTTCTCTAGATCATTTTGCAAAAGAGGAAACTGAGGCAAACAGGGTTTAAGTTACTTGCTAAGGGTTACAGCTAGTAAGTGTCTGAGGACATATTTGAACTGGGGAAGATGAGTCTTCCTGACTTCTGGCCAGGTGTTGTATCTGCTGTGCCACCTAGCTGCTCCAGAAGGGACTTTAGGGATCAATTAGTTCAAACTCCTATTTTTTATAGATGGGGACACTGAGGCACTGAAAGAAAGTGAGTTGTTCGGGATCTCACAGTTTGTAAGTTGCAGAGCCAGTATGCAAAGCTAGAATCTCCAGACTCCAGGTCCAGTGCTCCTGAATTGAACTGAATTACATAAATGTCAGATATTATGATCTTATTACTAAGTGATCCTGAAAAGTAATCTCATTTGTGGCTCTGGGGCCAATAATTATAAAGATTCTTACTCATATTGGGTAGCAATTTTCTCTTGAGGATTTCCAAGCACTTGATGAAATCAAAACTCCTTAAATATTGTTAACAACCAGGTATTGGGCAAGTAGGTGTTGCCAGCTGTCAGACAGGAGCCTTGAAGCACAGGGAGGATGATAATAACTCAGCTTGACCTGGGGGTAGATCAGAGGTGGAGCACAATCATGGGTTTCACCTACTAGAGGACAAAAAAGACACAGAAGCCCCTCTGTGGCTTTCCTGGCAGGCTCCTCCGTCTGAGTTAGGACACAGGTGGCAACATCGTGATTCCCGGCGTAACCTTGCCAGCTCCAATGACAATCTCTGTTGGAGCTCTGCACAGCAGCACATCTCAGGCCAACTCACATGCTTGAGTGTAATTAATGCTGAGGTTTTAAGAGCAGTCTGTGATTTATTACTTCCATCGTAAAGAAATCCCTGTAATCCGGAACTGATTATCTTCCATTTCCAACAGCTGTAATTTACAAGAGACTTCTTTCTGTCTCTCCTCCCTCCCCAATTCTGCCTCCTCCCTGTTTTTCCCCCCAAATTGTGGCACTTAGAAGAGGGGTTCTTACACTTTTTTTTTCTGTCATGGACTCCTTTGGCCATGTGGCTAAACCTAGGGACTTCTGAGGAGGACCTCAGAATAAAGTTTTTAAAGACATAAAATAAAATACGTTGGATTACAAGGAAAACCAATTATAGAGAAGTGCAGTTATCATTTTTTTCTTAAAGTTCATGGACCCCAGGTAAAGAACCCCTGGCTTCAAGTAAATGGTCACCCTGTTCAGATATTGATCAGTGCAATGAACTGGTCATGAAATAATAGTTCGAGGGTCATGGCATCAGAGATCAAGAGCTGGATGGGACCTCAGAGGCTCTCTCATTCAACTCCCTCATTTTTTAATGGAGAAAACAGAGGCCCACAGAAGTTGTTTTATATATTACATTATATTATTTTATGTTATATTATGCTATATTATATTATGTTAGGTTATGTTACATTATATTATATTATGTTATGTTATATTATATTAATGTCAGGTTACACAGGTAATAAGTGTTCCGAGTGAGACACTGCCTCTAGAATCAGAGTACTGGGGACCAAGTCTTGCTTCTGTGTGGCTTTGAGCATGCCACTTAAACTGCCTGGCTTTTGGTTTCCACATTTCTTAAATGAGTGTGTTGGATTAGAATGCCTCTGAGATCTCTTCTAACTCTAAGTCTTTGATCCAATGGTTCAAGAGTCAGTGTGTGCTCTCTTTTGTCTCTGTCTCCCTGTCTATCTCTTTCTGTCTGTCTATCTGTCTCCCTGTTTAACCTCTCTTCTCTCCTCCCATCTCCAGAGGTAGCTAGGTGGTGTAGGGGTAGAGTACTGGGCCTAGATTTAGGAAGACCTGAGTTCAAATTTGACCTTGGATACTTACCAGCTATTGACTCTGGGCAAGTCACTTAAACCTATCTGCCTCAGTTTCCTCAACTATAAAACAGGGATAATAAAGCTCCTGTCTTCCAGGGTTATGAGCATCAAATGAGATATTTGTAAAGCATTTAACATGTGTGACATAATAGGTGCGATATTATTAACAAATTTTATTTTATTTTTTTGTTTATATTCCTGCCCCTACCACTTGAAGCACACTGCCTTCTTTCAGTGGTAACAGTTCAGATGATTTAAACAAAAATTAAGGTGTTTAGTGAATGAGGACACAGCTGACAGGTCAGGCAAACTAGCCTAGCTGGGGCAGCAAGAAACCCTGTGGGAGATTCAGGAATGGGCCAGGTAAGTCAAACCTCTGCCATCACCTTGACAACCACCTCCCCTCAGACCCTGATGGAAATAACCCAGGGTCCTGATCCCCAGAGCCCTGGAAATAGCAATGTCACTCAGACCACTGGCGCTGCTTGGTCCCCCTCAGCCATCACTAAGAGGAGCAATTGCTGTGCAGAATGGCCCTGCTGTCTTTGACACCACCAACACCAACGAATGACCAAATGCCACTATTAAGTCAACAAGCCCAGTGGCTCTGGAAATATTGGCATCAGCCAGCCTACTTTGTAGCCCATCCTCCCACAGCCATTATCCTAGAGATGGACCAGGCAATTCCTTCTGGAGATTACAGTGGTCCCTTCTCTGGGCCACTGGTCCTGCTTCCAGCCCAGCATCCACAGCCCTCATCCAGAGAAGCAAGGAACCCTTAGGAGAAAGGGACAGACATTCACACCCAGTGCCAATCAATTGCATCCACCGAGCAAGTATGTCAGCCTAGCTAAAGCAGTAAGGCACCCTGAAGGAGAGATAAGAGAAAGCATTTATCAGCCTAGTCAAAACAACTTTGCCCACCTCCTTCTGCATCTCATTGGAGACAACTCAAGATGCTGAGTCTAAGAGTCCCAGGAATTAGCAGGGCTGCCTAGCATCTGTCATCCAGGGAATCCGTTCTTGTGGATCTGATAACTCCTTCTTCAGGTTTACAGACTTTGTAGCCATAGCTCCTGAGCATCCAGAAAAGCAAATTCTTGCCACCACGGTCCTTGACATTGCCAAATAGTTCAATACCAGAAATGGCCATAGTTTTATAAAGGGAAGTGAAAGTAAATAAGATGTAGTATTACCATTTTAATACTACACTCAACGGACCACAGGGTCATTCAACCTGACTTGCAGCTTAGACTTTCTATCTGTGTCGTTTCCCCTCTTAGAATGGGAATTCCTTAAGTGAAGGGACTGTCTTATGTTTCTATTTGTATTCTTAGTTTTAGCAAAGTGCTTTGCCCATAGCAAGCATTTAACAAATACTTTTTTGTTTTTTAAGTGTGAAAACAGTCAATTATTTGTATATATCACAATGCAAATATAAGCTATGTTTCTGTCCCATTCTTCCTTTTTAAATTGTTTTGTCTTTGACAGGAAGTGGGGTCTTCTTTCTTGTTTAGAAACCACTCCTGGGGCAGTTTGCAAAAATAAAAATTGCAAGTTATCAACAATTATGACAGAATGCTCCAATTCTCTAAAAAAAAAAGAGAGATGCAAATTAAAACAACTCTGAAGCTTCGCTTTACACTCACAAGATTCAGAAAGATGACAAAAGATGATAGTGGTCAATGTTGGAGGGACTGTGGGAAGATAGGCACATGAATGCTCTTTTGGTGGAGCTATAAATTTGTCTAACAGTTTTGAAAAATAATTTGGAATAAGCTAAAAAGTCACTAAAACACACATATCCTTTGACTCAGTGATACCACCATTGGCATATAACCCCAAAAGAGCAAACATAGAGGAAAAGTTCCCATATATACAAAAATATTGATAGAAGAGCTTTTTGTAGTAGCAAAGAACTGCAAGCAAACAATACTCACTGAGAAACATCAAATGGACAGCATATGTGATATGAAAGCAATGGAATATTAGTGTGCTATAAGAAATTAATATAAAGAAGTCAGAGGAATTTGGAAAGGCTTGTACATACTAAAGGTAGAGGAAAAGTAAGCAGAAACAGGAAAACAATGTACAAAACAAATGCACTATAAAGAAACACCACATTGATAGACTTCAAAGCTCTGATCGTTGCACTATGCAATTGTGACTTCAGAAGACTGCTAAAGTATTTTCATTTCCTGTGGCAGAGAGGTGTTAAACTATAGTGAACAATGAGAGATAGGTTTTTAGGTATGCTCGATGTATGTTTTTTTTTTCCCTTCACTATGTTTATTTATTGAAAGGGAGAGATATACTGGGAGGCAGGGGAATCACTGGAGAGTGACAGTGATGTAAGTGTAAATGAGTGTCAACATTTTAAAAGGGGAAGGGGGAAAAAACACCACTCTCAAGGCCCAGCACCCTGATGTTCTGGTGAAATAGAAGAATAGAAAACTGAGAAATGGGCTTCCTTCTGTTTATTCTATCTGTCTGGTCTGGGTCTTGCTGGATGAGTAGGCACCATTGTGGGATGGGGAAGGTGTTTCATCATTGGAGGGCCAGGCATCATGGGCATCCTCATGCCAGGAGGAGGCCCCAAAGGCATTGTTCCAGGAGTGGGGTGCCCATTGTGCTAGGGTGAGAAGATGGTATCATAGGCCCTCCTAGTGGAGGAGCTGAGAATAGATTGGGAGGAATTATTCCTTGCTGAAATGCTGTGGTTGTTTTATCAGGCAGGCTCTGGGCTTGCTTTTCTATCCATTTTTGATAATACCTCACATTCTCTTTGTGTTTCCTCCCACTGCAGTATGTCTACCTCACAGATGGAAAATCCTGAGTGAAGTATATGTCTCAGTAATCACAGTAAAACTTGGGCATGATGTTCTGAAGCCTGCTGGTTGTTTCTGTCTGCAAAGGCAATCTTCTAGCATCAAATCACAGTTTGTCTCAGCACAGTTGTGCCTTATTCTGTCCAAGGTATCTTCAGAATACACTAGCTGTGTTCCTTATACTCTTCACTGTATCCCTAAAGAAGTTGTTCACATATAAGGATAACTACAGGATGTTCTTATTCAATAGCTAAAATGGGACCTGGTTCTTCAGACAGATACTCAGTAGGGATCTTAAATGATGAACTGCACCCCAGGCACAAGAAGATGAGGGCACACTACTACTGACTGCCTGAAGTGCCTGGCTGGTGAGGAGAGGGAGAGAGAGGGGGTCGGGAGGGGAGAGAGAGAGACAGAGAGACAGAGAGACAGAGAGACAGAGAGACAGAGAGACAGAGAGACAGAGAGACAGAGAGACAGAGAGACAGAGAGACAGAGAGAGAGAGTCAGAGATAGACAGAGAGACACACACACAGAGACGGAGAGAGAGTCAGAGATAGAGACAAAGAGAGATGAGAGAGAGAATCAGAGACACAGAAACACAGAGAGAGACAGAGACAGACAGACAGACAGACAGACACACACACACACACACAGACACAGAGTGAGCTGGGGTGGGGGACTCCAACAAATGCCTTCAATTCATTCTTATGGTCTCAACTTAGGAAAGTTTAACCAGCTCCATACTATTTAACCACACTATCTGATGCTGAGCGCCACCTATCAGGTGACTCTAAATTCCTTTGTGTCAGATTCATAACTAAAGACACCAAGCTCTTCAGGGAGCTTGAAGTCAGGCAGGTGGTGAGTCTGACCTCTACCCAAACTTGCTAGGGCGACTGAAATTTCCCTTATTCCAGAACTCAGAGTTTATTCCTTTAAGTTAAAGAGACCTCTTAAAAAGACATATCATAATTACTAATATTTCTATAAACCTATAAGGTTTTCAAAGCTCTTTATGTCAGACTTTAATACATAATCAACTACTAGCACTTTGACATAAATTAATTTATAACCGATTGGCAAATAAGTAGACTAGCAAGTCTCCAGGGAATGAGACCTTATGAATCAATGAGTGAAAAAAATATTAAGTGCTTTCTATGTGTACCGCTCTGTCATATGCTCTGAGGCTAGAAATAGAAAATCAAGATAGCTTGGGCTCTTAAGGACCTCCTATTCTTTTTTTTTTAAATAGTATTTTACTTTTTTTGGAGGGAGAGGGCAGGGCAATTGGGGTTAAGTGCCTTGCCCAAGGTCACACAGCTACTAAGTTTGTCAAGTGTCTGAGACTTCATTTGAACTCAGTTCCTCCTGACTCCAGGCCTGGTGCTCTACTCACTGTGCCACCTAGATGCCCCAGGATGTCCTATTCTAATATGGGGAGGCCTATGGGAAGATCATACATGGAGCTTCAGCTCTATGTCAGATGGAAAGGCCCAGGGGGCCTTAGGATACAGCAGCAAAATAGATGGCAATGAGTTCTTGTTAGTGGTATTTCCACTGATAAACCTAATAAACTATGATAGGAAAGGCAGAGGCAAAAGACCACAAAAAAGAGGTTCTTCCTGGGGAGGAGACACCTAAATGTTAAGGTTCAGGACACCAGTCAGGGTACTGAATAGCTAATAAGGAAATACGGATGAAATGGGGAAAGCCATAACAAGAAATTCTAGCTCCTGGGGAAAATTGGGGGAGGATCAGAACTTAAGGAATTGCTGCATGTTGTTGAGGTAGACTGGAGGCAAAGGTCATGGGAATTGTAGAGTCTGAAGTATTGGTAGGGTAAGGGTTGAAAAAGGGAAAGGATTGAGGTCAAGAAGAAGAGTGAAACAGAAACTGAACATATTTAGGAGAAGGTAGAGTGAAATGGAACCCCATAGATGTTATTGACAAGGATCTAGACAGGACAGAGTAAATGCTAAAGGCAGACAGATTGTTGCCGAGTGATGGTGGCAGAGGGAGGGCCTGAATGATAGGGAGCAAATAGGATGCCAACTCCCTTTCCTCACCCCATAGCAGGGGGTGTTATGGAAGGAGCAAATAACCTGGAGAGGAGTTTAAGAGATTTTGGCATCTTTAATTTCAATGAGCAATAGAAGATGGAAGGAGGAATATGAAGGAAAGAGATCTTGGATGAAGGGGAGTTTCTACAATAACTGATGGTCTCCAAAATAGGGGTTGTTCCAATGTGGGAATTTGTTTTTGCTTGGCTGTGCATATTTGTTTCAAGGGTTTTCTTTCTTAATTGTGGGGTGAGTGGCTGAAAGGGAGGGGTGGCTAGGGATAGGGCAGCCAAAAAAGAAAGAATAAAGTGTTGTTGAAGCATTTTAAAACATTTTCAGAAGAGAATAGGAAGGCCAGAAAGAATCACAGAAAAGCAGGATAGATTTGAAAGTTAACATGTAAGATTTATGACATACTTAAAAAGAAGAGCAAACTTTACATAGAGATTCACAATATCAGGTCCAATCCTCTTTTTCTGTTCTACTGTGTCAATCATTGGAGGTAACTAAGTGGCTCAGCCAGTGGAGTGTTGAGCTTGGAGTCTTCAGTCCAACTTCAGAAGCTCACTAGCTGTGTGACCCTGGGCAAGTTATTTTACTTTTGTTCACCTTAATCCACTGGAGAAGGAAATGGCAAACCATTCTAGTATCTTTGCTAAGAAAATCCCATGGACAATATGGTCCACAGGGTTATGAAGAGTCAGACATGACTGAACAACAAATGTCAATCGTTTAGTCAGAAAGCATCTATTAAGGGCTTTCTGTGTTTCAGGTACTGTGCTAAGCACTAGGGATACAAAGGCAAAAAAATAGTCCCTGCCTCTAGGTATGCACATTCTTTTACATATAGAAATGCCCATTTTCTTTAGTATTTGATAAATACAGAATAAAAATTAATTAAAAATGAAAAATAACAAGAAAAAACAAAACAAAAAAGCGGAGATTATTGCCTGACCTAAAGTGGTGTGTAATCAACCAACTGGAGAGTAGAAAAATGGGTTGAATCCCATCTTTCCCAGCATAGACAATCATTGTCTTTTATTCAGCACAACCAAACCATCTTCACTCATTTAAGGCAATATTACCCCAGACTCTTCCCTGGATTGTATTTCTATTGGTCCAATTCAGGTACTTAGAGCAGCTGTGCCAGCACAATTCACTGCCTCCTAGGTTTCTATGCCATGACACCCTTCCACCCCCATCATTTTGTGGTTGCCACACCTAAACCTCAGTAAGAGTATTCTATGCTGTCGGACATGAGCCAATGATTAAGAAATCTCACCCCCCCTTTTAATTTCTTTGAGGGGTGGAAATGAATAGTACAAGATAAACCCAAATGGATGGGCTGCAATGTGTACCACAAATTTCATTATACTATCTCTCCAAATCTATCTTCTGAATTTTTGTTGTTTCCATTAGGTCACTACCATCCTTCTTGTCTCTCAGGTTCCTTGGGAATACCAGTCCTTGTTATCCTTGACTCCTCAACTGAAACTGTTCTCTCTTAATATAGCAGTGATCTCCTAAGTGTCAAATTTGATGTTCTTTTCTTAGTCCTCATCCTTCTCAACCTCTCTGCATCATTTGACATGGTTGAGGACAGCATGAGCAGAGGCTCCTATAGATTTACTGTCTCCTCTATGGATTGCTGAAAAGTATAGGGAAATTTATTTGCATACTTAAAAAAACTGGAAACAGAATTTTCTAACTTGCTTATTTAGTCAACAAGCACTTATTAATGGCTATGTGCTAAGTCCTGGGGATATGAAGCAAAAACAGTTCCTGCCCTCAAGGTGTTTACATTTGAAGGGGAGAGACAAAAATGCAAATTACTAGTTACTGTGCTTGTAGTAGGAAGGCAGAATTTATGATCTCAAATATAATCATGTATATGTTTGAATGGTCCAAAATCGCAAGGTATGAGAGATTCTCTAAGGAGAAAACAACAAGAAATTTATTTAGGCCCCACCGCAGCA
>CM053622.1:232086439-232118415 GCA_028646595.1 Phalanger gymnotis | reverse complement strand
AGATTCTCTAAGGAGAAAACAACAAGAAATTTATTTAGGCCCCACCGCAGCAGAACCTTGAACCAGCCTCCCCATTCCAACATCTTGACAAAAAGACTCCAGGCCCAGAAAGCCCATCTCACAAGAGCAACCAGGAGGCCACAGAAAAACAAGATAGTATTTAGCCAAATCATGTTCACTGGCCTCACGTTCCTGCTCGTGCTTGGGTAAGCCCTGCTTCTGCAGCTTCCGGCTTCTGCAGCTTCCGGCTTCCACAGCTTCCGCCTCCGCTGAAGTTGTCTCCTGGCTCACCCCTCCTCGCAGCCGAGCTTCCGGCGTTCTCAAGCCCGGCCTCAACGACCAGAGACCATTGGTTCCCGAGCTGGCCCCTCCTAAATCACCAATCCACACCCACACAGGTTTCACACCTGACAGGGCCCTGGGCCTGGGGCTTAGCACTTAACAGCTGAAAGTACTTCCACTCAAAAGAAACAAAAGCCATGCTAATGAGACAATTTTGTTTAACAACACAGCTGTATATATAATAGAAAGCTAAAAACTCTTTGTAAATGAAGAGTTTCAGCAGATTTTGAAATCCTTTGTTAAAAAATTTAAAAAATATAACACTTTTTGATTAATTTGAAAAAAACAACTGTTTGGCACCAGGGTAGCTAGAAATTTCCCAGCCAAAGTTCAAGGAAAACCTTTGCATGATGGGACTAAAACTAGAGCATCATGCTTTTTATAATTAAAGTCAATGGTTTACTTCTTTTATTTGGATTTATATATCTTTATGAGGGCTCTTCTTCAGCTCCAACAGTCACTAAAACCAAGAGTGGAAATAAATTAGATATACAACCAGGTTTTCAAATCCTTATATCACAACTTGTTAAATTAAAATTTAAAAATATAATGAAGCGTATGTATTTTCTGTTGAGTAAGAGCAAAAAGACTTCTTGTACTATTAATGAATAAAATATTTTGGGGAAATATTATTTTGGCTTTATCTCATCCATTTTATTTTATTTTTGCAAGTTTTATAACATTTATAATTATTAGTATAGTAGTACACATATATAATTTATAGATGAGTAAATATAAATGTGATAGTGTCAGTATCTGCCAGGGTTCCTCTTTCCCCACGAGTTGTCCCAGATTTTTCACTAAAAGGTGACAAAGGCAAGACTTAATTGGCCCAAGGTTGAGGCAAGGCTCAAGTTGTGCAACTTTGACTTCAGCTGCCTGATAGTCTCTGGCTGTATTGAGGAGACTTATTGGCTATCTAAGGGCATGAGAGTCCCACCCACATGGGGTCAGTACCCTACTGATTTGGTGTGTGTGTGTTCTGAAAGACTACTTAGCACAGACTACTTTACTGACCAGATACCTTTCCAGAGGGAGATAGGTGGAGGAGGCAAGGTGTGTCTATGGAAGCTAAGTTCTACTTCCTAGTTGAATATCCTTGTTATTTTGGGGCTAAGTAAACCTTCTATTGTAAACTATTCAGCCAGCAACCCTAAGGGTCTTCCTTTTCCAGTTTAATTTTTTTTTTTGATTAAAGCAGCCATCCATTGACTCACTTCTTAAACTGGCCTAATCACTGAATAGGCATTGTCTCAGTCAAAGTAAGGACTCTGAAAGACCTTAGCTTAAAAAGGTCAAGGTCTCCCACTGTATCCTGGGCCATCTCTAGTTGTGCTGATTTTGATCTAGCCACTGGACCCAGACAGCTCTGGAGGAAAAAGGGAGGCTGGTGACTTTGCACAGCCCTGTTTCACTTAAATCCAATTCAATTGCAAGTCATGCTAATGGGGTATTTGGGTGCTTGTGCTTGCACCCCAATTCCAATGTCACATTTCTCCCTAACCTCAGAACACTATCCCTGACAGTTTTCTCCCCAGCCCAAAGACACTATTCCTAGTAATAACTCATGAATAGGCCCTAGTAAGACAAACTATCTTTCCCCATCACAAGAACAAGCTGACCTCTGAAGAAATTCTCTTGTAAAAACAGATCTTGTAATCATAGAATTGTCATATATTGATTCCCAAAGTTATCATATTCAATCCAGAGGGCAAGCTATAGACATCAACTCTCAAAGCTATCTTGCTATAGACATAACAGACCAAAAGTACACCCCTGAGAAACCCCTCCCCCAGTGAATGAAACAGTGAATGACGCCTGTGACCAAGGTTGTAAGTTATCACCTAATTACCATATCTGCCAGATTATCTACTACTTTTCCTATATAAGCTTGAGCATCATTCTTGTTTGGTGGCAAGCTCCTTAGGGAGCTCTGCCCACCATATTGGCATTACAATAAACCTTCACCACCTTGACTTAAAGAATGCTTGCATCCATGAATTCATTCCAGATGACGCTGTCTAGTACTTCAGTCCTTGAACCCCTTAAGCCATATCAGTGCTATCATCAACCTGATGTCATGGTTCTCTTCAAGAGTGAAGGACAAACCACACAACACAATGATGACCAGTGAGTACTCCATTTTTTTCTCAAGATCAAACCTGAAGTAACAAGGGTAGATGTCAGACCTGCCTCTATTGCCCCCACATATTGGTGGGAGATGCTATATATATTTTTTTTACTGAGTGGCTGTACAATCAAAAGGGTTTGAGACCACTGTACTATAGAAGGGCTCCATAAGACAGAATGGAAAGGGAAAGCAAATAAGGAAAGGGACTTAGTAAGACTAGGGCTTAGTTTACTATGGGGCAGGGATGTGATGGCCAGTATGCACTGCCTTCACTCCTTCTTTCCCTGTAGGATGACTCGTGTGCTGATTCCCATCATCTCATAGTGGTCTAAGTCCTCAGGTCAAGAGGCATAATAGGGCAATATAGTATAGTGAGACAGTAGTCCCTGGAAGAAGAGAGTGATAGTCAACAGAATCCTTGGAGGTAGCATCCCACGCCTGGGCCAGGCAAGAAAGTTGTCTCACAGGGAAGGCAGTATTCTATCACTGTTGGTACCTGGGATAAAGCTCTGGCTGTCGTATATTGGTGCTAATTCTGGTAATGGGTATAGTGTTTGGGAAAGTATGGAAAAGAGAAAGCCAGGGATCCCAAAGACAAACTTTGTCACCTTTACAACATTGCTTAGCTGGTCTCTAGGATCATAGATTTAGAACTAGGAAAAACCTTAGAGGACATCAGATCCAATTTCCTTTTTTTTATAAATAAAGGAAAAGAGGCCCAGAGCTGTTCAGTAATTTGTCCAGGTTCACAAAATTAGTAAATATCTGGAAGGATTCAAACTCAGGTCTTCCTGACTCCAAATACAATACTCTGTCTACCACACTGTGCTGCCTAGAAGCTGGTGTGTGTGTGTGTGTGTGTGTGTGTGTGTGTGTGTGCGCGTGCATGTGTGTGTGTGTTTTAGTGAAATAAAAATCAGAACAAAAGATCTGCCCTAAGCATAGAATCATTCACTTGTAGAGCTTGAAATTTGTCCAAGAGTCCATTTTCCACTCAAAACATGAATTAGTAGCAAATGACATTTTTATTGGCCCTGCCTACCCATGAACAATGAATATTTCTCTAATTATTCAAATCTGATTTTATTTGTATAAAACTTGTTTTAAAAAATAATTTTGCTTGTATAATACCTGGGTTTGTTTTGGCAGGCATATTCCCAGGTATTTTATACTATTTGGAGCTACTTTAAATGGGATATATATATATATATATGTATTATATACATATATATTACTATCTCTTCTTGAAGAGGTTTATTTATGACACAAAGGAATGCTGATGATTTATGTGGATTTACTTTATATCCTGCTACTTTAGCAAATGACATCTGAACATTTAGATGTCTGACAGGTGAATGATGAGCAGTCAAGAAAGCAGATTAGAATTTCTTCCGCAAATGTGCCTGAAGAAGAATTTAAGTTTCTTTATTCCCTATTTACTTCTCTGGCCAGATGTTTTTATTGATATGCTATTGTCCTTAGGACAATTTCTTTCTCCACCCAATATGTCCCTAATTTCCTAATGAAGTGAGGCTTCCTGTCTTTTCATTATAGTACAGTAGCAGTCTGCCCCAAATTGCTTTCAGTTGGGAATATTTTGTGGCTGCCCCAGAGTTGGCTTCTCTCTGCTAATAGACTCCAGGCAGGGCTCATTCAGAACATTAGGAAAATGTTCCTGTCAACAGGGATTAATAGCTGCTTAAGTAGTTGCAAAGTAGCCCATGACCTGGAAATGAAAGCTTGTTCAGTCTAAGACTTATGAAGGGAGAAATATAATGTCTCACACAATAATCTGGGTATTTTCAAAATTTGTTTTAACTTTGTAATTATGTTCAACATGTTTGGAAAAAAACCCCAACAACAGATAATAGATTTCTTATGCTTGGGTGTTTGCCAGGTAAGTATTTATTTAGTTTCAAAACCTGCTTCATCTAATCATCCCATGTTTTATAGAGGATTTTTCAACTCTCTTATTTTGAAAAATACTTTGTGTATCATTAAGTAGCTGTCTGACCCAAATGAGTCATGATGGAGGTGTGCCAGAGATTGCCTCACACTCCCTGGTTGCCCAAAGGAGGAGGTCAATTTAGTGCCAACAGTAGGAGGTCCTGCTGACAATGTCTCTTTACACATGTGCAACACTGAACTCCTCTTTAGAAGTTGAATGGCCAAATGTTCAATGATTTAGACCCACTGGCCTCTGAAGATTCAGGGAAAACTCAAGAAAAGGCATTGTAGTGTAGTAGTTAGAACAATGGACTTGGACTCAGGAAGACCAGAGGCTAAATCCTGACTCAGATGTTTATTAGCTGTGTGACTCTAGGCATTTCTACCATGAAGACAGTGGGCTAAATGATTTCTAATGCTCTTTCTAATTCTAAATCTACGACTGAGCCTTTGGAAATCAATGCAAACTTCTTATAATGCATTTCTTCATCTGACATCACAAAATAACAAGGCAGAAGGCAGCAAACAAAGGCATGTGGTGACTGGAGAAATCCCACCTTTGATATTTATGGCATGAGTGTTAGGACTAGACTTTGATTTGTTATGCAACTGTCTGGCCCCACAGTGAGGAGAGGGTGTGGATAACACCCTGACACTATAAAAGAAGACTTGGGGTGAGACAAGCTGTCATTTGATGATTCCTGGTGTTTTTCTGACCCTTATGTTTCCTGACTGACTGCTTTGACCACTCTTCCCCACCTTTGATTACTACTCTCATGTCTTATTCCTGACTCCTGCCTTGCCTACTGAATTTGTTGATGCCAATTGATCTTTTTATTTCTTCTTGACCCTCTGTGTTTCATGCTGGTTCTCTTCCTTCCCCCAACTCATATTCTGTAAGAGCATAGAAAATAATGTTTTTAAAATTGTCATAATTGGGGTTAGACTAGCAATTAGGACAACAGAATATATCCTAAGACCTTTCAAATTACAAACAGGACGATCACAGCCTTCTCCCTCTAGCACCATATAGGCTGTGTTCATCTCTCTCTAGATGGTAAATATTCTCTTCTCCTAGAGTGTGAATCATTAAGTTGCCTTCATTTAGATCCTCCTGGTCTTCTCTCCTAAGTATCCAATTATACGAGACTCTTTTTGGTTTTGTTGAGCCCCACCCTCATGGGCTTCTTTAGACTGACTTACTCTCTCTTTCTCCCAGGCTATTTGAGATTGCAGTTATCTTTTTACCAGCTTCTACCTTCAGAACAAACTGTGTACCATCCTAGCTCCTGCTGGTCCCTTTGACCTCTCATGTTTCTTTCCTAAAGTCAGTCGTTAAGAATTTATTTAGTGCCTACTATGTGCTAGGCACTGTGATAAGTGTTGAGGATACAAAGAAAGGTGAAAGACAGGAGATAGCATGCTAATAACTGTGAAAACAAGTTAAATATAGGATAAGTTAGAATGTAATCAATAAGGGATGGCTCTAGAATTGAGAGGGGTTGGCAAAGACTTCCTGTAGACAGTGAGATTTTGGCTGATACTGGAAGGAATCCAGGGAAGCCAGGAGATGGAGATGAGGAGGGAGAACATTCCATGCACAGGGAATACTTTTGCTACTCATTCTATTCCACATAGGGTTAGGGAAGAAAAAAAGTCCAGCAGGATTGTCACCTCTTTCTTGCAGCTGTCTGTTATCCTACCAGCTGGATGTAATTTTAGCATCTCTCTCCTCTCCCATTTTGTTTCTGTTGCTTTTTTGTCATTTGCCATATCCTGCCATGTGTTTCAGTAATTCCTGGGATTGTATTTTCCTCCTCTCTACTAAATTAGAGGAGGCAGCAAGATGGCTCAATGGATAGAGCTCTGGGCCTGGAGTCAAGAAGATCTGAGTTCAAATGTGACCTCAGACACTTACTAGCTGTGTGACCTGGACAAGTCGCTTAGCCTCTATTTGCCTTAATCCACTGGAAAAGGAAATGACAAACCACTCCAGTATTTTTGCCAGGAAAATGTTTTATGGGGTAATGAAGAGTTGGATATGACTAAAAGACTCCACAACAACTCGATTAGAAACTCTTCAAGGACAGGCATTCTAGGTTTCTTTTGTATTTGTTTCTTTCACATAGTCATAGTGGGAATTTCAGAATAGCTGATGAATGAGTGAAAAGAAACCTTTATGGCGTCAAAATGATGAATAGTTGTTAGGAGTTGGAAGGGCTCAGATCATTTTTAAGCACAATGACCTCTGTCACCTTGTAACAAGTATGAAATTTCCTTTTAACAAGTATGAAGATGCTTGCTACCTCTCAGAATGGTTTTTCATCTTGGTTTGATCTGCCTCCAACTGCATCCTCCTTCTCAATATTCAGCTCTTGATTATTAGGTGACAACAAATGTGGCAGATGGATTACACAATTTGGAAATTATCTAGGTCCTTTGCTCTTTCTTCTCCTTTCTACGATTGTTTCCTATTAATACTTTCCTCTAGACTGAGCAAATGCTTACTTCTTGCTTATTGAATCTAATTGAATTGTATTGAATTGACGGACAGAGAGAATGAATGGAAGTGAAACTCAAGTAAATTGTTTTTTAGCTAAGATGTTTGGCAGAAGGGAGGTTGGATAAAATAGGATTTCAAGAATTATCTGTGGAATTGATCCATGCAACCCTGTTCTTTATTACCACATTTTCCTTCCCTCAGAAATTCTATCAGTGTTAAAGCTTTAAGCATCAGCCCTGTGCTCATGATTCCTTCAGTTTCTCTCCTAAAAGTCACCTTTCACTCTAACTCCAGTTCCATTATGTATCCAAAATGCCTGTTGGATATTCCTTCTACCTTTATCCCCAACTGTCTCACTTTACAATACAGTACTTTGGTACAACTGCCTCAAATCCTAAGTCAAATCGACCTTGTACCTTTCTATTTGGATGTTTGCCCATGGTCTGCCTTTGATGAAACATATGCAAAAGGGAACTTGTCATCAGAGACCTCAAACTGACTCCCTTTCCTGACTTTTAAACTTTCATCAATGATGCTGTCATTTCTCCAATCAACCTGGGAGGGTATTAGAAGCTTTCCTCCCTTATTTCCATCTAATCTGTTACCAATCATTATCGGTTCTTCTAAGTGTCCCTTATTTTCATCTTTCCCTTTCCATTTTCATAGCCAGGACCTTAGTACAGATCTTCATTGCCTTATGTTTTTGAAGAAATTGTGACCTTGTAGCACCAATGCAATACTCAGTACCTATGGCAACTGTGAATATTCCAGCATAGTTCTGAATCACAAAATATAACAGACTCTCCACGTGGGAGACAGAACCAAAACATTTATTCAAACACCAGAAAGCTGAATCCTGACACCAGAAAGCCAAATCCATCATAGGGACAAAGAAATCTATACACATTAGCAATGCATGGGGCACTGCCATCCCCAAGCCTTTCCCCTGTTAGGGTCTTCCCATAAACAAACACCCTCAAGCAAAATCACTCCCTTTCTCACTCATGCTAGTTCCTTTGCCTATTCTCTCCTAACCAGAAGCAGGGTAAATATAGGATCAGCCATGTTTCTGGAGTCCACAAACTCACTAAAATTGTATTAATTCCTATCTTCCTTACTGCTGTGTATTTCTTTAATCTGAGCTGGGGCTTGCCCAATTTCCTATTCTACCTGCAGGTGTGACAAACTTGGATACAATGATTCAGGAGGATCTGTAGGGGCAGTTCCTACTTACCTCTTCAGTCTAATATTAAGTCCCTTTTCCCAATACATCATATATAGTTCATTAGTTGGAATATCATCTATTCTTCCAAAATCTATCTCTGCTCTTAAAGCAGTACACAATTCTTTCCTTCTTAATCTATTCTGACTTTGAATCCACTGGCTATTTACTCTTCTCTCTTGAGGGAATTTATTTTTTCCCTATTCCCCTAAGTCACTTAACTGTGAAATCCTATCCAGCACCTCTGAAAGAACATACCATATTTCCCCTATTAGTAGAGTTAGAATCATGTTTATAAGCAGGACAAGCAGTCTTCACTACAATATTTCTATGAGGAATTGTTAAGGGAGTGCTGCGGTTTTCATTACCTATTCCTTTAACTTTCTCATAGTCTCTAAGTGAATACCAGGGCCTATCTCCACTAGGCCACATAGAATCAGTGGGATACTGCTTACTGCATCCTTCTGCAGGCAGAGCTAAAAGATTAGTTCCATTGTTACCTCCTTGCATGTGGTAATCCCTAAAGGCTTGCTGTACAAAAGGATTCTGACTAATACCTATGAATTTCAAACAATCTATGTTATCTATTGATACTCCTCCTCTGGCCCCTTCAGCACTGATTCTCACCATCCAAGATACTAATGATTCTCCCATTTTAGGGGTGAATTGACTCAAAATATCTGTGACCTCCTGCTGAATAAAATCTTCAATTATTTTCCTAAACACTGTGTGGCCCCCCTGGTTCTCCTGCTTCCTTAATACTATTGCACCAACATCTGCATTCCTAGAAGCCTCCTCATATGACTTTGTTTCATTTTCTTCCTGCCAGGTGTCTGGGTCTCAATCAGGCCCAGCTTGTGCAAGGGCTGCATGTACCTTCCTTTTGTTAACTTCTCCCTTCTTTTTCTGAGCTAAATTCACAGTTGCTTTTTTTTTTTAACCATCTGACACTTTCTAACTTGTTCTTCTAAAGGAAAGTTCAAATGCTGTAGCATAGAAAGCTTCTCATGCAAATCAGCTAACTCCTTTTTCATCTGAATCCTTTTTCCTCTAGCAATTTGTCTCTACTTTTTCATATAATGCTATAACTTGTTAGCAAGGTTCAGCCTCTCCTACACACCCCTGCCATTTCTTTCCCTGGTTCTGTTGGTATTCCTTGAAAACATCTTTTTAAATCTCTGAGTCCTCCCTTCTGTAACCTTGCTTCCCAATTTTCACAGACTCCTGTGCTTTTAGCCCATTCTCTTGACAGGGAGGAATAAGGTAAATCCTCCCATTCTGCGATATCCATTTTCCTCCGTAGAGCTGTCCTTTTTTCAAGTAGAGGTCTTATATTTTGTGATCCTGTTCATGATGCCAAATATATCACCCATGATGCTGCTATGAATATGCAGGTATATTCCTCAGGTTTGAATCACAAGATATAACAGACTCTCTTCACTGAGGGTGAAACTAAGACATTTATTCAAACACCAGAAAGCCAAATCCATCATAGTAACTATTAATGGATGGGAAAGATCTTCCCATTTATATTACCAGTACAGACCTGTGTCCTAGCACTGGGGTTATAAAGACTGGGTTCTCTAGTGGGGGCTTCTCAAAAATTACTTTTTTAGCTTGTCCACTCAGAAACTCACAATTGAGCTCAATTTTCTCCTGCTCCCCTCCCTTACCCCCCAGGGTATCTTCTGACAATAGCTCATGTTTAGGTTTTCAGAGATGTGGGCAAGTTACCTCTGCTCTTGTGCAAACATAAAAGTCAACAATATCTATCACTTACTGGGTAGCTTTTATTTACCTCAAAGAAAGAATGAAAAAAAAAACACCAAGCATTCATAGGTGCCCCAAAGAGTGTGATCCCCAAATTCCAATCAGCAGCAACAACAACAGCAAAAAAGCCAAGGCGCTCCAAGCAGTTTCAACTTATTAGGGAAGCTGGTATTCCCTAAAAAATTGGATCCAAGACTTGCCTCTGCAGTCATGGACCCCTCTGCTTAGTTTTGAGGGAATATTTGTACAATTTGAGAGACCACTAAAAACAGAATGAAGTGGTACAATTCTTTTATTGGTCAATTCCAAAAAGGGGAAATTCACATGATTGGCTAAGGGAAATGTTCATCAGCTACTAGAGTTGTCATCAGACCAGGCAATAGGATTCTGGGACTTTCCACAAGTATGTTATAAACATCAGGTATAAAAGAACAAAGTAAAAGGGAAAACTGTGGTTTTCTGGAACACAGCAGCCTCCGGGATACTATCGTTCATAGGAATGTGGAAGTAGTACAGTAAGTTTCTATCTCTATCCCTTGCACAGGTTCATACAGGCCTAAATAACAAACTATAATGTAAATCTGTCTTATAAATCACTTAAAAGCAACATAATCATTAATACAGGGATATTATAATTGATACATAGAAGGTTAATTAATTCAAATGTGCACAATTCTTATTCTAACAATTACACTTAATTCTATCCTATCTATCTTATTTATAGACGACCACTAATACCCTAAATCACAAAGAAGTGAGCAAATACTAATCAAATTGAGTAGGGGTATCAAAATTATTCCCACAACAATAGAGAATAACTTCTTTTCTTTCTCCACATCCAACTCTTCCCAACTTGCGCCCCACCCCCCAGACCCGGCCCCCAGGGATACAGTCCCCCACACTCACAGTAACAGTCTGTGGTTGAGACTTCCCTAGAAAATAAATCCATTTAAATTGCCAGACATAGCCCTTAACATTGTCCCCTGTATCCCATACCCCCTCCATCTACCTTTCCCCTCACCCCACACTACTGAGCCTATCTCTTTCCTCCAGGGATCTATGTATTTTAGTGTTATCCTAAGGTTTTAAGTTCCCCTAAAAGGGAATTTTACATTTAGTATTGAGAGTCAACTGATTGGACCAATACAGCCAAGATGGCTTGGCCACAAATACTAAAGTTTCCCCAAAATGTCTCCTACAAAATGACTGCAGAAAATACTAAATTGAATTCTGAACAGAAAAGCCAAGAAAAAAAGACACAGTGAGTCATTTTTCCAGCCCAAGGCTTCTTAGGAAGAAAGGAAGAAAGGTCTGCCAACACTGGAGTGGGAGCTGGCTGGGAGCATGGAGTGTGGAGTGCAGTGAAAGCGATACTATCTGTGGGTCTTAGAGGCAGCAGGAACACTAGGTGCGTACCTAATGCAGTGTGATGGTAAGGGGACTGAACATCTGGTCAGGAACTCCTGTGTTAGTACTAGGTGCAGGATCAGTGCTATTTGACAGTGCTGTAGCCTATTATCCAGTTTCAGATCACAGTGCCAAGGTAAAGAAGAGCACTCGAAGTTAGATCAGAGTGAAGACCAGGAGGGCAGTGATCAGACCTCTCCCTGAATCATACCACCTTGGGAACACTGAAAACCTATAGGTTCTCAGATAGAAATACAGTAGCTCAGCTAAGTCTTCCTCCCCAGAGGTTAACAGAACCCAACTCTACTATAAAGTCCAAAGACATGAAATAGGCTAGAAAAATGATCAGATAACAAAAAAAAGACCCTGACTATAAAAATGTACTATGGTGAAAGGAAAGTGTAAGACACGAACTCAGAAGACAATGACTTGAAAACATCTACTAGCAAAGTCTCAAAGAAAAATGCAGATTGGATCTAGGCCCAACGAGGATTCCTAGAAGAGCTAAAGAAAGAGATTTTTTAGAAAAAGAACAAAAAATGATTTCAAAAATCACATGAGAGCAGAAAATTAGGAAGAGAAATGAGAGCTATGTAAGAAAACTATGAAAAGAGAATTAATAGCTTGGTAAAAGAGGCACAAAAATACTGGAAAAAATAATTCCTTAAAAATAAAAATTGGTCAAGCGGAAGCTAATGACTCCACAAGACATCAAGAAACAATAAAACAAAGTCAAAAGATTGAAAAAAGAATTAGCTGATCACCTTCAGATGAGTTTCCTACCCCCTCTCCTCTACTGCCCTGTAGTCTTCCACACTTATATCACTACAATGTGGCTGAGACTCTACTTCATTCTTTGGTAAGCTCTTCTTTCTCCTAGTAGTCTATAGAGCCCACTAAAGACTTATAGAACAATCTTGTTTTGGGGCTGCTCTCAAAAGGACTTTTTGTCCTTGGGGTTGCTACAGTCTTCCTCCTTTCCCATCTTATCTGTGCAGTCTGCATAACTGATGGAGAGCAAAGTCCATAGGTAAGAGTCTTACAGGTTGAGAGATCATGAGTGGGTCACTACTTGCATTGTCTGAGGTAGTCCACATATCCATGACATCACAGATTTATCAATGTATAAATTATTATGTGTTTCCAGAAGGTGCATTTTTATTATCTCCCTGCTCAAAATTTCATTAATCACTTGGGAGTGATCATTTATATGAGTGAGTACCCTCTTATTTTCTCTCTCCATTCATACATATATATATATATATATATATATATATATATATATATATATATATATATATACATATATATATATACTTAAAATGAAAGATATTTCCGTAGTTATTCTTAAGTAATAGCCAACAGATAGGAAAGCTGTGGATAATAGTAGAGCCTCAGTACAACAAAGTTATTAAATAAGGTTAATTCTCTTTAAAGCTGAAGATTATGTTCTCTCAAATAACTCAGGACAGAAGATTTATTGAAAAAGGTACAAAGTCATTGAGTTTTCAAGGGAAATAACTTTGATAAGATTGTAGTCGGAAGGAGATGTGTTTTTTGCTAAAATATGATCAAAGTGGTGAACAAGATCTGATGGACAGATTGAAGGAACCTCTTCACCAAAATGAGTACATCTGATTTATTCTGCTTTTCCTATTTTGTGTCTCTTATTGTCTGTATACTTGTGGACTCTTGACTGTAATCTATTGCACATCGCCCTCAAGTTGTTTTGTGCCTAAACTTTTCCTTCCCAAGAAGATTCTAAGTTTTGTGAGGGCAGGGGATGATATCCTATTTTTCTTCTGCATTTTTAATAAAACCTAGTAGAGTGCTTGGCTCTTGGCAGAAGCTCAAGAAATTTGGAATTCAAAAGCGCCTTATTTCTTAAGCATCAGCCAGAAGCTATGAGACATGGAGACATTCATTCCGGGCTGATTTTATGTGGGGGTGGATGTTCAGGGGCTTTCTGTTTTCTACCTGCTCACTAACTCACAGAGTAGATTCTTCATTTAGTTTAAACTTTTTATTGCCTTGTTAAAATGTAAAAATGCCCCCTGGGAATGGCATCACACTAAACCTTGTGTACCATTTAGGTCTTATCATGAAGGAGTTCAGCAGAATATTTCTAGAGGTCAAATTTTGATACTAAGGAGGAGAGGGAGAAAACATGAGAATGCTTGGACCCTCGGGCTATTATTTAAGCATGTTACAGAAATATCTTCAATTTTAGGCATATGTACATGTGAATGTATACCTAGAGACCTCAAGAGAATGCTCAGTGCCCCTGCTGGAAACATAATAATTTATACATTGATAAATCTGTGATGACATGGATATGTGGACTCCCTCAGACAATGCATGTAGTGACCCACCCACGATCTCTCACCCTGTGAGACTCTTGCCTATGGACTTTGCTCTTTACAACTACAATCAGTTATGTAGACTGTGTAGATTGGATTGGAAAGATGGCTAACTCCAGCAACCCCAGGGTGAAAAATTCCTTTTGGGGCAACCCCCAAACTTAGGCTTGCTGTATAGGTCACTAGGGGAAAGAAGTGGAATCTCAGTCACTGTGTGGGCTGTAAGTGTGGTTTGCTGGGGCTGTGCTGGTGTGGCCTACACTGGACTATGTTCCACTCTCACACACATGCAAGAGATTTTTCCTGCTGACCTTCTAAGTTGTCTTTGGTGTCTATGGCCTGAGAAGTCTGGAAACCATCACTGCTGCCACTGATTCAATGACCCTGACGCCTATTCCTGGTTTTTTGGGGCCTGATCTGTGCTGGTGCAGACTACTCCTCTCTCACTCTGGTGCAACAGACCTTTCCTGCCAACCTTCCAGGTTAACTTGGGCTAGAGATTCTGGAATTCTAGAAACTGTCTTTTTGTGAATTCTGCTACTCTAGATTTTGTTTAGAGTCATTTTTGAAGGTATTTGAAGGGGTTTGGTGGAGAGCTCGTTTGAGTCCCTGCTTTTACTCTGCCATTTTGGCTCTGTCTCCTCAGATTTCATACAATTAATCAAAGTAGTACCTTGTAGTGGTTCTATTTATTGATTTCAGTGCCATAGCTTAGCTGTAGCAGGGCCAGAAATCTCTTATTCCTAATATCAAAAATAGTGGTGCACTAGGCCTATGCATGTCACAGGATCTTAGTGGCAGGCTTCAGGTAGATGGCAAGGAACAAAAGGAGAGCATAAAGAACATGAGTTGGGAAAGAGGAAGGTAGAACATGGAAAAAAAAATTCCATGGTGGAATGGCACCAATTGCCTTAGGGGTCTAGAGAAGCCCTAAATTTCCTGGCCATTCATTATAATTTCTAGAGATTTTATTTTGCCAAAATTTTTTCCAGAGTCCACTAGGTGGTGAACTTGCATCAAATATGCCACTAAAATTGTTACAACCAGGGAAGCTCAAGTTTTTTTTTAAACTATCATCCACTATGAAATGCTGAGCTCTCGTCTACAACGAAACGCTTTAAAACATTTTTCAGTGACTCAAGTTTTTCAGACATTATATGGTTGATAATATGATATAGAGTTACAATCTCTCCTGTGATTGGCTTTTTAAATGCTTTAGGTAAGAAGTGAAGTGTCAGATGACAGGTCTAGAGTTTAAGAGTAAGTGATCTTTGCTGCAGTTCGCCTTGGATACTTCGCTAGTTCCTCTTCGCAAGTGTTCCTTTAAAATGGCAGGATGGAGTTTTCTGCACATACCTGTATTACCTCAACGGGAAGGAAAATGACGAAGCATTTACACAGCACCTACTGTGTGTATTTTTGATGATATTTTGATGATATTTGGATGATATTTACAAATATCATCCCGATAGAGACTTACAACAACCCTGCAAGATAGGTGCTGTTATTGTCCCTATCTTACAGTGGAGGAATATGGCAAATAAAAATTAATTGACTTGCCCGGAATCACACACTTAGTAATCACCCAAAGCTAGATTTGAACTTATATCTGCCTGAATCCGAGCTCAACGCTCTATCCACTGTACTACCAGCTGCTTCAACTCTCCTTAGTGGAAGTAGATTTTGCCCTTGATCACGCAGCTAGTAAGTCTCAGAGAGCAAAATACGGAAACCCGACTCAATATTAAGGTGAGTAGACTTAACAACTTCTAAGGTCCTTTCCAGCTCTGATTCTATGATCCTGTGTCATGTAACCTCTCTGGGTCTCAGGGTTCTCATCTGCAAAATGAAGAGTTTAGAGAAGGTGGACTCAGGGGTCCTTTTCATTGCCAGACCTATATTCTCTGTTTTTTTTTTTTTTTTTTTTTGGAGGGGAGAAGGCCAGGCAATTGGGGTTAAGTGACTTGCCCAAGGTCGCACAGCTAGTAAGTGTGTTAAGTGTCTGAAGCTGTGACTCCAGGGCTGGTGCTCTACTCACTGCACCACCTAGCTGCACCCTCCTCCATCTATATTCTATGTAACTGATTGGATAACCCTTACAGACTAAGAAAGTAACAATAGCTAGCAATTATAGCACTTTAAGCTTTAAAGTGCTTTACAAATATCACCTCATTTTATCCTTACAACCCTGGGAAGTAGGTGTTATTATTATCCTCAGTTTATAGATGGTAGCTAGCTGACAACTGGACAGAAGTGAACCTTTCTCCCCATCTGGGTTCAGGATGGGGGTCCTGCTTTTCAAAATGAGAATTCCAGAGAGAGAAAGAGAAAGAGAAGGAGAGGGAGAGGGAGAGGGAGAAAGGGAGAGAGGGAGAAAAGGAGAGAGGGAAAGGGGGAGAGAGAGAGAGATAATAGATTCTAGTTAAGTATGTGGTCATGCATCATAGACTGCATATAACCCTGGTAGTGATCTCATTTCACAAATCTGTATATTTGGTCACAATGGAGACTGGGTAAAACAGCCTAGGTGAACCAGAGTAGAACAAAGCACATTGAGTAGCAATCAACAAAAAAAGTATTTATTGAGTATACTACATGTCCAGTAGGATGTTGGGGTGGGTTAGGAAGTAGACTACCCCCCAAAAAAGCATAAAGCAAAACCTTTTACCATAGGGCAATTTAAAAGGATGCAACACAAGGTTGAACTAGTTTATTAAATTTCAATAGCAGCTAACTTCCTTCTGCAGAGCACAACACAGTGGTGCTACAAAATGAACATTACTTAAAAATTACTAATGAATTTGTCTTGCCTTAGCTAGCTAGCACAAACAAGAGTCTGTAGTTGAAAAGCGTCTACTTTATGGATCTGGAGGGAAGCAGGGATGGTGTATATGATAGGCTCACTGTCAAACAGCAAGATTTTTTATGTTGCTATTGGCAAACATGAGCAACTGGGGCTGATAAAATTATTCTTTGCTATGAATTTGAAAATTTAAGCTAATTAGGTTGGTATCCAGAGGGAATGTGGCTACAAATGGTGAATTCAACATTTCCCAGTGTCCATCCTGTTACACTGGTAATAGCTGCATCCCCTGAAGAACTAATGATTTTTAAATGAACAATAGAGTGGGCAGATAATAGTCAGCTCAAAGCAACTAGGAATTCTATAGGAAGCATCCTCAGTTGCTTGATTTATCTATTCAGAGATACTGATTTTTTTTTCTTTTTCAAATGAACAATAGTGAGTGGGCAGATAACAAAATCACCAGAGAGCAAGGAGAGATTCATTTGAAAGTTGTCTCAGTTATCCATTCAGAACTGTTGGTGGTTATCTCCCAGCTTTCCCAGATGTGAGCATTGTCCACAATGAAAAGCTTGTCCCTGAAGCCAGCATCCAGTGTGGCAGCAAACAAGTTTGGGATACACAACAAGGCCTCCCAGCTCTCTTACAGCCTGGACTCTCCCAGCCTTCATGCCAGTAACTCATAGTAATGAATGGCTTGGGGATGAAAAGAATTAACTTGCATCCACTAACTAGAAAGAATCAAGGTTAATTCTTCTCTTACCTCCTGGAAAGGGATGCCTTAAATGACTGTCTTTATTTTTTCTTCTTAAGAAACTTGCTCTATTTTTGAAGAGGAAATAGCACGTACTTTATTCAGAGCTGTTGGAACTGCTTAAAATTCTCTTAGCACTATTTGTGGCTTGTATATAGCATTACCCACTGTTCCAATTTCAGGAAATCTTGAAGGATCATTTGATGATAAAGAACATTCAGGCAGAAGTAACCCTACTGTACTAGGACATTTGAATCTGAGAGATTCATTCTTAAATCTTTGCTCGGAGAAATCTTTCTAACCTTCTTGTGTTCTAATGGGGCCAGGAGCTTTTATGTGTCAGCTGTAGTCATAGAAATGGGTCTGTATTTCAAGTGGTGGGGCTCTCATCATTTATTGAGAGAGAGACATCTTTTTTATACATGTCAAGAATCACTCCTGAGCACTTCATCATATTCGCTGCCTTTCTCAGCCCCTTTGCTATGTCGCTAAGTATTGTAGCACATCCCTACCTGCTCCAAGGACCTTGCACCTGTTGAGCAGTCATTGGCATACTAGATGTGGCACTAGATTTGAAGTCTGGAAGACATGACTTTACCTTTGACACTTACAAAGCTGTGTGATGACAGGCAAGTTATTTAACCTCTAGGCCTTCAGGGCCCTCAAACATTGAGGAAGCTAGGTGGCATAGTTGATAGTGTGCTGGCATTGGAGTGAGGAAAGACCAGCTGTATGGCTATGGGTGAATCACAACCTATTTGAGCCATAGTTAATTAATCTATAAAATAACCCCACCCCCATTGTTGTAAACATCAAATGAGATAACATATGTAAAGCTCTCTGCAAACTTTACATCACCATATAAATCCTAACTACTACTATTATTAAAGGGGGATAAAAATAGAAATCAGATCTCTGTTTTGGCATAGGGACTCCCATATGAGAAAGCTCCCTCTACTAATGCAAGTAGATATATCTTTTAAAAATTGTATTATTCATTAAATATTTTCATGATTTAAAAAATTTAAAGTCATTTAAAATGCATTTCAAACTCATTTAATTCATTTTAACTTATTTTACATTGATTTTAACTCATAATTTTAAAATTCATTTAAAAAATTTTGAGTTCCAAATTTTCTTCCTCTCTCCCACTCCTCCCTCACCCCTTGAGAAGGCAAGTAATTTTATCAACTGCCCACGTGAAGTCATGCAAAAAACATATTTATATATTAGCTATGTTGCAGAAGAAAATACACAAGTAAGAAAAATAAAATTAAAAAAAGAGGTAGGTTTCAATCTGCACTCAGAGCTCATCAGTTCTCTCTTTGGGGGTGGATAGCATTTTTCACCATGGGTCCTTTGCAATTGTCTTGAATCATTGTCCTGATCAGAAGAATTAAGTCTTTCAGAGTTGAGCACTGTTACAATGTTGCTATGACTGTGTGCAATGTTCTCCTGGTTTTGCTCACTTCATTTTGCTTCAGTTAAGATAACTTCTCATGTTTTTCTGAAACCAATGTGCTCATCATTTCTTATAGCACAATAGTATTCCATCATAATCATATATTACAACTTATTCAGTCATTCCCCAATTGATGGGCATTCCCTCAATTTCCAATTCTTTGTCCCCCCCCCCATATTGTTGTACAAATAGGTCTTTTCTTCTTTTCTTTGATCACTTTGGAATACAGACTGAGTAGTGGCATTTCTAGGTCAAAGGGTATATACGTAGTTTAATTGCCCATTGGGCATAGTTTCAAATTATTCTCCAGAATGGTTGGATCAGTTCACAACTGTACCAGCAGTGCATTAGTGTCCCAATTTTTCCTCATCCCTCAAGTATTTGTCATTTTCCTTTTCTGTCATATTAGTCAATCTCATAGGTATGAGGTGGTATCTCCCAAGTAGATATATCCTGATAACTATAGGATAATCACAATTAAAATTAAAAAGAATTACACTAATCCATTGGCAATCTTAGGCATATTTTCACAGTGTGGCATGGTAAAGACAGGTCATAATCAGTATTGTGCAGTTTTATCCTCTGCCTCTCAGAGTATTCTCTCACATTTCACCATTTAGTAGCAATAAAAAAAAAGAGGATTTACTAAGTAGACTATATTCCAAGGAGCATTGGGGGATGGGATAAGGAAGGAGATTGATACAGTAGTAAAGCAAAATTCACGACCTTGGAGAGTGCCATGGATATGCCTGAGTGGTTCGGAATTGTGAAGTATAAGGAATTCTCTAGGTAGAAGGCAAAGGAAGCATAACATTTATTCAGACTCCAGAGGATCAAATCCAAGGACCAATGCCCCCAATTTGATATAGTAGCAATAATATTCCAAAACCGGCAAGCCTACCTCACTGTAGTAACCAGGAAATTATAACAAAATACTGTAACTCCCCTTGCTGCTAGGGCCTTCCTGTAAAAAGTCACTCGTGAATCCTAACTCTCTCCTAAAGCTCTGCTGACTCTAAGTTCCTTGATCCCTTCTACTCTCTCTTGTTCAGCACTCTCCATTCTGCAGTTTCTTTCTCAATGCTGGCGTGTCTACTGCCTCAACGTCTTCTTGATGTCTGCTTCTGACCCCTGCTGCTCTCCACTCTGCTACTTCCAGTTCTGGGCTCTCTTTTTATACAGTCCTAGCTGTCATCTGATTGACTAGAACTCAGCTCACATACCCTTGGCTCTGGTCTTAGCAACTCCCCTTGGAGCCCTGAGGGCTTCCCACCTCTCAAAAACTAGCAAACTAGCTTACTAACTAGCCTGGGGCCTTACATCTAGTTAGCAAAAAGGTGTAAACCTATCTCTAATCAAGTCTCTATTTGTTGGCCCCATCAGAGGCCTATTCAATGAGTGGGAAAGAGCTTTCACTTACTGATTGGCTTTATAATTTTTTTTTAAAGCACAAAATAAAGGACTTTTCACCAGAATTTTTCCATTTTAGGCTTAATATTGTGAAGTAATATAATGTAACAGCTAGGGCACTGAATCTGGAGCCACCCAGGAGGGGTAGCCATGACTTAGATATCAAAATTGCCCCAAACTGCTCCTGAAATTCCCTCTTTTATCATATTCTTCAGTTCTTTCCTTGGGCAGATTGGTACAGAGGGAAGGGTGTTGGCTAGTGAGTTAATGGTCCTAGTTTCACATTCTACCTCCGTTACTTACCTGTATGATCTTTGACAAGTCACTTAACATTTCTGGCCTTCAGTTTCCTTATCTGTAATATCAGGGGATTGGGTTACTATGGTGCTTTCCAACTATAAATTTAAGATGTTTATGTTTCACTGATCCTGAAAGTGTTGGACGAGGAGTCAAGAAAACTCAAGTTCAAATCTGGTCTTAGACACTTATTAGCTATGTGACTCTGGGCAAGTCACTTAACATCTTCCTGCCTCAGTTTCCTCATCTATAAATGGAGATAATAATAGTATCTTGCTGTGAAGATCAAATGAGTTAATATTTGTAAAGCCCTTTGTAAACTTTACAGGGCTATAAAAATGCTAGCTATTATCTTACTTTTTCTTTGTTCTCACCACAACTTCCATTCTCTCTATCTTTCCATACTCCCTCAGTCTATCACTCATGTTTTGGCTTCACTTTCTTTCCTGAAGGAAAGATTTGATTTCACATTTTGAGCATGAAGAAGCACCATGGATGCTGGAATAAGAAGGCCCAAAGAGCTTTCTAGCTTATCAGGAGCTTTCCAGTGAGATGCTGGACCCAGAGCTCAGAGGAAGCTGAGGAGATGCCCCTCTCAGGTTAAGTTCATCACCTCTAATATCTTCAAAGAGCTGCTGACTTGAGCCATTATTGACACCTGCTTCCTCAGTATCCTCTCCCCTATGATCAGAGGGCCTGGGAGCAGAATACCAAACTCTTCCCTACGGCCTCCTTTAGAGAGAGCAGAAACTGACTCAGCTCACTTTGCTTTACGTGTGTTACTCTGTCTGGTTTCAGTTTCACAGAACAAGATGCCCCTGCATGGGGTAGTGTTTGGTACTCCCTGGTGTCCCATCCACCTCCTTTCCTGCCTCTTTTTGTCTTCCCCTTTAGAATGTAAACTCCTTAAGGCCAGGGGCTATCTTTCTTTTTATTAGTTGTAGCCCCAATTAATTGTAATTGTAGCATGGTGCCTGACGTATAGTTTGCTGTTGTTTGGTTGTTTCAGTTGTGTTTGACTCTTTGTGACCTTATTTGGGGTTTTCTTGAAAAGATACTGGAGTGGTTTGCTATTTCCTTCTCCAACTCATGTTACAGATGAGGAAACTGAGGCAAACAGGGTTAAGTGACTTGCCCAGGGATATGTAACTAATGTCTGATTTGAACTCAGGTCTTCCTGACTCCAGGCCTAGTACTCTATCCACTTTACCACCTAGCTGCCCTCTGACACATAGTAAGAGCTTGAAAAATGTTGATTGAATTGTATTGAAGGAAAAGAATAGTACCCTAACCAGCTCAACATTGTGATGTTCTCCCTCCACTATTGAATCCTGTTCTTCCTTGTTCTATTGCCATCTAAACCTGGCTAACCTCTAACCTTTGATCATTCCCACTATCTACTTTATTCTGTACCTGAGAGGCAATGTTGCTGTTGGTCATCCTTTGTACTGGAGGAAGACCAATGACATCAAGAACTGACTGATGTCTTGCCTGGCTTCTAAGTTGGATTTAAATGAGGCAGGGTTTTGTAAAGTTGCCAGCCTTTTTCTTTCTTTGAGAGTCATCAAAGTCCAGTGGCAAGACAAAAGTGAGGATGACTGTGGTATCTTCAATGTCTGACCAAACTCTAAGCACTCCACAATCAATCAAGCCTCACTTGGTGATTGCTTGGGTTTTGATGGCTCAGAGTGAGTGTAAATAACAATTATTTCTGTTTTGGCCAGAAACTCTGAGGGTCTTTCCCACCCAGCTTGATTATTATTATTTTTTTTGACTAGGTAAAAGAAGACTTTTTTTGACCTCATTTCTTACCTAGCCTTAATAACTGAGGCATTGCCTCAGATGAACTGAGACCCGAGAAAGACCTTAGCTTAACTTCTCCCACTGCATCTGGGGCCATCTCCAGTCATCATAATCAATATTTTGCTACTAGAGCCAGATGCCTCCAGAGCAGAAAGTGAGGCTGGTGACTTTACAAAGCCCTGCCTCACAAATCCAATTCACTTGCAAACCAAGTGACATCCAAGTCCTGACATCATTGGTCCTCTTCAAGAATGAAGGACAAACAACAAAAACAAACAAACACTCCACGGTACCTTCTTCAGCTGCCTTCAAGCCAGTTGAAAAAACTTGTTCTCATCCACCCATTCCTCCAGGGAAGTCTTCATATGCTTTGGGTTGGCATCTCCATAACTTATCAACAGGCTCGTTGGCGACCCTCAACCTGGTTTAGTCCATCTGCTGAGATAGTTTACTGGATGTGGCCACTGCATGCTGCAGCTTCTTAGAGCCACAGGTGAGAATTCTGTATTTGAGAGGCAATATGGCCGAGTGAAAAGGAGTACTGGGCCTGGAGTTAGGAGCCCTAAATGGGGATCCTGCCTTGAGTGTCTCATAGCTGTGTAATCTAGGCTGAACCACCATATTTTTCAAAGGCCTTAGTCTCCACATGAGGCTAATAATGTGTGTCTCAAAGGCTGTTGTGAGCAAAATCCTTTGGTAACAGTAAATGCCATAGATATATAAGCTAGATTCTTCCTGTTCCAATGAAATGGAATGATTGACCACCTGGAGGAAGTCCTGTAACTGCTGATTGACTCTAATTCCTATCCAAGTTATGTAATCTTGTCTGGCTCCTCATTACTGCAGTAATCCTTTTATTCTTCTCTGTCTCCCCATCACATTCCCTCCAATACCTATTCTAAAACTTTTCCTTTTTCTACAACCTCCAGGCCCCTTTCCTCTGCCACCGACCTCAGGTCCTCTTTTATTGAGACAATAAAGTTATTAACTTTCTCATCTCCTTTATCTCACGCTTCAAAATCCCTCCACTTTGTTACCCACTGTGGTGGTTGTTTGGTTGTGTCTGACTCTTTGTGACCCCATTTGGGGTTTTCTTGGCAGAGATATGGGAGTGGTTTGCTATTTCCTCCAGCTATGGTCTAGTCACTGAAGAAGAGATTTCGCCTTGATCTCCTCTTATCATTTCTGTTTCTTCTCTACTAGTATCCTTGACTTCATCCCCTCTGACCTTCTCAGAAAGTTTACCTCATCAATTATCTCCCATTTCTCATCTTCATTCTCATCTTGTTTACTAGACTCCTTTCCAGAGGCTTATAAGCATACTCTGGTGTCTGATATCATCAAAAAAAAAAGCAAGCAAACAAAAAAAAAACCTTCTCTTGACTCTTATGTCATTAGAATGTAACATCAGGATGATAAAGATGGATTGCTACTGATTTCCAGTCAAGGTCTCCTCCTCCAGCGCCTTAGTCCACTGAGGGGGTTTTGCTCTGACCTCAGAACTAGTAGGTCTTGTTTTTGAGTGACAATGCAACCCTTCCCATCCTAGGTGCTGGAGAGAGAAAGTGAAACTGCTGTGGTAGTAGTAGAGAGAATTCATGTAAGGAAAGAGAGTCATGGGTCCCATATATGTAGTGAGGTTCACCTGTGGCGAGGGGCTCAGTGTCCTAGGGTGTGGCTCAAAGGGAGGCAGAATAGATATCTCTAGCCTCTTCTTCTCCCACCCTCCTCCAAGGGAGACTTTTATTTTTGCCAGGAAGGAAAGTGGGAGGTTGGGGCCAGAAGGTGCCACTCTTCTCTGCTCAGAGAGAGGGGATATTGGGCTAGAGGCATATCTATCCCCTTAAATATCGTTTGTCTGGAGTGTATGATTGAGTCATACCTTGGGTCATACATTGGGTCATAACTTCTCATCATGTTGTCATATGGGGGGGGGGTGGAGAAAGAGAACCCCAGGCTCTATATCCAAGGCTTGACCACTTTCCCACTTAATACAATTTCTACAATGTACACAAATAGAGAATAGCCAAAAACCCCATTTATCTAAATCATACCAAAACAGAAATCAAAGAAGGTATACATAGGAGAATATATTCCAGACAACACAGACTGAAGGAGTTTTCCCATAGGGAGCAATTGAACTCAATTTAGCCAAGAGAGAATCCAAGATTTCACCCAAAGGGAAATTCCCCAAAGTCTCTACTCCTGTAAGCTAGGGATAGGAGCATGATGGAGATTGCCAGCTCCTCTCTTGTCTTCCCAGAGTCTTTTCCTTCAACAACCAAAGCAGGTTTGGCATCTTTTATTTTGTCTCTTGAAGCTGGAAGCTGACTGATTACTACTAACACAGATCTCCATAGGTTAGTTTCAACTTCAAGAGTTCTGAAGAGGGAATCCTGTAGAAGAGTCTGAAAAGGGTGACTGGCTGAGAACTGATGCTCTGGCCTCTCGCCTATGCCTTGACTCCTCATGTAGGGCACTGCCTTCATCTCTACCGGTAAAGCAAAGAGTCCCATAAAAATGGGCTTTGGAACAAGGGTTACTGGAAGCTGTGGTAGAGAAGCTATTGTGAAATCATCAGCCCCGGATTTCTGGACTGAGTCTGTGTAGGCAGACATTTCTGTGCCTATCATTTACTGCTGAAAATCCCCTTCAGGTTGCAGATGGAGTCTGGTGATTTTCATCTCTTTCCCCCTTCCCTTCTTTCTCTCCTTAGAGCACCTTTGAATCTGGTACCTATCCCACCTCCACAGGTGGTAAGCCTACCCTGCTTCTTCAAAGTTTATTTACTTTTCTTTGTGTAAATATTTACATCATAGCAATTGTAATAAACCACTGACATGGCTAATCTTTATGTATCATTTCTCAAATGCTGGGCGTGGGGTATGGGACAATGATGAAGAATGGAGAGAAGTTTAAAATTGTAGCATTTTTCCAAACATAGGTCTTTGAATGAGGGCTAAGAGTTACTGAAAAGAGTTACTGATTCATTTTATGATGTAGGAACTCAGGATGATGAGTCTTCCTGATTTAGACCCTGCACTCTAGCCACTTCGCCACCTAGCTGCCCTGCTACAGAGCCAAACCCCATACTGTGTGGAGACTGGGGTGGTGAGGATCCCCTTTGTTACCATGATGCTCTGTATTGGTAGGCAAATGAATCTAGGGTTTCGAGCAAATGGTTAAATGGAGCAGGCTGGGCTATACTTTGTTGTATTATCTCCTAGGAACAAAACCTCTGACTTTTGTGGAGTTATTTTCTCCAGCAGGAAAGTGCTGGTTTTTCTACACGTGATCTGGAGCTGGTTCTACTCTCATCATATAAAATGCTCAAGGTTGCTTGTACTTGGTGTTGCTATCAGGGTTAATTGTTATCTTCAGATTACTGTTTTTAGTGAGCAAACCATTCTGCCACTTAAACACATAAATCATTAAGTCAGGAATAGAAAAATAATGTATTAATTTGCTGACCAATGTTGACTTGAGCTGGTTGCCGAAATTAAACCATAACCACAGCCAACTCTTAGGGCTGATGTAGAAAGTGAGAAGGTCTGCGTTTTGGCCTCTGCTCTGCTGCTTACTGTAACACTACACAAGTCACTTCACTTGTATGGGTTTACATTTTTCCTGATATATAAAATTGGGCAAGTGCGTGTGTATATGTGTGTGTGTGTGTGTGTGTGTGTGTGTGTGTGTGTGAGAGAGAGAGAGAGAGAGACAGAGAGAGAGAGAGAGACAGAGAGAGAGAGAGAAAGAGAGAGAGAGTGCACAGTTGTACACAGAGATTTCTATTCCCATTACAACCCACATACACAGCCTACCCTGATAGAACAAGTCATTTAAGGCCATTTCAATGTATCTCTAACTTCAAATTATTGATAATTGAGTCTGAATTAGGAAAAGAGTGTGAATTACACAATAATGTAGCCAGATTTCCAACTTTATTGCCTTTTGGCATCCTTGCTTTCTCCTTCCCTTCTTCCTTCCCTTCTTTCCTTCCTCCCTCCCTTCCTTGCTTGAAGGAAATTTAGAGGAATTTTAAGAGGCAGAAGAAAGGAGGGAGTGTATTTCGGACTTGGGGAATGGGCTGTGAAAGGCACCACAGGGCCCCTTTCCTTACCAATGATACACAGTCCCCAGAATTCTTGGTAGAAAACAGAGGAATAGACTATGTTACTCATCTTCAAAAGCCTGGCTTGTTTGGCTTTTTAAATTGTATCCTTCATATAAGTGCCCTAGGGTACAAGGCCCCCAAATTAGCACATTAATTATACTAAGTAAAACATTATGGAACAACAGCTGCGACTAATGAACAGAGAACAAGTGTTATAAATGCTTGTTGTAGTGTTCAACTTGAAACAGAATAGCAGGAAACAATATTTGTAAAGAGGGAAAATACAAGTGGCAGCCTCTCAACCCAGTCAGTACAACACATGATCTCTGTTCAGATCAGTGCATCTCTTTCTGCCTGTGAATGAAGGGCCTAAACCGCAATTCAGCCTCTCTAACATCTGAGAGGCAGGCCAGGTCTCTCCTCTCTCTCTCTCTCTCTCTCTCTCTCTCTCTCTCTCTCTCTCTCTCTCTCTCTCTCTCTCTCTCTTCTCTCTCTCTCTCCCTCCCCCCCTTTCTCATACACACTTACTCTGGATGTAATTGTAAGCAAATCAGGAGATTATATAGAGAGTAAATGACAAATTTGGATATTTAAGTATTTTTTATGATAAATAGTTTTGTCAGTATACATTTAGCAGTTCATTCTGTAAACAGTGTAGTATGGTGGATGGAGTATTGGACTTGGAATTAAGAAGACCTGGATTAGAATACTTCCACAGATACTTATTAGCTGTATATACATATATACACATACATATATACACACACACATATGCACACATATACGTATGTATATATATGTTTAATATTCTATTTTGAGAAGTGATTATTTTTCTATTGTATTGCTAACCAATTATTAAATTAGGATTGAGGTTTTTCTTTTCTATTTCCTCATTCAAGGACCAGTCCCTATAGGTTATTCAGCCAGTCTCTGAAGGACAAGGCTGATAGACGAGATTGGTTTAATATGTGGGGTACATGTTCCATGATCTTGGGTGGGACCCCACCCAACAAGGAGACTTTACTTTTATTTATAGTATAAACAAAATATAATCTAGGTGAATTCTAGTTCTGAAGTGTTAAGCCCATGCTCTTCTACCTTTCCACTGGAGTCTAGGGGAACCTAGCTCATTAAGGAGAAAACTAACCAGAGTGGTCTGGGTAGAGATGGATTCCTTTGTCCAGATTTCTGGAGGTGGCTGGGTCTCATGATCACACCCTGTTCTCAGGAGGAGGAGCTGAAGACTTTTAGCCTCCTTAACATGTCTATCCCCTCATTAATTGTTCACTGATCAAGGTTGATTTTCACCTGTCAGGGGGTATCCCTTCTTCTAAAGGTATTTAATCACTGAAGGATCTCCATGGTTTTGTCTTTGGTTACCAAGAGAAACCACTGACCATCAATTTATTGATTATCAACTAGCCTAATTAATAAATTGATTATTAATAATTACCTATGTCTTTTGGGCTTTTCATTTCTTTCAAATGCAATTCATTTTTGACCCTGTTCACACTAGGCAGTGATTTAAAGAGACCTGAGGGAGGGAGGCCTCTGCTCTGCTGCTTACTGTGACACTGCACAAGTCACACTTGAGAACCAGGCAGTTTGCGCAGTGTTCCTCACTTCCAAGGACTGCCCTGGTTAAAAGGACCAAAGATAGGCTACATGCCTAAAATTTTACTAAGTTTATAAATAAGCATTTAGTCAGAATATAAAAGGGAGTTTGGGGGGTGGAGCCAAGATGGCAGAGAGAAGCCAGGAAGTTGCCTGAACTCTCCCCAGTTTCCCTCAGAAACAATGTTAAATCAAGTCTCTAAAAGAATTCTGGAGCAACAAAATCCACAAAAAGATGGAGTGAAACAATTTTTCAGCCCAAGATAACTTACAAGGACTTCAGGAAAGGTCTGTCTCACTTGGGTAAAATAGGATTGCAGCCCAGCACAGGCAGTGTCCAGGCAAGCCAGTTGGAGGCTCTTAGCCAGAGCACAGGAGTGTTGAGACTCTGGGCAAGCCATTGTAACTGCCCCCCAGCTTTGCTAACCCAGACCCATTGCTTCTTCTTTGGTAACTGAATTGTGATTTGGTCTGTTTATATTGTCTCTGTAATTTGTTTGTATTTGCTCTGAAGTTCAGGGTACTGGCTTTTCCTCCTGAACTAAGTGATACACACACACACACACACACACACACATGCGCGTGCATGTGTTTGATTGTGTGTTTGATTAAAGTGACATTGTTAACCCCTTAAAGTTACTTTCCTTGGTAAAGCAGATTAAAGAATCTTTGTTGGCAGCTCTTGTTGCTAGTCTTGCTGGGTCTTACACCTCAGCTGCTAGCCACATTGTTGTTGTTACATGCAGAAAGGCAGAAATATTAAATGCATCATTTTCAGATCATGATGCAATAAAAATTACATGTAATAAAAGGTCATGGGAAGATAGATTAAAAATTAATTGCAAACTAAATAATCTAATCCTAAAGAACGAGTGGGTCAAATAATAAATTATAGAAACAATCAATAATTTCATCAAAAAGAATGGCAATAATGAGACAACACACCAAAATTTATGGGATGCAGCCAAAGCATTACTTAGGGGAATGTTGTATATCTAAATGCTTACATGCATAAAATGGAGAAAGCACAGATCAATGAATTGGTCATGCAATGAAAACAGCTAGAAAAAGAATAAATTAATAATCTCTAATTAAATACCAAATTAGAAATTCTGAAAATCAAAGGATAGGTTAATAAAATTGAAAGTAAGAAAACTACTGAACTAATAAGTAAGACTAAGAGTTGGATTTGTGGGGAAAAAAACCCGATAAAATAGATAAACCTTTGGTTAATTTGATTTAGAAAAAGAAAACCAAATTGTCAGTATCACAAGTGAAATGGGTGAATTCACAGAAAAGTAAATAATATATCTAAATAACCCCATTTTAGAAAAGAAATTGAGCAAGTCATCAATGAACTCCCTAAGAAAAAAATCTCCAAGGCCAGATGGATTTGCAAGTGAATTTTACCAAACATTTAAAGAGCAATTAATTCCAAAACTACATAAAATATTTGGAAAAAATAGGTAAAGAAGGAGTTCTACCAAATTCCTTTTATGACACAAATATGATGTTGATACCTAAACCAGGAAGAGCCAAAGCAGAGGAAGACAACTATAGACCAATTTCCCTAATCGATATTGATGAAAAATTTTAAAATAAAATATTAGCAAAGAGATTACAGCAATTTGTCATCAGGATAATATACTATGACCAGGTGGGATTCAATATTAGGAAAAATATTAACATAATTGACCATATCAATAAGAAAAACAATAGAAATCATATGACTATCTCAATAGATGCTAAAAAAGCTTTTGACAAAATACAGCACCTATTCCTATGAAAAACATGAGAGTATAAGAATAAATGGAGCGTTCCTTAAAATGGTAAGTAGTATCTATATGAAACCCAGTGGCTAGCATTATCAATAATGGAGATAAGCTAGAAGCTTTCCCCAGTAAGATCAAAGATGCCCATTATCACCACTATTATTCAACATTGTACTAGTAGTGTTAGATCTAGCAATAAGAGAAGAAAAAAAATTGAAGGGATTAGACTAGATTAAACTATCACTCTTTGCAGATATGATGGTTACTTAGACAATCCTAGAGAATCAATTAAAAAATTATTCAAAATCATTAACCACTTTAGGAAAGTTGAAGGATAGAAAACAAGCCCATATAAATCATCAGCATTTCTATATATTACCAACAAAGATCAGCAAGAAGAGATAGAAAGAGAAATTTCATTTAAAATAATTGTAGACAATATAAAGTATTTGGGGGTCTATTTGCCAAGACAAATCCGGGAACTATATGAACATAATTACAAAGCTCTTTTCACACTGTCAGACTTAAATGATTGGAAAAATATCAATTGCTCATGGGTAGGCAGAGCTAATATAATAAAAATGGCAATTCTACCTAAATTAATTTACTTATTTAGTGCCATATCAATCAAACTACCAAAAAATTACTTTATAGAGCTAGAAAAATAATAACAAAATCCATCTGGAAGAACAAAAGGTCCAGAATATCAAGGAAATTAATGAAAAAACATGCAAAGGAAAGTGGCCTAGCTGTATCAGATCTAAAATTGTATTATAAAGCACAAATCATCAAAACTATTTGGTACTGGCTAAGAAATAGATTGGTGGATCAGTGAAATAGGTTAGGTACACAAGACACAGTAGCCAATGATTATAGTAATCTACTGTTTGATAAACCCAAAGACTCCAGCTTCTGGGATAAGAACTCACTATTTGATAAAAACTGCTGGAAAAACTAGAAAATAGCATGGCAGAAACTAGGCATAGACCAATATCTCACACCATGTATATTAGATAAAATATAAGATATATAGATATAAGATAAGGTCAAATAGGGTACATGATTCAGACATAAAGGGTGATACCATAAGCAAATTAGGAGAGCAAGGAATAGTTTACCTGTCAGATTTATGGAGAAGGGAAGAATTTATGACCAAACAAGAGATAGAGAACATTATGAAATGCAGAATGGATAATTTTGATTATATTAAATTAAAAAGTTTTTGCACAAACAAAACCAAAGCAACCAAGATCAGAAGGAAAGCAGAGACACAGGAAACAATTTTTTACAGCAAGTGTTTCTGATAAAGGCCTCATTTCTCAACTATATAGAGAACTGAGTCAAATTTATAAGAATACAAGTCATTTCCCAATTGACAAATGGTGAAAAGATATCAAGCAGTTTTCAGATGAAGAAATTAAAACTCTCTATAGTCATATGAAAAAATGCTCTAAATCATTATTGATTAGAGAAATGCAAATTAAAACACCCCGAGGTACCATCTCACACCTATCAGAAAAGGAAAATGATAAATATTGGAGAAGATGTGGGAAAATTGGGATACTAATGCATTGTTGGTGGAGTTGTGAACTGAGACAATCATTCTGGAGAGCAATTTGGAACAATGCTCAAAGGGCAATTAAACTGTGCATATCCTTTCCTTTGACCCAGCAATACCACTAGTAGGTCTGTATCTCAAAGAGGTAATAAAAAGGGAAAAGGACCTACATGTACAAAAATATTTATAGCAGCTCTTTATATGGTGGCAAAGAATTGGAAATTGAGGGGATGCTTATCCATTGGGGAATGGCTGAATAAGTTGTGCTATATGAATGTAATAGAATACTATTGTACTATAAGAAATGATGAACAAAACTGAGTATCATGCTCCAAGGCAAAATATGGAGTTTTAATAAAATAGAGGACTTTCAAGCTTTCTCAGTGAAAAGACCAGAGCTCAATAGAAAATTTGACTTTCAAACACAAGAATCAAGAGAAGCATGAAAAGGTAATCAAGAAAAAGAAATTGCAAGGGACTTACTAAAGATGAACTGTTTTGTTTACATTTCTACATGGAAAGATGATGTGTATGATTCATGAGACCTCAATATTTGGGTGGCTGAAGGGAATATGCATGTGTGTATATGTATGTGTATATATGTATATGTTTATATATGCGTATGAGTAGGTATATAGGTTTATATGTGTGTATATATACATGTATGTGTATGTATATATATGTATGTATATATATTTACAGAGAGA
>CM053622.1:232063333-232085939 GCA_028646595.1 Phalanger gymnotis | reverse complement strand
TTTTTTTTTTTCATGCAACTAGAAAATAAGATGCACAGGCAATGGGGCATAGAGATTTATCTTGCCCTACGAGAAAGGAAGGGATAGGGGGATGGGAGGGGAATGGGGTGATGGAGGGGAGGGCAGACTGGGGAACAGAGCAACCAGAGTGTACGCCATCTTGGAGTGGGGGGGGGTGGAAAAGGGGAGAAAATCTGTAATTCAAACGCCTGTGAAAATCAATGCTGAAAACTAAACATATTAAAAATAAATTTAAAAAAAAAGAGAAAAAAAAAGAAATGATGAACAGGCAGATTTCAGAAAAATCTGGAAAGACTTGAATGAACTGATGCTAAGTGAAGGGAACAGAACCAGAAGAACATCATATGCAGTAATAGCAACATTGTGTGATGATCAATTATGATTGACTTAGCTCTTGTCAGAAATACAATGATCCAAGCCAGTTCTAAGAGACTCCTGATGGAAATTGCTATCCACATCCAGACAAAGAAGTAAGGAGTCTGAATGCATATAGAAGCTGTATTATGAAGACAGAATTTATGATTTCAAAGAGAATCATATATATGTCTGAACGGTTCAGAACCACAGGATATAAGGAATTCTCTAAGTAGAAGGCAGAAGAATTAAAGCATTTATTCAGGCTCCAAAGTAACAGACCCACTAACCAGCCTCCCCATTTTGATATTTTGTTCAAAAGCTTCCAGTCCCAACAAGTCATCCTCACAAGAGTAATCAGGAGGCCACAGAAATACATGATGGTATTAAACCAAATCATATTCATGCTTCCCCTCTCTGGTAAGAAGATTACCCACTGGCCTCAAGTCCTTGCTCAGCACTCCTTGGTCCACACACGGGTCGGGTCGGCTCTGCTTCCACAGCTCCTGCTTTGGCTTCTGCTTTATCTTCAGCTTCGGCTGTAGCTGTCTCTGGCTCCAACAGAAAATCAATCTTCAAGCTGTCTTCTCTCCTCTTGTCGAGTTTTTGACTTCATCAAGCGTTGCCTGAATGACCAGAGCTTATTGGTTCTTGAGGTGGCCCTCCCCTTAGGACCCTGGGAGGTTGACATCTACATAGATTAGGTTAACACCTAACAGGGCATGGCTCTGGAGTTAACACCTCCCCTTAGCCAGCCCCACCTTGGGCCCCACCTCAGTCATCGATCCACACCCACATAGGTTCCACACCTAATAGGGCTCTGGGCCTGGGGCTTAGCACCTAGTAAGGTTTAATGAAATACATTGAGTTACTCAAAGAAAACAAAGGCCATTTTGATTACCAACACAGAAGCACATTCTTTTCATTTTTTTGGTTGTCATTTTTTATTGCTTTCCCCACTTTGTTCTGTTTCTTCTTTCACAACATGACTGTTATGGAAATATATTTACATGATTGCACATGTATAACGTATACCAGATTGCTTGCCATCTTGGGGAAGGGGGATGGGAGGAAGAAAAAAAAATTTGAAACTCAAAATCTTATAAAAAATGAATGTTGAAAACTCTTTACATATAAATGGAAAAAAAATACTATTTATAAAAAAGGGAGTTTGATATTCAGTGAATATGTGAAGCTTACAAACTCACCAATTATCCATAGGTAGATAAAACCATATGGCATCAGGCTCCTCAGGCCTATCCAAAGGTATAATAACTCTTTTTAAGTGATTCAATTGTGAGTTAGCTAATAGACTCTTTACCTTCCCCCAGAAGCCCTAACTTACTACAGCAGAAGGAAGACTTTGTCATCCTAAGTCATTAGTTTATTTTAGAACTAGGGTCTTGACTAGGACATGGCTACAACGCTATATTCAGATGCTGAATAATTTTTAATTTTTCTTTTGCTACTGAAGGCAAGCTATTGAAAGAAAAATAATCAGCAACCATAATTCATACATATTATCTTCTCTCTTGTAAATTTCTCTTCCTCATGAAGAAACAAACTGTGAACTAAACTTCTTTATGACTGTAGAAGAGGTATGGACTTTCATAGAAAATAAGAATCAGCAAGTTAGTTTAATAAAATAGCTCAGTTTGTAGAAAGGCCTTGTTTGCTACTGGGAAAATCCAAAACTCTTTTTTTGCAATGGAATTGAATTGATGGGAATTTAAGGACTTTCTACCGTTCAACTAAAGAAATATTTATTGCATATCTATTAAGTGAAAGCGTCATGCTAGATAGTTTCTCTGTATTGTGCAAAGACAGATAATTCAATTCAAGGAACACTAATTAAGATGAAAGCTCTAGGCCAGATGCTAGGAAAGATACAAAGTTTAGATATGAGATAATCTCTATCCTCATGGAGCTAACAATCTAGCATGGAGTCAAGGAACATAGATAGATGACTATAATATGCAACAAAAAGTATAGGACTTGGGGCATCTCCTGACATGTGGGTTCCTGGAAACAACCCAGGAACTCCCTTTTCGTTGCTTAAATGGAGTAGGGAGAAAGAATTGTGTCAGTCCAAACTTTTATTTTACTTAGAGTAACAAGGTTTCTTTTAGCTTCCACAAATGCCAATCATGGGTAATATATAGAGAAGAATAAAAAGAGCTTAGGACTTTTTTTTTTTTGGAAGCCCTCTAGGAGTGAACATTCTCTCAGATTCATAGTTGATAAGCCCCTACAAATGTGTGTACTTTTACTAGGTCAGTCAGAGGACAAATTAGTTCAAATCAAAAGACATTTACTCAAACGACATAGCTGAATAAGTGAAAGGAAATGCCCTTCATACTTACAGGAGTTTATTCTTCCATAGATGACTACAGCTTTTCCAGTATACATTCTCCTTGACCTCTTTGGAGCACTTAATGGATTCACACACAGGGAATGCTTGTAACCAGGGAACATGCATGATGAAAGAATATAATTAAGAACTAGTGAAAACCAGTTTGATTGGTATGATCTTAGTGTCACCGCCCCACCCCCCTCCACTCCCAGAGACTGGGAATTACCTCCTACCTTCCCTGACCCTCATTTCTCACTCCTTATTAGGCAATTTAGAAGATACGCTCATTTCATTGTTCCTTTATACTACTAGCTTCCTCCATGGGTGACAGAGTAATTGCCTATTAATGACATATTGGCACTTTGTCTAAAACTCTCTATAAGTTTGAGCCCCAAAAGGCTATGGGCCTTTAGAGTGTTAATACCATTGCAACTGGATGTCTAAAGCCCTTAGACTAAGGACCATGGATGCCACACTCTAAAATTATTCCCCATTGGCCTCTGTTCTCCTCCTCCATTTGTGAATTTGATTGATTGTATCCAGGTATGACATTGCTGCTCTTTATCTCAATCATTCTCTCCCCTTCTGCACTACTAGAGTGTGTCTGGTACAACCCCTTCCTTCAGTGTTGTACAGCTGCCAGTGTTCCTTGGTGATGCCATTACATCAACCTCTTCTGGGCATTTCTGCTTTCTGATGGGTTGTATCAGTTAGGCAATAATAACAATGTAGATGATAATTGTCAAAATGCCAATGTAGTTCTGTATTGCAAAGTATACAAGACTCTCCACATAGAAGGTAGAAAAAGTAAACCATTTATTCAGACACCAGAGAACCATATCCCATAAGCCATCTACCCAATCCATCACAGCTGCAAAGTATTTGATGTATAACATCACGACATGGAGCCTCACCATCCCCAAACCTCTCAGACCACCTGCTGGGGTCTTTCCAAAAAATAAACTCAAAATGCAGGTGTCACAGTCTGTTCAGCTATCAGAGGTCAACTTGCATTACCTCAGTTCTAACAGTCACAATGGTCATTAACAGCATTACAGCTCTCTCTCTCTCTCTCTCTCTCTCTCTCTCTCTCTCTCTCTCTCAGCATTTCCTGTGACATAACTTCCTTTTCCTCTCAGGAAGCTCCTCCCACTATATGTGACTCAGGCTTCATGGTAAGCAGGTCACATGGCCTATTAATGGGTGGGGAAGATCTTCAAATCTAAATTGCTATTACATGGGCATATCCACTGAACTGCTGCTGCTTTCTATAGCCAGATTCTGTTTTTTGCTAGCTGCTTTGATACTTGTTAGGGTTTCAGCTCTGAAAAACATATAGTTTCAAGGCTGTTCCAGTTCTTCTGAGCTGCATACCCCAGCCAGCCATACTTAGGAGTCTGATGACTAAATCCATTAGGTAACAGAATTAGTAAGTATTAGAAATGGTAGGTGAACTTGAGTTTTCTGATTCCAATTTCATTGCTCTACAAGAAACCAAAGAATCATAGAATTTCATTGTTGGAATGACCTCAGAGGCCCTTTAGTTCAACTGCTACCTGGAAAGGATCTCCAAGATACCCAGCATAGAAATTTTGACTTTGAATTCCTAAATTATAATAAGTTTATTAAAGAGCCAGCTAGGTCATATAGAACAGGGCTTCTTAAACTTTTCCACTTGCAACCCTTTTTGTTTGTTTGTTTTGGTAGTGTTTGTTGGTGTTACATGGCCTAAGGCCATGTGCAGTGCAAAATGCATGCTTTGTGTTCAGAACCAAGGCTGCAGTAAAATTGGGTACATACAACATGGGCAAGGGCTGCCAGAAACACCTCAGATTCATTATGCGTTTGACTTTTAATTAATTTTTGGTTGTTGCATGTTCAGAAACCTTTTACTATTGCCAAATTTTTCCACTCCTCCCAATAGGGTCCAGACCCACAGTTTAAGAAAAGCTGAATAGAAGACAGAGGGGTGGACTTGGTGTTAGTAAGATCTGAATCTAAATCCTCCTTTACATATTTATTAGCTGTGTGACCCAGGGCAAGTCATTTAACCTCTCAGCCTCAGCTTCCTAATCTGTAAGATGGGGAAAATAATAGCCCTTTCCTCTTAGGGTTGAAGTGATATTCAAATGAAATAACATACATTTATATTTACTTTGTAAACCTTAAAATTCTCTATATATGCTAGTTACTATTATTATTAAGCTTGTGGAATCTTCTTTTGAGAGCTCCTCAGTTATATTATGAATTACTTGAGATCAAGAACTAGGTCTTTTATCCTTTTTCATTAAAACGTCCATTATCTATCACTTCTTAGATTTGAATTAAGAGTTTCTATAACTTTTTCTTTTATTTCCAATTGCTCACTGCTATAAAAGACCATCTCTTTAACAGAAGTATTTGCTCTGTGGCTGCAAATTATGTCACATTAGTTAAGAGAATTAAAATGACAAATATCCTAAAGGGCAATGGGAAAAAAAAGCCACATAATGAGTTAAGAAGGTCACAATATTTACTAATGGTTACTTGAAGTCAAAGGTGCCATAAAAGACCTCATGAACTGACTTTATGAGTGGAAAAGATGATAAGTCAATCATGATGTAGTAAGAGAGACAGCAGATGAATAGCCCAAGTAGAACTTTGGTTCATCAAAAAGGCTAAAAGAAAAGAAAACCCTCCAGTGCATTGAATGGATTGTCTATGGGAGATTTATGGGGAAACTTGTATAAGAATTGCTTAGGATAAGAAGACATGGAAGCACTATGATCCACCTCATTAGAAGAATTTATCGTACTGATAAAGCACTGATCTATGAAAACATCAAGGAATAACCTGCCCAAGTGCTAGACATACAGATGATTCTCACCACTGGACACTGATCTTCTGCTGAGGTAGGGGCAATTCCTTTCTTGCCATCATATCCTAATGTTTTTAAGCCTTTAGCTGACATGTAAGAAGGGATGGTGATGAAAGAAAATAATGAGACCACTCCTCTCCACCTCCCCCAAGTCTTTTAAATTCAGTGTGTTCCTAAGTCACACAACAGAGTCATAACACCCATTTATACTGTGGGAAATGTTTGTTTTGTGTTTTTATTTCCCAAGTTGATTTAAAGTGTTGCAAAACTGCATTTCCTCATGTTTTAAAAGCTAAATAAAGATTTGTCACTGGAATTTGCATGTTGAAAATGTCAAAATAAATCACTTAAAAATAACTTTTAGATAAATAAGACAATATTACATTTAATTATTTCTTCTGCTAAGTTTCCAGAAATATAATTTTTTTTTATTCTGTGAATGATGTAAAGTAATAGTTGATATTTATTTAACATTATATAATTAGTAAAGTACTTTGTATATTTTATTTCTTTTGGCTCTCATAACAAAACTGTGAGATAAGTAGCATAGATGTTTTCATTTACATTTTCAGATCAAGAAATTGAGACGGATTAAATGATTTGTCCGTGCTCATTTAGCTACTGAATGTCCAAGGCAAGATTCAAACTCCCATCCATCGTAACTCCAAGCCATGGGTTCTTCTTATTTTAGTTTTGGTTGTTGTGGACCCATATAGCTAGTGAAGTCTGGTGAAGCACAATACTACTGTGTTTTGTCACATATATTAATACTTGAAGGAAATTCCAAAGGGAGGATAATGAAAATAAGGATGTATTTCCCCCCCATCTGTTAGAGGTAGATCTGTCAGTACAATGTTAGTTCAAGTTTGATTTGGGAATGAAATGGGACACTTGTATGTCACTGCAGAGTTAACAAAAGGAGATTTACTTAGCCATAACATAGCAAGGATATCAAACAAGGATACAATGGTACCTAGCTTCTCTACATATGGCTCCCCTTATCTCTGCATGGAAACAGAGCTGGTTAGCAGCACAGCCTATGATGATTCATAGTCTTTAAGGTCCTGATCTATGTAGATAGGACTTTTTAAAGCCCTTTGGTGATAAAGAAGTTGCTTCAAGGGAGACAAACATCAGTCAAGACCTGGGGACATTTTGATCACCTTTTTAGGAAAACTAATCCCTGTTGGGGAGTAGAAGAGGGAGCTCTGTAGATATTGGTCCTATCATATCATCCAAGCTCACAGATAAAGAACCCTTACAATAAGCCTAGGGCATTTTGCATTATTCCATATTGTCTTTTAATTGATTACAAATTATTAATGTCTTTTGAGGCTAATAGGGGTCAAGGTTGGCAATGAATTTTTTTAACTTCCAAAATTAATAAGCATCTTTTACATTTCCCCCTTAATTGAAAAGGAAAAAGAAAAAGAAAAACAAAACCTTTGTGAACAAATACAAACCATCTAGTAAAATAAATTCCCACACTGGCCGTGTTAAAAAATATTACATCTCATCCTACATCTTCCATCACTTTTGTGTCAGGAAGTAGGCAGGAGGCTTCTCTAGAATCATATATATATATATATATGTATGTATGTATATATACATACATATGCATACATATATATGTATGTATATATACATACATATATATATATATGTATATATACATATATGGGCACCTTCTTAGTTTCTGGTTCTTCACTACTACAAGAGCTGCTATAAATATTTTTGCATTCTTTTGTAAAAGAAAGAATATTTTCCCCTTTGAACTACTTTGTGGTATAGACATAGTAATGGTATTGCTTGTTTAAAGGGTATACATAGTTTGGTGACTTCATGGGCATAGTTCCAAATTTCTTTTCAAATGGCTGGGTGAATTCACAGATCCACCAACAGCACATTATTGTGTTTTCTCCTTCCCTCACAGCTCCTCCAACAGTTGCCATTTTCCCTTTTCATAGATTTTGCCAGTCTTATGATGGTGAGGTAGAACTTCAGCATTGTCTTGCTTTGCATTTCTCTACCTATTAGTAGTTTGAAGAATTTTTTTTCATATGGCTATAGATAGCATGAATATCTTCCCTTGAGAACTGTCTGTTCAAATTCTTTGACTTTATCAGATACAGAAAGGGGCAAAAAACCCCAGCCCCTGCCCCCAAGGAGTTGGTAATCTTTTTTTAAAAAAATGATGTGACCGTTCATATTTATACCTATTTAAAGCTTATCCTGGTATGTGGTGTGAGGTATTAGACTAAATCTAATCATGCTAAACTGCTTTCCAGTTTTCCAGCCATTTTTTTGGTCAGTTAGTGAGTCCTTACAACAGTAGGGGGGTCTTTGGGTTTATTGGATTGCTAAGTCTATTTACTCTCCCACAAAAACACACAAATATCAGAGGAAAAATTGGCACGTATTGGGACTATGTGTGAAGGGATACACATACAAAAAGCATGCATGGCCAGAGGTAAGATATAGAGAGGTACATATATAGGAAACATATATGGTCAGAGCACACACATGGATGGTTGTTCACATAAGGAACACATGTGACCAGGGCACACATATGGAAGGACAACTCATCTTTCCAATAGTTTTGCAGATTCATATGTATTCTGGTGATGTCATCATTTTGCCGACACTGGGCCTGTTCTCTGGTGATCTTGTAGTATGCTGCTCATATGGATGATGCTGCTGTGCTGAATGCTATCCACTGGATGTTGCTCTGCTTTCAGCTTCTGATTTAGCTGAAATCCTTGACTATATCTCCCTAGAGGCAAGAGCAGCAGCTGTCATGCTCTCTTAATTTAAAAACCATAGGGTTTTTTTTTTTTTTTTGGCTCTGACTCTTTGAAAAAAGGCAGAAATTCTTGCTGGGCACCAGGAAAATTTGTTTTCCTTGTTTTCTCTCGGTCTTGTTCCTTCAGAAGATAATTTTGTCTTTGAGGTCTTGTATCTTCCCAATAAGATATTCTTAGTCCCAGATGGCAAACTTTTAAGAACAAGAGTAGGGTCCTCCCAGTTACCTAATGCCCTCATGTTTAGTCTTTTTTTTTTAACTTCTCTTCCTGATCTAAGGGCTTGGGTTCCTCTGTCAGAGATCTCACTCTCCATTGTGATGAGCATTCGATAAGCTGCTGAACTTTAATTTCTTAATAACCCTTCTAATCTAATCTAATCTAATCTAACCTAACCATTAGATTCTAAGTGAGGTGAAGTTATGTTTTCAATAGCTACTATTCAGCTCTGGATTTTCTAGTTTTCCCAACAACGAAGTTCTTCTCTTTTCTCATATACATGAATAAAAGGCACAACACAAGCTAAACTTTAGGGGTATTCTGTCATTGTTTAACTCAATTCCCAGCTCATTCCTGTGCAGATACCTTCAGCCCAGGCAGAGAAGGACAGACTTCTCAATACTAAAAGCTTTCTAACTCAGAATGATTTCCTTGTAAAGCTGTGAGCTCCACATCACTGCATATATTAAAGTGAAAGCTGGATGACAACTTGTCATGAAGGTCATAGAGACCATTCCTATTCAAGTTTAGGGTGGACAGTTTGACCTCCAAGATCTCTTTCAATTCTGAGATTATCTATAATTTAATAGTTTTATTCTTTCCTTTGTTCACATTAAAGATGGATAGTATTTATAACAGAAGACACTCAAATTCTCATGACACTTCCTCCTTTCTCCCACCTAGAAAACGATGGTGGGGGTAGACCATTGAATAAAATGTCCAATTATGCTCTAGGGAAATACAACTCTGATACTGAGGAGGTTAGTAGCTTTGTGATATTCTGGATATGAAAGATAACCATCCTTCACTTCTTTGCCTCTTTTGCCTCTATCAGGAGCTCTTAAATAGTGAGAACAGCAAGGTCATAAAGGCAGTGAATAGTGAATCTGGTATTTACTCTGAGGTCCTCTGACTCCAAATCCAACACTCTTTCTACTCTTCCACACCGTCTCTGAAGTGTTGCAAGATTGCAACGTCAATAAACCGAAAAACCCCAAGCAAAACAGAACATTCATGGGAGAATATGAGAGAAAAGTAAGTAAATAGGGAGGAATGATATGAAGTACAGAAAGGGAGCTACCAGATTGCTGAGGCACTAAAATGTCATGTTAAGGAGCCTGAGTTTTGTTTTTCAACAAAAAAACTTTGATAATTTCTGCACTGAAACCTACATGTCTTTGGCACCAAAAATACCCTTATTTTATTTTGGTGTATCTGGATGTTTCATTGGCATAGGTTGTCTCTGTAACTAGTACTAGTAATACTACTAGCATTTGTAAGAGTCAAGATTTGACCTCAGCTTTTCCTGACTCCAGGGGCACTCATCTATGCACTATGCCACATTATCTTTTTATTTGTAGTTATACTATACCATGCCCTTGTGCATGGGGCAAATTGGGACTGATTACCAGAGGAGGACACCTCTCTCATTTGCTAGCAGGTTTATCAAAATGGCAGAACCATTCATTTTATTTCAATGAGTAACTCAGAAACTATGCCAATTGAATTCAACATACTTATTAAGTGCCTACTGTATACAAAGCACGGGGCTAGGCACTGAATACTGATCTGAAAGTACCCTAATATATTTTTCTTGCTAATTTTTCAGAGTGGAAGCAACTTGAATTTTCAACTTAAAGTAATTATTTAGCTCTGACCTGGGTTAGCTCGAGGACCTGTTGGGAGATCTTGGCAATCTGTTTGTAATGAAAGTTTTATTGCCTTTGAGTTGTTTAGAATTGCAAAATGGAAAATTTTTAGCCCTTCCTCAAAACATTCAGAATTTTTTCTCCTGGAAGCAAATCTGGGAGCTCATTGACATGAATGTAGTCTAATTTATTAGAATTATTAAAAAATTGTTGGGTCTCTTCTATTTTATTTTTATGACTTCAGCTTGAAAGTGCTCATGAAGATCCTTGTTCAGCGGGAAGCACTGGCTCTGTTTGAACAGTCAGAACACTGCTTGCTTCACTGGTCTGCTGCTTTGTGTCCCGTCCTCATCTCCCTCCCCTGCCTCTGCAAAGGATGGCATCTTTGCTGAAGAAATGCAACTGATGGGAACAAAAGATCATAGGATAGCAGATTGTAGCCCTCTTCCCTATTGTTGCTATACCTGTTCACAAAATAAGCCTTAATTTGTTAGTCTCTGAATATTAGAGGGGGAAGTTAGTCAATAAACATTAAGCACCTACTATGTGCCTACTTAGGCACTGTGCTAAGCTCTGCAGATACAAAGAAAGGTAAAAGACAATTCTTGCTCTCAAGGAGCTTATGTTCAAATGAGGAAAGAACCCACAAAAGAAAGTTGAAAAGGAGGGGGGTAGGAATGGAAGGTACCAAGTGCAGAGGCATAATGAAGTTAGATGGTTGGTTTGGATACACTTTTTAAATAGACATTCTGGCAGAAGCTCTTCACCTTCTTATCAGAGAAAGGGACAGCAAGGGCAGAACACACTAGTGATGTCTGGGTTCCAGGCCTGATGTGATCTTTCAGGATGGAAAGGCTCCTGTGTCATGATGGAGAAGTTCAAAGGAACACAGCTGTATGGGAAAGGGAGGAAGGGATCTCAGATAACTTTAGTTCATCACATAGTTGAATAAGACTCCTCTCTACAAAAGACCAAATAAATATCCCATCGGCTTTGGTTTGGACGACAGTGATAAGATCTGCACTTGACCAAAAAAAATTCCCTTACCTGTTTGCAAAAAAAAAAATATTAACATAAATTATGTTATATTTAATATAACATAAATATAAATAAAAACATAAATATATTGTATTATGATGGCTCATCATCACAATACTCACCTCTGTATATTCTCAGTAGGTCCAGAGGTCAGAGCTGAGAACCTGTATCTCCCTGTAGGCATCTAGGATAGTCACGTGGCATGAAATGTTTAGGTACACTCGAGAGTTTTGTTATTTCCTTGGATTAAAGCCATTCTCACTCTCCTCCCCCCACAAAAACTTGGCAAATGTGTGTGTGTGTGATATCCCTGAAGAAGACAGGGAAGACTTTATGTAGGAAGATAGGCTATAATAGTTTATAAGTTTCCTTTCTACACCCTTTCAATTAAGAAATTTAAAAAAATTAAAATAAAACCTGCATAACACATGTGCATAAGCAAGCAAAACAAATCTCCACATTGATTGTGTCCAAAGATATATGTCTCATTCTGCATCTTGAGTCTATCACCTTTCTGTCATCTGCTTCATCATTGGTCTTTTAGAATCATGATTGGTTGTTATATTGATGAGAGTTCTTAAGTTGTTCAAAATTGTTTTTCTTTACAATTTTATTGTTAATGAATAAATTGTTCTCTTGGTTTTATTCACATTACTCTGAAAAAGTTTATACAAATCTTCCCAGGTTTCTCTGAAGCCATCACTTGGATTATTCCTTAAAGCACAGTAATATTTCATTGCCCTGATGTACTATAATTTGTTCATCCATTCTCCTAATAATGGATACCCCCTTAGTTTTCAGGTCTTCACCACCACAAAAAGAGATGCTTTTAATACTTTTGTATCATAAGTCATTTTCCTCTTTCCTTGAACTTTTTAGGTAGGTAGCGACTTTTTAGAACCTTGGATATCTAATATTGACCCCAGTGGTCAAGACAACATCTTATGTGAGACCTGAAATGGAGGAATGGGGGTTAGAAAATCAAGGATGGGAAGAGTTAATAGTAGAATGGAATCTGGAATGAGCCCTATTCACTGTGCTTTGCAACTTGAATGACAGCTTGTCTCATGAAGTGATGGGGGAGGGGGGCTGCTGATAGTTACAGGCGGGATTGGTCTCCTCCAGGGCCTGGCTCAAAATATAGGAAATGGGCTGGGAAATAGAAGTCAGGGCATGGAGAAGACTGAAGAGGGTATGGAATGGGTGCTGGTTAGCATGCTTTGCCACATGACCAAGGCTTGGAGGGATCTACAAATCATACATAGGAGGATTCCAGAGAATACTGTTGTATGCTTATTGAGGAAAGTAGTGGGAAAAAGAAGAGGATGAAGGGATGGCCCCTTAAAAAAAGAGTCCTCTTGGAAGTCATCCTCAGGCTACCAGGACCATCTTAGATCATACACAGGCTAAAAAGTGGCTGGTATGATTGTAGGACAGGCTTGGAAACTCGGTGCTCTTATCTCTGTGGGAAATGTTATACCTGGGAGCAAATTGGAGGGATCTTTGTAACATCCAACACTGGCTACTGAGAAGCTGCTTTCTGTCTTTGCTGGTTTTCCTCTAAGAATTATCAGTGTGGCTGGAGCTGGGAAAGGGGACTGCTGCTGGACTTACTTGGAGAGAAAAACTTTGCCTTTATTTCTTCTCACCAGATCTTCTTCTAGTCCTAAGACACTGCTGGGATGGCACACTCATACTGGCTGCAACTGAAGAGACATTTTGTAGAACCATGATTGGAGACTCTCTAAAAGAATTATCAGTTGTTTCCAAAGCCCAATTCGTGCAAGAGTCTCCAACTGGTCAAAAAAGTGCCTTCTATTATTTGTATTGCCTTATACATGTAAAAGTCTGCCCCCAACTCTATTCCAGGGAACTAAGAACAACCTAGAGCTCCTTTTTGTTCATGGGGTAAACTGAAGGAGACAGATAATTTGCAGGAGACTTTATATGGAAAATAAGAGTGAACAAAAAATATCTCTTGGTTCTAGTTACACCAGTGATCACTGTCTGCCCCTGACCAGAGATATTGTCTGCAACACCTACTCAGCCAGGTAGCAGCCTGAATCTGGCCAGGTGAATCCCCTTATTTGTAATTTGCCTGAGACCCACTGACTCTCTGGGGGTGGTCTGAATAAAAATAATTACTGTAATTAGTCTCTTGGAAGTTTCCATCTGGATCAACTTAGTGATGCCAGAAGGTTCCTGTATTTGCTGCAGTTTTGCAGGGTCATTACTGTGGTTTCATCCTGCTGCTGGAAATGGTAGCTCTTCCCCTGTTTACAAAAGTTCTTTTTGGTACTATGTTGTGGCTGTCAATGTACTCATGTTCCTATTATTTGAACCTGGGTGTTCCATGGGCTACAATCTCCCAGAATACTGAAAATAACTCCCCATTCACATGTATATATATATATTTGTTTTGCTACTTTGAATATATATACATATTTATTTAGGGCTGAACCGCAAAATATAATGAACTCTCTATTTACTCAAAACTAAACTGTATTCAATAAACTAGAACATTCACATTTCATAATAACATAACAATTTATTAGCAGGGTAGCCATATGGCCTTAAATATAACATAACATAGCATACCCCGCACCTATACTTATTTATACATTCAAGGGATCCCAGGCCAGGGTCTTCCCTAGCACAGCACATCCTCAGGGGCAGCAGAGAACATAACACACTCCACCCCTAGGTCACAGTAGATTAAAATCCCCTCAATTCAAAATGAAGTGTCTAAGTAAAGTCCTCTTGGGGGTGTGTTCTTCTCCCTGTGCTGCTGTTGCAGGCTCCCACCCGGCACTTTCAGAAGAAATAGAGAAATTCCATTTAAAATAACTGTAGAAAATAACAGTATACCCAAGTATAGGTGGAGGGTATGCTACATTATGTTACATACTTTTGTGTCTGTTTAAGGCCATGTGGCTACCCTGCTAATAAGTTGTTATGTATTATGAATTGTGAATGTTTTAGTTTCTTGAAGCTCAATAAATCATCAGCATTTCTATATATTACCAACAAAGCTTAGTAAGAAGAGATAGAAAGAGAATTTTCATTTAAAATAACTGTAGACAATATAAAATATTTGGGAGGTTACTTGCCAAGACAAACCCAGGAACTATACGAACAAAATTATAAAACACATTTCACACAAATAAAGTCAGATCTAAATAATTGGAAAAATGTTAATTGCTCATGGGTAGGCTGAGATAATATAATAAAAATGACAATTCTACCTAAATTAACTTACTTATTCAGTGCCATATCAATCAAACTACCAAAAATTATTTTATAGAGCTAGAAAAAATAATACAATTCATCTGGAAGAACAAAAGGTCAATAATATCAAGAGAATTAATGAAAAAAATGCAAAGGAAGGTGGTCCAGCCACACCAGATCTAAAATTATATTATAAAGTAGCAATCATCAAACTATTTGGTATTGGCTAAGAAAAAGATGGGTCGATCAATGGAATAGATCAGGTACATAAGACATAGTAGCAAATGACTATAGTAATATACTGTTTGATATCCCCAAAGATTATAGCTTTTGGGATAAGAAATCACTAGTTAACAAAAACTGCTAGGAAAACTAGAAAATAGTATGGCAGAAACTAGGCGTAGACCAACATCTCACACCATATACCAAGGTAAGGTCAAAAGGGGTACATGATTTACACATAAAGGGTGATACCATAAGCAAATCAGGAGAGCAAAGAATAGTTTGCCTGTCAGATTTATGGAGAGGTGAAGAATTTGTGACCAAATAATAGAGAACATTATGAAATAATTTAATAATTTAAATAATAATTTTGATTACATAAAATTTAAAAGGTTTTACACAAAGCCAAAACAGCCAAGATCAGAAGGAAAGCAGAAAGACGGGAAACAATTTTTATGGCAAGTGTTTCTGATAAAGGCCTCATTTCTCAACTACATAGGGAACTGAGTCAAATTTATAAGAATATAAGTCATTCCCCAATTCCCCAATTGACAAATGGTGAAAGGATATGAGCAGGCAGTTTTCAGATGAAGAAATTAAAACTCTCTATAGTCATATGAAAAAATGCTCTAAATCACTATTAATTAGAGAAATGAAAATTAAAACACTCTGAGGTACCACCTCACACCTGTCATATTGGCTAATATGACAGAAAAGGAAAATGATAAATGTTGGAGAAGATGTAGGAAAACTGGGACGCTAATGCACTGTTGGCTGAGTTATGAACTGATCCAACCATTCTGGAGTACAATTTGCAACTATGACCTAAGGGCAATCAAGCTGTGCATACCATTTGATCCTGCAATAGCAATACTAGGTCTATGTATGTATGTATGTGTATGTAAGGTGGATTTGTTTTCTTTTTTAAGGTACTAGTTCCCAGGATCCATGGCCATAAACAATCTCACTGTGCTTGCATATCATTAAGTAACCAAAATAATATTAACAATTGAGCTTAACTAGTAAACAGCCCACTGTACCTGTACTATGCCTGCTCACCATGATATTGCTAAAGTTAATGTAAACTTGTGAGCTTGCTTTTTGGCATATTGTTTTCTTTGTGTGCTTCTCTATAAATCGAACAAGCACTGGTCAGCAAGCCGGGAATGTTAATGCTGTGTTTGTCTTGACCATACCCCATCAAGACTTAAGGGAATGCTGTAGGAGCTGGTGCTCCTACTCTTACTCTCACCAGCCCCTGCAAGAAGAGTAATTAGGCAGATGCTGTAGGAGCTGAGCTCCTCCATCTACTCCCAAATTGCTGACTTTGGGAAGAATAAAGTAAATCAATCTCTTATCATGTCTTTGCTGCTGTCCTCCTATCTTCCTAGATCCAGAGTGAACCTGCTAGACACTGGAGCCCAGAAGCTCCTGCATTTCAGTCTGTATCTTGAAGAGAGCATAAAAAAGGGAAAAAAATCTCTATATACAAAAATATTTATAGCAGCTCTTTGTGTGGTGGCAAAGAACCAGAAATTGAGGGGATGCCTGTTCATTGAGGAATGGCTGAACAAGTTGTGGTATATGAATGTAATGGAATACTATTGTGCTATAAGAAATGATTAACAGGCAGAAGCATACTATTTTCACTTTTTTTTTTGTTTTTCATAGCTTTCCCCCTTTGTTCTGTTTCTTCTTTCACAATATGACTAATGAGGAAATGTTTAACATGATTGCACATGTATAACCTATATCAGATTACTTGCTATCTTGGGGAGAGGAAATGGGAAGGAAGGAAGGATACAAAATTTTGAACTCAAAATTAAAAAAAAATGTTGAAAACTATCTTTACATGTAATTGGAAAGAAAATTAAAATACTATTTTAAAAAAAGAATGGGTTTGGTTTAAACATTTAATCGAATCTTGTGTTTGAATGTCAGATTTTCTATTCAGCTCTAGTCATTTCCTCAGGAGGTTTTGAGAGTCCTCTCTTTCATTAAATATCCATTTCCCCCCTGAAGGATTATACTCAGTTTTGCTGGGTAGGTTATTCTTGGTTGTAATACTAACTCCTTTGACTTCCAGAGTATAATATTCTAAGACTTCTGCTCCTTTAACACAGAAGCTGCTAAACCTTGTGTGATACTCACTGTAGCTCCTTGATATTTGAATTATTTTTTTCTGGTTTGACCTGAGATCCCTGGAGTTTGGCCAAAATATTTCTGAGAGTTTTCATTTTGGGAACTCTTTCAGGAGATGATTGGTGGATTCCTTTAATTTCTATTTTACCCTCTGCTTCTAAGCTATCAGGGCAATTTTCCTTTATAATGTCTTTAAATATCATGTATAGGCTCTTTTTTTGATTATGGATTTTAAGTAGTCCAAAAATTCTTAAATTAGCTCTCCTCAATCTATTTTCCAAGCCAATTGTTTTTTCCAATGAGATATTTCACATTTTCCGATGTCTCATGAAGAACTCATTAGTTTCTACTTGCTCAACTCTAATTTTAAAGAATTATTTTCTTCAGTGGGCTTTTGTACCTCTTTTCCATTTGGTCAATTCTGCTTTCTTAAGGAATTATTTGCTTCAGTGGATTGTTGTGCTTCTTTTACTGTTAGGTCAATTCTGGTTTTTTAAGGTGTTATTTTCTTTAGGTTTTTTGTGTGCCTCTTTTCTCATTTTTTAATAATTTTCTTGTATAACTCTCATTTCTTTCCCCAATTTTCCCTCTAGGACTCATCCCTTTAATGCTTCAAGAATTTTTGTATGGCTTGTGTCTAATTAGCTTTTTTTCCTTTGAGGCTTTATTTGTAGCTTTTTCACATTGTTGTCTTCTGAATTTATGTTTTGGTTTTTCCTGTCACTGTGCTAGTTTTTATGGTCAAGTTCTTTCTTTTGCTCATCTCCCCAGCCCATTTTTTTGGTTTTAAACTTTATGTTAAATTCGAGCTTTGTTCACCTGGGGGCTCTGGGAGGCACTGTCCCAAGCTTCAGGCTTTTTCATGTTGCTGTTTTCAGAGCTAGAGCTGGGTGCCTGCAAGTTGTCAGTGTTTCTAAGGTGGTGTGATCTGGTGAAAGGTGTGGTCACTGCTCTCTTGGTCTATGATCTTCTCTTTACCCAAGAGGGGTTCCTGCTCCTGTAGCCGCTAGCAGTAATGCTTCTCTTTAATTAGGAAGTGCAACCAGGGACCCTGCCCCTTTATAACTCAGTGAGAAGGATGTAATTTGTGAAGACTTCACAGGGAAAGAATATAGGGGCTACTCTCTGCTCATATTTCTGGAATGGGGAATGTCTGAGGGAATAGGAGAGGCTTGGAATTTAACCTGGTAGTGACTTACCTAACTTCTGGAAAGTCAGGGCCTGAAGCAGTAGGTTCCCCTCCCTTTTCCCTCACTCATTGCTAGCACAAGAATTTTACCAAATAGGGAGATAATGGACTACCTGTAAACTGCTTGTTGTCTGCTCCAGGAAGGTCCCCCCCCCCTTCCTCATTCCTTCTCTTTAACCATATCATCAACACATCAGTAGCCAAATAAGGAAAGTGTATATGGACTGGCTCTGCATTTTTGCACCTAGATTGTAAGCCTACCTCCCAGCCAATGGCAAGAAGGGATAGAGGTGGGTGGGAATCTTTGCCTTAAGGGTATACCTATTGATGCATTTCCTTTGAACCTTGCCTTCCTTCACTAGTTCATCCTAGTGGAGGCAATACCCAAATCTCCTGAGGTTTGTAAAATAAATTCACTTTGCTTCTGCCTAAAGATGCCTCTCCGATTATTTGATTTTTTTCTGTCCCATACATAACTGATCACAAGCACTCTTCTCCACCTTGGAAATGTAACCCAGAACTGATTATGGGCAAGTGAATGGCCAATTAGCACCAACTGCACCCAGTGCCAGTAAAGGATCCCCTGAAATCCCTTTCTGATCAAATTGTCTGACCCCTTGACCATCTCTTGTTTGAGAGCTCCTGAAGCTTTTGCTGATATTGCAACCACCTGCAAGGTCAACTGTTTGCACTGCTGCTAAGCTGTAGGCCAGTCTCCACCACTCCTACCAAACCCCTTAACTTGGCTTAGGCCAGAAAAATGTCTCACTCTGACCTTTTGTTGTCTCTGCTGCTCCAAAATTTGATTTGAGGAGTTATTTTAAAATTGTTTAGAGGGAAACGTTGGGAGAGTTCATCTGGGTTCCTGCCTATACTCTGTCTTCTTCAGATTCTTGATGTCTTAGATTGTAGAGGGCAGAAAATGCTTTATCTCAAGCATAATTCCTATTTTGGAAAGATTTGAGAAGTTGTGAGGATTGAAGAAAATGTTTAGTCTTCCATTTTGTTGGTCTTGTGACCTAGACTTAGCTTTAAAGGGAAATCTATTGCTACTTTGTGTATAGGGCCTTGTATTTTTCACTTCTTTTTTAAGTAAAGAAAATGTAAGAAATGGGAGGAGGAGTTTTGTTTCCACAGAACTGAAGGTGTACTTCCCCCACCCCAGCTTTAGCAGAAACCAGGCCTCAGGTCAGTCAGGTGAAAAGTCAGACGCTTGTACACGTGCTTAAATGAGCCATTTGAGGAGAGCATGATATAGGCAGTCAGGGGGTTGTATCTGGCCAATGAAGAGCCTGGCAGGAGATTCAAGGTGAGGGTCTATTAAAGGACTGGCGTCCATCTGAGTCCTTTATACTTTCTCCTGTACTTTGTTCAGGGGAGGCACCCATTTATTCAGGGGGAACAAATGTAAATTATGATTAAAATATTCCTGACTTCCCAATGAGTCTTGCTTATTCCTAGACAATACAAGTATGCTTCTAACAGTTGGGGGCTCTTCCGGGATCAATACAGCATCAGAAGAAAGAGGTATTTCATGCAGAGAATGGGTGGCACCCCCACTCTTTTGCAGTGGGCCCTAGTATCTGCAGGTGAAAATTTCCTTCTTCAGACTGCTAATTTCCTGGGATTATTTTTCTGGAATCCTTGGGAACCCATGAATGTGAGTAAAGAGGGAAAAGGAAAGGAAAATGGCCATAGACAGTGCAAGTCAGGTTCCTGAGCAAGGTGGGGGAGTCCTGCTTTGTCATATCTGAATTTGCTCCAAGTTGAGAAATAAGATTTGCTTGGAATGGGGAAAAGAGCTCTTAAAATATTTGACCTAGTTGGAGAGAATGGATTTCTCCTAGTGCTTTGAAGAAAAGCACTGATGGGTTGACCCAGGGAAAGAGATTTGGCTGTGAGCAATTGCCGTTACTTAAATTCTGCTCTACACTCTTGAGCAAGCTCTCAAGAAATCCCAAACAAGAAACAGGGAGTCCTTGTGAGGATTGGCTCTGTTGAGTTTGTGGGGTTGAGGGAGGACAAGAAAACTTAAAAGAAGAGAGCTCCTAGAAGTTATGACCAAATTGGAAAGAGAAGAAAGCTGGGAGCCCTGAATTAAGATTTGATTAGATCCTAAAGGTTTAAAAAAATCTGTGTGTTTGCATTAACTCTAACCTCAAGCAAAGTATTTTAAAAACTGTAGAAGTAAAGGGGATCTTCTGTATGATGGGATGGTGTCTTTGGGGATTCAGTGATCCACTTAGAATATGATTAAAAATTGTTGGTCATTTTAACCTTTTAAGTTTTAAGGTAAAAAAGAAAGCGGCTGGGAAAAGGAAAAGTCTGGTGAGTATAATATTTTTTTCGTTTATTTGAAATGTTTGAGGTAGTTTGGGTCAAGATTAGGGAAAGAAAGATTGAAATTGGAATGCAGGGGGTAAAAGTTTCAGTAAAAGTTGGGAAAGAGAGATAGAAGCTAGAGATAAAGGGATTTAGGTCGGGGTTGTAGAATGTCGCCTAGAGACTGCCAGGCTTCTCTTAGCTCCCATGTGCTCTAGGCCACCCCCTCCCCCCCACTCCACTTTAGAAGACTGGGTATGTCAATCAGGAGCTGAAGCTAAAAGAAACTTGTAACCTGATTGGAAAATAGGGCTGATTAGTTAGTGATGAAAGGTTTCATTGAATCTGGGTATTGACTATGAGAAAGATTTTGATTTGTATGATCATTAAGCTTTGCCCATGTAAGGTATGACTGAATTTTGTTTCCACAGATTATATAAAAATATGAAGTCTTACTGTTGGCTAGTGGTAGGAAATTAAACTGCATTCCAAAGTGGTTGAGGAAGCTGGCCGCCTCAAAATTAGCATGTCTAAAAGGCAGGCTCCTTTGTTCTCAAAGGGATGCCAGGCCCAAAGTAATTTACCTATGGCTGAGATCTTTATTATGGATAATCCTGTGTTCCTCTTCAACTCACCTTTGTCCATCCACCTCAGCAAGTGAAAGGGATCCCCCTCTCATGCTGAGGCAAAGGGAGAGGAAACTAAAAATGTTTTAGCTTGGTCTTTTTGCTTGAAAGGGAAGTGGCCCACCTTTTTCAAATTCCTTAGGCCTTTTGTTAATTCAAACCTTTTTGTAAAAACTCTGAAGAATTGGAGTCAGGGATTGGGATGCTTAAGATGAAGCTTGGAGAAAGTGGGGTGTCAAATTCAAATCTGGATGGTTCATAAAAGCAAATAATGATATGAAATAAAGTTTTCTTTTTTTTTATAAGTTCATTCATGGCCAGGCAAATATTCCTAATATTTGGGCCAGAGATAGTGGATAGCTCAGAAGAGCTGTTCAGTGCTGAAGAATATACAGCTAAATAAATAAAGTATATTTAAGATATTAATGTATTAATATATGTTATACACTTATTTCTATATTAATGTATTAATATATAAATACCAGAAGTATTAGGATCAATAATTTCAATATGTGATAATCTGAAATTTCTAAATTGCATTTTTAGAGTTCTCTTAGGCTGTAAAATTTGAGAGACCCTTGTGAGTTAACATTGTGCTAAGATAACTTTTGTAGGAGAATGGAAAGAAAGCTGGTTCCTACAAGAAGGCAAGAAGAAGATGCTGGAGATAGCTGGAACAAATACCAAGGATCAGAAGAATTCACTGATGTTGTTCTCTGCCAGACAGCCTTATGGGAAGAGACTTTTGAATCTTGAAGGTACATTGCATTATCATTTTTTTTGTCTCAACATCTGTATTTACAAAAGGGACTGCCCCCTTTGATTTGTCAATGTGTCCATCAATCCTCCCCATATTTACTTAAAAGGGTGATGGTTAAGGGGGAAAATTCAGATGAGAAAGAGAGTAAGGGAGTATTAAAAATGTGGAAACAAAAATTTGAGTAAAAGAAGAGGGAGAAAATTGTAAGAAATGGGAGGAGGAGTTTTGTTTCCACAGAACTGAAGGTGTACTTCCCCCACCCCATCTTTAGCAGAAACCAGGCCTCAGGTCAGTCAGGTGAAAAGTCAGAGGCTTGTACACATGCTTAAATGAGCCATTTGAGGAGAGCATGATATAGGCAGTCAGGGGGTTGTATCTGGCCAATGAAGAGCCTGGCAGGAGATTCAAGGTGAGGGTCTATTAAAGGACTGGCATCCATCTGAGTCCTTTGTACTTTTTCCTGTACTTTGTTCAGGGGAGGTACCCATTTATTCAGGGGGAATAAATGTAAATTATAATTAAAATGTTCCTGACTTCCCGATGAGTCTTGCTTATTCCTAGACAATATGAGTATGTTTCTAACAGAAAATATCTGATGTACCTATATGGGGGTGAGGTGGGAGGGATTGGTAGTGTAGGGACCTAGGAAAGGATTAATACTCTCAACAAGGAAATAATTGAAAATATGAGCAGAATGATAAAAATTGTCACAACAAGATTAGCTACCTCTGGGTGGGACCTCCAGGTGGGGCCTGTCCCACCTGACCTCCAGGCTATCTCTGGGTGGGATCTGACCTCCAGGTGGGGTCTGTTCTTACAGATAAG
>CM053622.1:232040493-232062833 GCA_028646595.1 Phalanger gymnotis | reverse complement strand
ACCCTATAAATTCTGCCTTAAACCTAGAATCGAGGTCTCCATCTTTAGGATGGATTCCCTGGATATATCCAGTAATAAAGAACTCTATGATTGCCAACTCCTGTAGTCCTTGGACTTTTTCCATTCACAAGTAAACGGACTCTAACAGTAGCAGAATAAGATAAGGAAAATATTGCTACTTACCTAGTGACCTTGGCTTCTGCAAGTTATAAATGAATTGGACAAAATTTTAAGTTACTTTGTCCTTTGTGGTGACAATCTATAAATGATATAGAAATAGTTTGGTAATGGAAATAAAGTTTCACAATCCAACAGATAAGAATTTGAGCTTATTAGTCTAATAAATGATATTGAGATAGTGGTTAAAGCTATGCTTGATGAATGGAAATTTGACTCTAGAATTAAAACTAATGAAAGAATTTATAGATATCGGGCACATTCCACATCTGATAGCCTTCCTCCTCCCCCCTTATGCCTATAACGATGGGAAAGCGGGATCACGTGAAGTGATTACAACAGTAAGGCTATTAAATAAAGATAAGGTTTTTTTGTTTTAAATTTTTCACACATTCTATGCTAGGAGGGAGTGTATCAATTGTTGTGATTCATGTGTGGAAACTGGTCCATTTGCAAATAAGCATGTCCATTAGCCCTACTCAAAATATAACATTCAATTCCATGAAAGCATTAATATACTCAGCTCTGGCTCCAGCTAAACTAAACCAATAAACAACTCTGCTCAGTGGGAAGTTTCTCTTTGCTCTTTTAAGAGCCACGTTCTGGAAGCCGAATCCCTGGTAATTATTCTTCTAATGATTTTTCTGTTCTTTGTGATAAATCCATGCTCAGGTAATTTCACATTTGCATCACAAATAGGTATCTTTTAGAACGTGTTGACTTTTCATTGTACTTTAGAATGGATTTAAAGGGTTTCTGAGTCTGAGCAGGACAGATGTACACATTTGAAGATGAATTCACCTTTCTGGCTAGATTCTACATAAGGGCTATTGTATGGAAGAGAATGCCATTAAAATGTTGACATTTTGGATAAGTCATTGCAGAATGCAAAGAGCCAAATGTGGGGAAACTTATGCTGAATACCAGGGTGAATAAAGGGAAGGAGAAAGTAGTAAGCAAGTTTAACCTGGGAAGGGAATGAAGTTAGGGTTCCCTACCTCCAACCCTGCAAGAAATAATAATTTTTACTCCTGTCACAACTTTTATGAAGCTCTGGAAAAGCTTCATGATAGGGACAAAGAAAAAGATGAAAGAAAGACAGAATAGTGAAAGAATGAAGAAAGAAGATAGTGGAAACTAGCGAAGGTCAATTTAAGATATTTTATGGGATCTTTTTTTTTTTTTTAAGGAAGCCAGAAGTGTAAAGCTAGCACTATTATGCCTCATGCAGGGCATCTGGTCACTCAAGTTATAGTACAGAATTAACAGTGGAAGGCAGTATAGCTATAAAAGAAATGATCTTAGTCATCCTCTGACTTTAATTTCTTTATCCTGAGCTTATATACCAAACAAAATGAGCATTTACATACATAGTAGAACAGAAAAAGGAAATTGTAAATGATACCAATAATATCTGTTATATACAGCTTGTCTTGCTTTTCTAATATAACAAAATCAACATGTAACATTCTTTTAAAAATATTTTATTTTTTCCCAATTGCATGTAAAAACAATTTTTTAAATTTCTTTTTTTGAAAGCCTTGAGTTTCAAATTTTATCCCTCCCTCCTTTTCCTGCCCCCTCCCTGAGACTGTAAGAAATCTGATATAGGTTATACATATGCAGTCATGACATGTAAGTTTTGAAGCTATCTTGAGAATCTGTGATTCTTTCTGACCTTCCTTTTGTTATTTTCTGTGCACTCTTCAAAAAATATTTCAATGACGCTCTTTTTCTTTTTGTTTACCCTATCTCTTTCTCCCTTCTCTTTTCTACCACCTCTTATTGGGGAAAAAATGGCAAAACAAAATCTTTGTAATAAATATGCATAGTCAAGCACAATCAATTCTTACACACAAGGACCATGACATTCTGCATATTGGTTTATCTTTCTTTTCAGTGTTTTATCTCTTCCCCTAGGAATTTAGCACCCCATTCAGCACAGAGCTCCTCACTATATTGGATTCAATCCAGATTTCTCTTCCATTTCCCAGCTAATACTCCTTACTCCAGGCGTTAAAACTAATCTATCTCCTTATAAATTCTCCCCCTCCCCATATTTGGTCAGTTGGAGTCACCTAGAAATACATCTCCCAAACTATAAATAGTTGAATATAGACTATGTCCTAATGTGTGATATTCTAGAAGCATTTGCATTTTAATCAGGTGTAAACTCCTTGAGAACAGAGACTATTTCATTCTTGCCTTTGTACACCCAGAGACTAGCAGTGTTTGGCACTGGGAGCTTGTTGATTGACTGATTAGACTAAAATTTTCACCCAGAGGAATGACTTTCAAATGGCATAAATTTAAGTCCCTGTAGGAGGTTAGAGTGGCATTTCCAATGTCCCCCAAATGAATGAGTGTTCTGTCTGCATCTTAGATGGTCTCTAATAGAAATATAAATGTGATGTCGAAAGTTTTCTTCCCTCTGTCTATTATACTCTGCAGTATGTACAGTACTTCCTGCTGCTTCCTGAAGAGAGAGACAAGGCACTGAGATTCATTGGACTGAAAAGATCTGTAGCTCTGCCTGGAGCCCAGGACTGTGATTGGCTCAAAACACTTTGATTTCTTCAATAGAGACCACTCATTTCATGTTATGGTTGCAAAGGCTTGACCTTTAGTTGATAACTATTTAAAAGCAATCTCTTAAATTTGAAAAAGAAATAAATAGCATTGTATATGTAGTCTTGAGTAGAAGAGGATTCTTATAATTTATAGAATAATGAGCATAATTTACAATTATATGCCACTTTTTAGTTCACAAAGCACTCATTTGAACTATGTTACCCAGGTGTGGTCTAAATAGCTCAGATGATCTGACCATTCAGAAAAGAAATCTCCTTTTACATTTAATTGTTAGTATTCACTTGATAATAATCTACAGATTATTAATATTATTAATAGATATAATGCAGCATATAGTGGATGGAAGTAACAAATATTTGCTCATTCTTCTTTGCATCTAATATCCTCTGAGTCCCTTTTGTCCCCATTAGCCTTCTTTAGGTTTTCTATGACTTAAGGAACTTCTCCACAGAGAAAAGCACTAAACATCGGCCACTTGCTGGGTTATCTTTTCCTGTTTTTTTTTTTCTGTTGTTGTTGTTGGAGGGAATGCTTCAGTTCTTTCTGGAAGCCTTCTCCACCTACTAGCGATACTGTGTGGGAGCCTAGGCTTCCAAAGGCTAGTGGACAACTTATTTGTCTAAGACACCAATCTGGACCTGATAACCACTGTGGGGACCTATTATAGCAGTAAGGCATAATTTATGACCTCAGAGAGGACCATGGGCATGCCTGAATGGTGTGGAATCGCGAAGTATAAGGAATTCTCTAGGTAGAAGGCAAAGGAAGAATAACATTTATTTAGACTCCAAAGGATCGGATTCAAGAACCAATGCCCCCAATTTGATATTGTGGCAATAATATTCCAAAACTGATAAGCCTACCTCACTGTAGTAACAAGGAAATTATAACAAAATATTATAGCAAGGAACCAAGCCATACTGTAGCTTCCCCTTGATGCTAGGGCCTCCCTATAACAAGATTACTCATGAATCCTAATTCTCTGCTTGGCACTCTCTCCTGCAGCTCTGCAGACTCTGAGTTCCTTGATCTATGCTACTCCCTCTCTTGCTCAGCACTCTCCCCTCTGCACTCTCAATGATGGCTCTCTGCTTCTGAATCCTGCTGCTCTCCTCCCCTCCCAATCCTGTTCTGCTGCTCCTAGTTCTGGGCTCTCTTTTTATACAGTATTAGCCACCATTTGATTGACTAGAATTCAGCACACAAACCACTGGTTCTGGTCTTAGCAACTCCACTTAGGGCCCTGAGAGCTTCACGCCCATATGGGTTTAGCACCTAGTAAGTAGGGGTTGTGAACAAAGATATAATCAGTCCTTCCCACCTAGGCCTACCTGAGCCCCATTGAATGGGTGGGGAAGATCTTTGATCAGATTAATACTACATTTATTGAGAGTTTGAATTTCCTTTCAGTGCGGTTTGGACCAAATTTCTTCCAAAGGACAGCCAATCAATCAATTGCAAGCACTGATTAAGTATCTACCCTGTGTTGAGGACTCTACTTGGTTTTGTGGGATATACAAGGTACACATAAGACATGGTCCCTACCCTTGAGGAGCTTAGAGTCTAGTGTGGGGGAAAGGTGTTGCTATTATGCATTTGGTGCACCTGAAAGTTGAAACAGAAAATCCTTTTACTAAAAATAAATTCCAATGTCCTCAAGTGAAAATAATTTCCGCAGTGGTGAAAAACAGTTCAGGAAGATTAAAAACAGATAAAAGCAAGTGACGAAGAGGTTCCCAGGGATGCTTCCTGTTAGAGTCCTAAAGACTGCTTGAATATTCTTCTTGCCCAAAGGTTTCACAGCTGGGTCTCATATCAAGTCAGCTGTCCCCAAACTTATCCCAAACTGCCCCAAGAATTCACAACAACTTGTGGATGGAAATAGTCCTAGCTGGTGTTATGGAAGTGTCAGGATATTAACTCATGACTCTCAAGTTTCACCTCTATCCTGGCCTACAACAAGGGGGAACTGATAGGTATAATAGGTACAGGTAGGTATAGGTGTAATAAACACCATTACATGATAGGTACATTAGCAAGTTACGGAGCAAACTGTTTTGAGAAGTCAGCTAGAGAAGATTGCTACTAACTAGGGAGAATTAAGGAAGACTTTCTGGAGGAGGTGGCATTCACATTGGGCTTTAAGGATATATGTGAATCGAACAGGTGAAGAAGAACGAGGCTTATTCTAGGCATAGAGAATAGTCTGAAGAAAGGTCCAGAGGTGTGAGAATGCAAAGCATGTTTTAGAAACCAGAGAGCCATCCAGAATAACTCATGTTACCAGTTGGTAAACTCTGCAATGGGTTACTTAGCCATGAAAACTCATTATCTAGAGGTCTATCAAGCGAATTGGCTAACATTCATCTTAGTGGATCCTTCCTTACAGATAATGAATGAACTATAGTTACTGTTTAGTGTCTCATTCGACCGCTGATTAGAGGCTAGTGGAAACAGTTTTATACTATATTACTTTTGTATCTACATTTTTGGGGCATTAATTAAAGACTAAACTACAGATCACAAAGATTTTTCCTTTTAAAAAAGTATCTGGACAGTTAAAATGCCATTAACAGGCATTTTACTATTGGAGTTTCCAGAGAGCTTTTTTCTTTCGAACTTCTGATGTATTTCCCTCAACATGTGATATTGTTGTAGCACGGTTTTGTTGTTACATGGCTTCAGATATACGACATCAAAATATAGCCTCAGGACTTCTCCAAAAACATACCTCTGGAGGGGCTGGCACCAGGGTCTGAAACAGAGGGTCAGTAGAAATCAGGTTGTAGAGGTCAGACAAGGTTGAGATAATGAACTTGTCTCAGGGTACAACCAAGGTCAGAATCTGGAAACACAGATCAACTAGAATTAATAACACAAGGAAAGGGTTTGGGCAAAAGGTCAGGGTTAAAACATGGAGGCATTGAGTTACCTCCACCGGAATCAAGTGGTTGAAGTTTAAGTAACAAAACTCTGTATGTTAAGGCTTTAATGTGAACTTGACTCAGGCCTCTTTTAGTTTATGTTTAAGTGTTGATAGGAAATGAGACATTAATAGGTTAACAGTCAACAGCTAATAAAAGGAAGCCTTATTTAGCCATAGCTTAGAAAAGATAGTCAATATTTGTATACCATAAGAAATGTTGAAATGGATGGTTTTAGAAGAAACTGGGAAGACTTCTAGGAACTAATGTAGAGTGAAATGAGAAGAAACAGGATAACAATTTATACAATGACAACAATGTTATAAAGAAATGACAGCTTTGAAAGACTTTGGAACGCTGATCAATGCAATGACCAATCAGGATTCAAGAGGACTGAAGATTAACCACACCATCTACCTCTTGTCAGAGAAATGAAAGACTTACAATGTAGAAGAAGACATACAATTTTGACATGGTCAAAGTGGAATTTGTTTTATTTGACTATGCATACTTGTTATAAGTGGCCTTTTTTCTTTTTGTTGTTGTTCAATTAGGGGAAGGGAAATGAGAAGGAGGGAAAATTAATGCTATTAATTGGAAAAATAATAAAATTTATTTTAAAAAGAAACTATATTAAATATGGATGCTGAAGAACTTAGTTTGTATAGAATGCTCTCTTCATGTCCATATGGAAACCAATCTGGCCAGCAGAGCAGAATGTAATGATTTGCCCAGTTTTGGGACATCTACCAAGTCTGAAGGGCCCTGATTTCATGTGGGTCTACTTTTTATGTCCTTGATGGACCAGAAAATCACATTAATACAACCAAAGGCCACCAGGAAGTTGTTATCAAGGGACCTACGGTTTGAGTTTGGCTTCCTAAGGGAGAATGCTGATAGGCAATGATCCGACCTCAAGGGTGGAGGGCAGTGGGTTTCAAGGCATAGGCATCAGAATAGCAGAAAAAGACTGATATTTGTTGAACAAATAGAAAATTTTATGTTTCTGCTTTCTTTTGAGAGAAAGATAAACCCCAGATCTGTAAACTATCATGCAATATAAAGAGTGTAATACTTAAAGTAAGAAGACCTGGGCTTGGGGCCTGGATCTTCTATGCAAGTCAAACTCTCAGGACCCTGAGTCTTCATCTATAAATTTTTATTATTATTATTATTTGCCTCTGCCTATGAACTGTGACCTGGAAGTGGGCCTAGGCAATGGAGTTGCCCTGTGCCCACTGCCAGCACAGAGGTCCCCTGTAATCACTTTCTAACCAATTGCCAGATCCTCTTACTATCTCTGGCTTTTGAACTCCTGAAACTGCTGCTGCTTCTGTCACCACCACCAAGTCCCACTCCTCAAGGTTCATGCATTTAGGCTCTGAGCCAATCTCCACTCTCATATCACAGATTTCTCCTTCTGTCTGCCCGTATGAGTAAGGCAATAATAACAATGTAGATGATGATTGTCAAAATGCCTATGTGGTTCTGTATCACACAGTATATGAGACTCTCCACACAGAAGGTAGAAGACACCAGAGAACCATATCCCATAAGCCATACATCCAATCTTTCACAGCAGTAAAGCATTCAATACATAATATCACAATATGGACCCTCACCATCCCAAAACCTCTCTGACCTGCTGGGGTCTTCCCAAAAACAAACTCACAGTACAGCTAAGTCAGTCTGTTCAGCTCTAACTATCACGATGACCATTACCAGCCATTACCAGCCATAATTGCTCTCTCTCTCTCCCTCTGCATTTCCTGTGACATAATTTCCTTTTCTTCTCTGGAAGCTCTTCCCATCACACATGACTTGGGCTTCCTGTGACATAAGCAGGTCACATGACCCATTAATGGGCAGGAAAGATCTTCAAATCTAAATTACTATTATACCACTTGTAGGGTTGCTAGGATATAAGATCTTCCCTGCCCATTAATAGGCCTCACGTGGAGCCCATTAAGGGAAACTTGCTTAGGGGAGGCTTGCTTGTAGGAAGGCTTTCACATCTTTTGGTACTAAGTTGATTAGGCATTGAGTCACGAGGGTTGTGACACCTTCTGGCTCGGAGAAGTATATATTTACTCTGAGTTGATATTTTGCTTTGGAAGTTTGCTTATGAGAAGGACCTTGTGATTTCCTAGTTGAGACTCTGAGTGGCTGTATGTTCAGACCCCCGACTGCTCAGATGTAAAGGCTCTCTTGATCCAGTAGTGTATGTAAAGTATATAGCAATATTGCTTTGATTCAGGCAGTCAGAGCCCTGTCTGTTGGTCTAATTTCTCTGCTTATATTTTCTCTGACATTTGGGGCTGACTTTTCCCTTGAAATAGTGAATGTAATTAAAGAAGATTGTTGACCCCTAAAAAAAAGCTATCTTTCTTAGTAAAGCAGATCAAAGAGCCTGTGTTAGCAGGCCATCTGGGTATGTTTGGGTGCTTGCTGCTACACCACCTAAGTTGTCTTGGGTTGGAATAATGTCTCGCCTTGACTTTTTGTTGTCTCTGCCACTCCAAAACTGAACTTGAGGAGTTATTTTAAAGTTTTTTGGAGGGGACTGTTGGGAAAGCTAAGCTGAGTGCTTCTTCCTCTGCCATTTTGGCTCAGCCTCTGGAAGTTCCCAATTATTATTATAAATGATGGTTAACAACAACCATTTAGTCAACTAGCATTTATTAAGCACCTATGATGTGCCAGGCTATGCTATGTGCTAAGGCTACAAAGAAAGGCAAAAAGTCCTTGCTGTCAAGGAGCTAATACTCTAATGGGAGACAACATGCAAATAGCCATGTATGGAGAAGACATGGGGCAATAAGGGTATGGTGTTGCAAAGTGTAAGAAGACTCACTTTTATATACTACTTTAATGCTTTCAAAGCACTTTACATATGCCATTTCATTAGGTCCTCACAACAGTCTTATGAGGTTTAGATGTTATTATTATCCCCATTTTACAGATGATGAAACTGAGAGAGGTCAAGTGACTCGTTGAAGGTTATATAATAAGTTTCTGCTGCAGGATTTGAACTCAACTGTTCCTGATTCCAAGTCTATTGGTTTATCCACTCTACATGGATAAAGGTGATTGATCTAGGTAACTTTTTATGCACAGGTTCTTAACCATTTTTTTTTTTTGGGTCATGAATCCCTTTGGCAGTCTGAGTAATGTTTTTAAATGTATAAAAATCCATAGGATTACAAAGGCAATCAAATATATTTTTATCAAGATATTTTATAAAAAATAAGCTTATGGAATCCTGGTTAAGAAGATATCTCTAAGATCTTTTGCAACTCTAGATCCTAAGTGATCTGGATCCTCAGATCCTACAGATATAAGTAAATCTGGGAGACTAGGTAAAGGAGTTAGGAATCTAGTTGTCCTTGACCCACAATAACTACAAACAACAGAGACCTGACATAATGCAATTGTTCTGTAACAAGAGTATTAGTTCTGCTCCCTAACAACACTATTGTGACAACTGTGTGTTTGTGTAAATAAAGAAATCTATTCTCTAGTCTAGAAGAAGTCACCAGATTGAACTTCCTTCATCATTGATTGAACTATCAGCTTTCACGGGTTCCTGCTTCCATCCTATGCCAAGCTCATTTTGCAAGTGCAGTAACAGAAAACAAGCAACATGTGTCTTTTAAGGATTTACTGATTGTGGCACCCAGCAAGAACTTTGGGTGTTATGTGTGCAGCTAGCAAATAATTTTGGATTGGTGGAATCTTTGCAACTGATGACCATATGGACTGCTTGGGACATGAAGACTTCCAAGCTCCATTGTTTCCAAAGGGCCACAGTCATTGTAGTTGTCCTCTCTTATCAAAGGCAGTATTATCAACTCTTTACATAAAAAATTGGGTATCATTGTTAAAAACAGACAAGCAAAATCTTGCTGTAGTCAAAAATGGAGGTACAGACCCTCATATCTGGCAGTGTATTTCTCTTGTTCATTTTATTCCAAGCCTTGTATCTCAAAAGTTTTATTTTATATCACAATTTAAACATGTTCAAACATACTTCATTTAATTAGGTTGGATAGTTATTTGTTTGTCTTCTGTTAATGCCTGGCAGCCAAATGGCAGCATGCTCTAGTGATCCTGGTTGGCTGGTGGGCAGCTGTCCCTTTGATGTTTTCTATGGGTCCCACCCTGCTGTGTGGGGGCCTGAAATGATACCATTCAGCAGATTGGTTAGTCAGGGTTGCCAACCCAGTGCTTGAGACAGTTATTACCTTCCGTAGAAAAAAGAATGGAGTTACTAAAAATTTAAGAGAATCATAGATGAGATTTTAAAAAAAGCTATGGCTCATCTCATGTACCACATATTTTATAGATATGTATGCTCATTGTTAGTCTTGTGTAAAAAAATATCACATTTGGATAATGTAGTAAAATATGCGATGCCTGAACTTGTGGTATTTCAAACTGTATGCACAAAACCGCTGGGAGCCCTGAGACAAAACATAACCAAATTCTGCATTGAGTAGTTAGGATGCCATTATTTTAAGTCTATCTGGGTCCATACTTATTTTCATTTTTCCTTTCTTTTCTGTCTTTTCATCTTCCTCCTTTTCCTTATGGATATTCCCTCTAATCTCAACTTACTTTTATTATCCATCCCATGTCCCAGTTCCTTACATTTCCATAGTGTTGTATAGCTCCAAAGACTTCCATATCAATGAAGGGCTCCCTTGGCCTTCCTAGACCACATACAGATACATTAAAATATGGTTTCTACTTCATCCAATATATTGAAAGTTTGATATAAGATCCTAGTATAATAGATTTTGAAGGTTATTTAGTCCCATCACCTTATTTCATAGAGGAGGATACTGAAGTCCAGAGGCACTGACTTGCCAATTAAGTGGCAGAGCCAGGAGACAAATCTAGGAAATCTGACTCCAATCCAGCATTTGTTCCCCTGCACCAGATTGCTTCCCTTCTGGGACAGAGGTGAAATGTTGTTGAGTGGCAGTGATGTACAATCTTGGAATTGGATCTGAGTCTAAGTCCCCTTCTGCTCTGACTCTCATTGTGTGACCTAAGACAAAACTTTTTGAGATTTAAACTCCTCATCTATAAAATGGGGACAGTGAAATTAAATATACTTTAGACCTTTAAAATAAATTAAATCTTCCACTCACTAGAATGACTTTTCAAAACCTTTTCATCCCTCCTCAAGCCTCTCACCACATGCCCTCCCTCTACCCTCTCAGGTAAGAACTTCTCCAGAAGACTGCTTTTACTATCATCATTTGGGATATCATTTATATCATATGATATAAATATCATATATTTACTATCATCATTTTGGTTAATTTTGCTAAACTAGCTTTTTTCTTCTCTTTCTATTTATTTTTTTTATCTCAAGGGCTGTTTCTCTGGGTAGGGAAAGAGGAAGGGTGTATTCAGAAATGAAAGTGATAAGCAAAAAGTGTAAATGACAAATAAAAAATACAGTATGGAAATAATTATTAACATAGAGACTTGTAGCATTGTACCATGTATCACTGTTGCATTATAGACTCTGGCTTCTTGAATGCTATGCTAATGGATAAGTTGTAGGAAGCCCTACTAAGCTGGAAAGTCTTTAAATAGGATGCCAGTGGTAGACTGGATGTCTGTCAGCCAAGGACTAGCCTAGCTAAATTCAGAGAGGCTCGTTACAACATGGTTGACTACCAGGCTATGTAAAAAAAAAAATGGCCACAGCAACTCCTTCTTCTCTCTCTTTTTCTTTCTCTCTTCTCTCTTTCATGCTCATTTTGAGTTTGAGATGCTTGTGGGACATCCAGTTTGAGATGTCCAAAAGACAACTGATGATTCAGGACTATAACTCAGATGAAAATGCAGCAAACAAAACCGAGAAGGAGCAAGGACAGTCAGACAAAATGTAGCAAAACTAGGAGAGGACAGTGTCATGAAAACCTAGAAAGGATAGAGTATCTGGGAGGAGATGATGATCAGTGATGTCAAAGGCAACAGAGAGTTCGATAAAGAGAGAGTTGAGAGGAAGCCACTAGATTTGTCAATTAAGAGATCAGTGGTAATTGTTGTGAGAACAGTTTCAGTTAAATGGGGAGGCTGGAAGCTAGACTGCAGAGAAGAGAGTAAGAGGAGAGAAAGTGGTGGAGTCTACTAGACGACTTTCTCAAGGAATTTACCCAAGATGGGGAGGAGAGTATAGTAGTTAGTGGGGATGGTCAAATTAAATGAGGGATTTTTAAGAATGGAGGAGACATGGGCATTTTTGGAGGCAGCAGGAAAGGATTCAGCAGATAGGAAGAATTTGAGAATTAGAAATGAAGGATGATAGTAAAAGCAGTCTGCTGGAGAACTGCTTACCTGAGAGGGTAGGGGGAGGGCATGTGGTGAGAGGCTTGAGGAGGGATGAAAAGGTTTTGAAAAGTCACTGTAGTGAGTGGAAGACTTAATTTATTTTGAAGGTCTAAAAGGGCTGCCTTGCTGTAGTGAGGGCCTAGTTGAGGTTATAAAACATAAATTTGTAGCAGGTCCAATCAGCATGGTTCAGCAATTTTCTCTATCTTTGTTCAGCCTCACGTGAATAGGAGTGAAGAAGGCAGATGTTGGGAGTAATTCAGGATTGGGGTTTGGTAAGGACTAATCAAAGAGAGGAAAAGGAGGCAAGAAATTCAAAAGTACATGAGAGTGTTCAGGGAAGGGAGGAGAGCCCATTTAAGCTCTCTGATGATATAAATGGGGCTTTACTTAGTTCTATACTTCTCTTCTTCCCTTACTTCTATATGTCTTTTTTTCTTCCCTCAGTCCTATACTTCTTACCTTTGCCTCTTGGAATCCCTAACTCTCTTCAAGGCTCTGCTTGTACCTCTTTCAAGAGGATTTTCCCTATTTCCTTCCAATTTCTTAGTTTCTCTCCCATACCTATTGGCAGGTGGGGGAGGGGCACAAATACATTCTGTATTTACTTGCCTGTGTATGTCTTCTATCCCCTAATAGACCATAAGATGCCTACGGCAGTGACCGTCTCACTTTTGCATTTATAATTTTAGTGTCCCACAATGTCCAGCAAATAGCAGGCTGGCAGGCAACTATATTTACACTATATGCCAGGCCCAGTGCTAGGTGCTGCAGATATAAATGCATGCCATAAGAAACAGACACTGTTTCCAAGTGGCTTACTTTCTAACGAGGGAAGACAACACACAAAAGAATGCAGGAAAGGGGTAAGGGTGTCAGAGTCCGTGGAGTTTGAAATATTGCAGGGAGGGGAATGAAGAATGGTAATTAATAAAGGCTTGTTGATTGCTTGATTTCCTCTTATTTTTATATGTCCCTTAGCTAACATAGGCACAGAATTGCCCCATTCCTTACTACTACCCTTATAATGGCATCACATATTTCCTTGAAATGTAGCAGATTGTGAAGCAAATGGGAATAGATTTTTAAGAGAGTCTCTTGGAGATTTTCTCTGAACGGAACAATCTGAGGGATACTTTTCTGAATGAGACATCTTGTTTCCAGGCAGGAAGATAAACAAAGAGAATTCTACAGGTCCTTCCCACACCACCTAGTGATTTCAGAATTTTAAAATACATATTCCTTTTTATCATCACATGTCCCATATTTGAAGCATTTCCAGTTTGGTAGGACCAGCTCTGTTGGCAAATACTTTAAAGGGTCCGGGGTTCCTTCCTCACTAAGAGGGGTTAACCTGGTAGGATTTTACTGCAGAGGCCCAGGGATGGACAGAATTCCTGTATCCTCCTAGCTGTGTAACAGCTGATCTTTATATGCCTTACTTCTTAGTCTCATTTTCTTAAAGGATGAGACCCTGATCTCTTTATAGGAATAAAACTCAGAAGGTTCTTAATTGCAAAGCTATCTGATGAGCTACTATCAAGATGTCCCTGAGGCTATAGACTAATCATGCTTTTTTTAAGAGAAAATAATCACAGCCTAGTTATAGTCATTAAAAATGTGCCCACGTGTGCAGGCACACACACACACACACACACACACACACACACACACACACAGCAGAGCTACATGCAGCATTTAAAAAAAAAACAGATGTTTTCTGTGTGGATGGTTGTAAAAACAACTGGCATTTCTTCCAGGAACTCCTGGGGTATGAATCTGGGGCACATCCAACTTAAGCAGGTTGTTCTAGTAATGAAATATATGACTTGGAACAAGAACCTCTTAGTAGTCAGTGACAGTTCCACTTACCTAAGGAGGGAAGGACAGAAGAGATGTTTTAAAAATCACAGTTATGACACGAACACTCCTAGTTACAGCTATCTAGTTATCAGAAATTCTAAGTGCTATTGTGACTTTTCCTTCAAAGACACAGGTCTCATTAAATATAAAAAAGCATAACCTTTGGTCACTATTAGGCTGTGTCTATCAGGTAGGTTTAAAAAAAATTACCCAAGTTCATAGCAATTCTGCCCTTGTCAGTGTGGACTTATGAAATGTCTTATAATGATGTGTCCCATTAGAGAGCAGAAATGGGCTAGAGAGGGGTTGGGATTCCAGCCCTATTCTAGGAAAGGTCACTCTGTCCTTTGTGGCTCCCAGAGCTGTTTCTCACCCTCATGCCATGAACAAAGGGACGGCAAAAAAATTTAAGTACAGGGTCAACTACATGTTTTTATAAGAAATAGGGTTTGAACCATCAGATGCAGCCTTTAACAGAATAAAATAAAATTAAAAATGGGCCCCATTAAACTCAGCAGGAGGAAGGCAGTTTTTTTTCTCAGCTCTCCAGCTACTCAAAATAAAACTCTCTCTCTCTCTCTTTCTCTTTCTCTCTCTCTCTCTCTCTCTCTCTCTCTCTCTCTCTCTCTCTCTCTCTCTTTCTTTCTCTCTCTCGTACAAACATACACATACACTCACAGAAAGTTATAAACTTGTCTGTTTAGAGGTTAAGTTTCATAGTGTCCCTTACAGCTTGGGCTTCCAAAGGATATTATGAAGAAGGGGATAGCAGATGTTGCCAGCACCAGACACTATGGCAGTGTTCCTGCTCCATGTGCCCTCCTTCTTCCTTTTCTCTTAAGAGATCCTCAAGACTTCCCATTTACTGGGCGAAACTTTGCACTGAAGTTCTGATTTCTGGTTAGCTTCTTTTTTTCCCCCAAGGTGGGAAGAAATTAAGCATAGAGTCTTTGCAAAGTTTGTTAAAAAAAGCTGTTGGGGAATATGTATTTGGTGCATATGTATATTTGTGGAGGGAGGCGAAGGCAAAATTATAGGATGAATGGGAAAATTCTAAGTAAAAATTATTTTTATGTTTAATTTTCTTCATTCACTTCTAATATTTGGATCTATACAACAGTAGAATAAAAGTTTCTAAAGGACAGGGATTCTCCCTCTCCCCCTCCCTCCTCTTTAAAGGTAAATTCTAAGATACGGAAGATAAAATTTAATCCCTTTCTAAGAAAGAGATAAAATTAAGCACAAATGATGCTAAACCACATATTTATACTTAATCATAGCATATGATGATGTGATTGTCAAAGCTCAATGGGGCGTGTGGATTATATGAGTCTTGGTTGGGGCTCCTTCTCTCTCTGGGAGAGATGAAACCAGAATAATAAAGCATGACTAACTAAATATTGTAATTCCCAGGACATTCTATGTGGTGCTAATCATAGGCAGGTGGTTAGATAGATATCTTTCTTGGTCATAACATAAGGATAGGACAACTACGGGGATTAGAACTAAAGCCTAATTGAAGGGCCAGTTGTCCTCTGGTCTGGAGGAAGTTGTATATCTCTCAGTGGGAAATTCTTAAAAGCTTAGCTCTTAGAGAATTAAACAGTCATGGAATCACATTATTTGAGAAAAGGATGGGACCTCAGTGGTCACATGGTACCACCAATATATGAAAGGAATTCCTATTCCCCAACAAGTGGTCATTCAGGCTCTGGTTGGAGATCTCCAATGAGTGGGAACTCACTACTTCCTGAGGAAGCCCATTCTACTTTTGGACTATTAGGACATTCTTCCTGACATCATGCCTAAAACAGCCACTTTGCAAATCCACATATTACTTTTGACTCTGTTCTTTGGTATCAGTCCCTCCTCCATATGACAATCTTTTAAATACTTGAAGACAGTTATCATATTCTCCACTGGGCTTTCTCTTCTCTAGGTTAAACACACTCAGTGCCTTCAGTTATGTGCAATAGTCTACTAACTGACTGTGTTCCCCAGGCAACATCTCTCTCCAGAGAAGGTGACAACTTCCAGCCACTAACATGGTGGCTTACATATAGTCAAGTACAAGAAAGGAAATTGACCCTGAGAAAAAATTATACCAAGTAAATGAATCTTTACAGTAAAATCTACCATACTTGCTCATATGGTACAAGGAAGCTGGGATCCAGATGCCATTGATTTTCCTCTTCTCCCAGAGTACAGCAGTTGTATGATAGACACAACTCATCTTTCTGTTTTTTTTTCTCATTTCATTTTGTGCTAGCCTATTTCTTAATCTTCTGGCTTCAAGTTCAGTTCTTTTTCCACTATAAAAAGCTACCTGTCCTAATTTTTTTTTATACATTTTGGTCATAGAGCATAGAGCTGAAGGCCCTCTGAGAGATCATCTTGTACAACCCAATCCTCTTACAGATAGAGCAAACTGAGGTGCAGAGGAATTAGGCAAGCAAAGGACATATAAATAGTAAAGTAGAAAAGCTGGGACGGGAACCCATACCTAGCACAAATGATGCTAAGTCATATATTTATACTTAACCATAGCATATGATGATGTGATTGTCAAAGTTCAATGGGCATGTAGATGGCACTAGCTTTGGTTGGGGCTCCTTCTCTCTCCGGGAGAGATGAAACCAGAATAATAAAGAATGACTAACTAAATATTGTAATTCTCAGGACATTCTATGTGGTGACAATCATAACCAGGTAGTTAGATAGATATTTCTCTTGGTCATAACATAAGGGTAGGACAACTATGGGGATTAGAACTATTATATCAGTACAATTCTATTAGCTGGTGTAGAAAGGAAATGGCTTCAGGTATCATAAAGTTTAATTTGCTTTTAAGCTTTTTAAAAGTATGTTTCCATTTATTTCATTAAATATTTTCCAATTACATTCAAAATTTTTTAACATTCATTTAAAAAAATGTTGAGTTCTGAATTCTCTCCCTCCTGCCCCCCCCACCCTTTGAGAAGGCAAGCAATATGATATCAATTATACATGTGAAGTTACGCCAAACGTATCTCCATATTTTACTTGTACTCTTACATGCAAACAATTTAACTTCCTTAGGATGAGTCTTTTTTCTGTGTTGTCTTTGAAAAGAAGCTATATGGAATGAGAGAGATTTAAAAAAAAGGATCAGTTCTTCTAATTTTAATTTAAAAATTGAACTTTTGTCAAGGGCTTTTAATCTAAGGTCTGTGTATTTTAAAAAAATGTTTATCATGTATATTTCAAAGAAATTGGTTTCTATTTTAATCTTATGTACCCTGTGTATTTAAAAGTCTTCTGAGAAGAGATCCCTAGGCTTCACCAGACTGACTCCCAAAGGGGCCCGTGACACACAACAAAGGTTAAGAACTTCCTCAGTAGAGGAAATAAACCCTTAAATTGCCTAAAATTATAAATGATGTTTTGCAGCTTATGAGATTTGTATAAAATGTGGGGAAAGATGACATGACATTTCCATGTAGATCAAAGCACTTCCTAATAAACACTTCTCTTTGATACTCAAATTTGAACCTCTGGGATGCAAGTGCAGTAAACAGAATTTCTGTGTGTGTGTGTGTGTGTGTGTGTGTTCACATAATTTGTAATATTCTAAGGTGCAAGTATACATGGGAAACTATCTCAGGTGATATGCTTATGCAAAGTTTTACAACAATTATTTCCTTTGGAAAGCATATTTAATGACTGAGTTACTTCTACTGAATAGAAGTATCAGCGATACCTCTAAGGATTTGCGTACCTGGTACAAACAGCAGAAAGTAGTGGAGGGGAGAACAGGGGAAAGAACTTGGGGCACTGGAGAATGGGGTAGGAAGGTGAGATTGGGAAGGATTTGCCCCTCTGGATCACTGGGAATCTTTCGATCAAATCCCAACCCAAGAAGCATTTATTAAACAACTACTATGTGTAAGGCTCTGGTATACAAAGATGAAATGAAAAACAATTCTTGTCTACTTTATCAAAATACTATCACTCTACTGAGGGTGGTGGTGGTGGAGTGGGATGCAACATATGCAGACATAAGTATTTACATGATCAGTTTATGAGAGTGACAGCAAGAAAAACTAAGGGATCTAGAGAGGTTTCCTATGTCTAAATCCTACAGGCTTAGCATGTGATCTGAACCTTGAAGCAAGCTCAGAAGTCTAGAAGTAGAAGTGAGCATTTTAGGCATTTGGGGCAGTCTATGCAAAGGCCGTAGTATAAGAGGTGAAATACTTTGTTCAGAGCTCGGCAAGTAGGCCAGTTTGTTTGAAATGTGTAGTGTGTGATGAAGAGTAATGTAAAATAAATCTGGAAAATAAGCTGGAGCCAGGTGGTGAGGAGTTTTAAATAACAAGTTGCTATTTTCTTCTAGAATTATTGAGGCAACCATTGAAGGTTCTTGAGCAGAGAAATTGTATGGTGAGTTATGTTTTAGGAAAATTATTTTTGCAGCTGTATGGAGGGTGGTTTAGAGAGGGAAAGAGTCTAGAAATTTGAGAGTCCAATTAGGAGGTTGTCGAAATGGTCCATAAGAGGCAAATGGGGCCTGAACACTCAGATCTTTACCAGGGTATGGGAACTCTAGTCAGGCTGAGTCCTGAATGAGCACAATGATAGATATTCAAAGAATCTGACACTTAGAAGTGGAGCAGCCCCATATTCCCCATTCTCTTTCCTAGGTACTTAGCTTATCCTCAGTGAGACAGGTTTTAAATGGCTATCATTAACATTCCTGTATCCCTTTCTAGTTCAGTCTTGCATGGGAGGCACAGTGGTGTGAAAGAAGAGGAAATGCCTGACTTTTGATTTCCCCACAGCTTGGTGGAGGGGCAGGGAGCCTAGAGTGTCTGATGTATCTAATCCTGGCTTTATTTCTGAATATGGTTGACGTATCTGTGAAAGAAATGAGAAGTTTAACAGCTAAACTGCCATGGTTGCCAATTAGAAATTAGATATCATTGGAATAGAGCCCTGGGCCTGGAGTCAGGCAGACCTGAGTTCAAAATTAGCCTCGGATACTTACCTGCTGTGTGACCTTGGGCAAGTCAGTTAACCATTGTCTGCTTTAGTTTCCTCCACTGAAAAGTGGGAATAATAATAGCATCTATCTCACAGGGCTATCGCGAGGTTCAAATGAGGTAATACTTGTAAAATGCTTAACATAGTACCTAACGCCTAGCAAGTGCTTAATGAATGCCTATTTCCTATTTCTTTCCTTTATAACACGGAAAGAGAAAGAATGAGTTTTAATATCCTAGAAAGTGTTTTTTTTTGGGGGGGATTTGGAGGCCGAGACATAGGGGAATTTTTTTTAATAGGTCTTGGCTAGTAGAAGTGCTCAAATAAAACTAACTTCACTCTGAAGGAGAAACATCATAAGTTATTTCAGTGCAGTTCAATAAACATTTAGTAAGTACTTACTACCTAAATCCGAAACACCATGCTAGGTACTTTTTCCAAAATGAGAAATCAGAGTTGCTGCCCTTAGAGAGTAAATAATTTAATAGCATGAATAGAAAGCTTAAGAATAATGAACATTTATTGCTTTAAACCTAACAAGGAACTTTATACACATTCCTTCATTTGATCTTCACAGCAAAGCTCTGGGGAATGCACTTTTGGACCTCCTAGAATTCAAGCAACTTGTCTGTCACCACCAGCTGGCAAGTGTCAGAGCCAAGATTTGAACTCAGGTCTTTCTCACACCAAATCTAGGACTATGATCTACAATACTGTGCTACTTGTGAAAAGCTGTATTCAGGTGAGTATGATATAAGGTAGAATGTGATAAGGACCATGGAGAGATCCAGACAGATTGTTTTATTTGGGATGTATGGTAAGGATAGGGAAATGCTTCATCGAGGAAGTGAAATCTGAGCTAGATTGTTGCCATAGAGAGGTCTGTTTGTATGGATTTGTTGACCACTTTACTCAGTGGCATCTTGGGACTGAAATTTATAAGCTCTGATAAGTGAAAAAATATGGTCAGGATTATCAGTAAGATTATAGGTAAGAGTGGCAAATAAACATCTTATCTAGAGTTTCAACCTTTTTCCCTCTGCTCATTAAAACTCCATAAAGTTCTGTACCTAGATATAATAAAATGGTGAGTAGATTCATATAAAAAGATTTGTGTATGGCAACACCCCAGCTCAAGCATCATTTCTTTCATTGAGCCTTTCCTGATTCTCTTCCTACTCCCAAATGATCTCTCCCTCCTCGTATCTGCAATAAGTTTCAACAAAAACAAATAATCAAAATAAGGAGTGAGATTTCCCAGAAAGCCCTTAACATTTAACTAAGAAAAAGAAATAGATACTTTTGTTCTGTGTTTCCCTACAGGTTTACCTGAAATTCTATTTCCTTTGACTTTGTTTCTTTATCTTCTTGCCTTTCTCCTCTTACATTTTTACTTCTCTTCCCCTTTCTTCCCTTCTCTTCCCTTTTATCCCAATCTCTTTCCTTCCTTCCTCTCCCTTCCCTTTTCCTCCTTTCTTCTCCTTTCCACTTCTCCCCTTTTACTCTTCCTTCTCCTTTTCTTCTTTTCTCTTCCCTTTCCCATTTCTTTTTCCTTCTTTCTGCTCTCCTTCCCTCTCTTCCTTTTTCTTTCTTTCTTCTTCTATTCCCTCCCCTCCTCTTACCTCCCTTCCTTGATACAGATTTGTGAAACATCTGAATAGTGACAATAAACCTATGCAGATTTATGAGATCACCAAGGAAGAAAGTATAGATAGAAAAGAAGACTACTCAAGTCAGAGCCTTATGGGGTATCCATGGTTAGAGTTTATACATAGATGATGATCCAGAAAGAGACTGAGAAGGATCAAGCAGCCAGATAGATTGGAGGAGGAATATGTCTTCTGATCATAGCTTATGTGCTGACAAGCTTATGCATTAGGTCCATATAGATTATTGATGCCAGATCTTTGACATATTTATTACAAATCCTCTAGTTTCATTTAGCACTTGTTTTATGTCTTATAAGTGAACACATAGTACTAAAGACATCATCTTTCCTTCAGCATCTAAAGCAATTGTTAAATATTTCTTCATCCAGGTAAAAACAAACAATATGGTTTTATAATTGATTGGGCTCATTATTTCTTTTTTGGGAGGTCAGGATCTTTGACTTCATTGGTATGGGGAACTCTCAATGAGAAAATTCCCTCTACTGGTGCAAATTGGCATCTGCTTATAGCCTTAAAATCTTGCCTGCAGAATTGGAAGATTACAGTTACATGGTTAGTATGCGTCAGAGGAAGAACTTTAATACAGTTGTTCTTGCTGTCAAAGCCAGGAAGGTTGGAAAAAGGAAGAGAAAATTATCTATGTACAAACCTCAAGTTATATCATATAGAGAGTGACTAAAAAGAAGGAAGAAAAATAGCAGTTCAGATACCCAGAAGTTCAAAGGAAACAAAGTCCATTGAAGAGCCAGTAGCAAAATCTATGACCTCAAATATCTATGCATAAGTGCCCAGAATTTAGGTAATAAACTAGAAATCCTATTACAAGGAGTCAAGTTTGACCTCATAGGTATCATTAAGTTTTGGTGGAATGACACTTATGAATGGTCCATGGATCTGGTCGAGTATGCTTTTCAGAAGAAACAGGATAGGAAAAGGAGAAAATAAGAAGCAATAAGGTAGATAAGGTAGATAGATGATGAGGACTGGCAACAGAGAAAATGGAGCTTTCAATAAACTCCACTGGCTTCCTGATATATCCAGGATCGAATACATAATCCATAGTTACCATCTCAATTCTGCTAACCATGTATTTAAATTTACCTGCTTACCACAAAATCGGTGTATAGAGGATTCAGCTTCTCTTGCATAGCTCTGTATAAAATCCCACAACCCCTTACATTGACAGGCCATCCAGAACCAGGTGATGACCTGGACCAATCTTGTTTCTTGGGATTCAACTCCCTAAATGTACAGGTTAATTTCCTTGTACCAGACCAAAGTGGGGACCTGGGGATGACAATAAAGTGGAGAACATACTCATACCTCTGGTGCTTTCATTTTATGAATAAGTACATATGTAAAATCAGTCTGTATCTAATCAATAAACCTTGTAGTTAGATGGTTGTGGTGAGAAGCTTTTTTCTGTTCCTCAGACTCCCTAAACCTGATTAACACAACCACAGAAACAAGCATTTTTAAATTAACATTTTAAAAATACTTAATTGGAGGGGCGGAGCCAAGATGGTGGCTGGGAAGCAGTGACTGGCGTGAGTTCCCCACCAAGTTCCTCCAAAAACCTATAAAACAATGGCTCTGAACCAATTTTAGAGCTGCAGAACCCACAAAGTGGCAGAGGGAAGCAGGGCTCCACTGCAGGACAGCCTGGATGGTCCCTGGGTAAGGTCGGTCCCACACGGACCTCCCAGCCCCCAGCCGAGGGGAGCGGAGCTGAGACCAGCGC
>CM053622.1:231982314-232039993 GCA_028646595.1 Phalanger gymnotis | reverse complement strand
GTATGACTGCTTGTAGAGTAGAGAGTACTTTGTCCCAAGCTTGAGGGGCTCTGCTGTTGTTTTCAGAACTATTTCTATGCAGCAAGCTCTGCTACGCCAGTGCTCCTCTTACCCCAAGACTGCCAACCCAGACCATGACTCAGATCTAAGCCAGCTCTGCACTTCTGCTCTGATCTGCCACTTAATTCATCCCACCAGGTGGGCCTGGGGCCAGAAGCAACTGCAGCTGTAGTTCCTCAGAGCTGCACCACCCCTGGTGCCCCCTGGGGTGGTGGCCGAACCTTGAACTCTTTTCACCCTGTCCCTGCAGTTTTTCCTACTAACCTTCTTTGTTGTCTTTGGTGTTTGTGGGTTGAGAAGTCTGGTAACTGCCACAGAGTACTGATTCAGGTCACTAGGGCCTGTTCCACCTGGCTCCCAGTCTAGTTGGTCCAGGTGCAGCCCACACTGGGCTCTGCTCAGCCCTGCTCCCAGCTCCATGTGATAGACCTTATCTGTGACCATCCAGGCTGTCCTGGGTTGGAGCCCTACTTCCCTCTGCTATTTTGTGGGTTCTGCAGTTCATGAATTTGTTCAGAGCAATTTTTATAGGTGTTTGCAGGGTCCTGGGGTAGAGCTTTAGGCAGGTCCCTGCTTTCCAGCCACCATCTTGGCTTTGCCCCCCTATATCATACTTCTTTTCCTCCAGTAACTGCGTATCTTGATGTCCTTTCTCCTTGAGATACCATAAAGGAATACCTTCTATTGGAAGGAACTTTGCCCAGTTTTTTCAGAAGCTAATAAAGTATCCTAATTCTCCATAATTATATCTCAAATCCTGAAGAATCTCTTTTAAACAAATGGGTAGATTTTTCTAATCATATTAGGATTTTACTAGCAGGTCTTAGAGTGGGAATAACTGGGTAGGGGAGTTGTCTTTTAGGCTGCAGGATTCAAGGGATGTCAGTCATTTTGAAAGAGGGAGGGAGGAAAGATCTTCCTGCCTTGGCTGTAATAAACCTATTACTTTCTATTTGGTGGGTAAAAATTCGCATATATATACACATACATGCATACATCTATGTGTGTATATGTGTCTTTTACCAGTTTGCATGTATTATTCCAAATTAAAAACTTTTCATCAGGTTTCCAATACTATACCTGATATAAATTTTAGTGAATTTTGTCAGCGAATGAAACACATTCTGAGTGAGTTAAATGATGTGTAAAATGAGTTCCAATGCCAAGGCCTTGCTTTTCTCTTCTAGTTGTTAAGAAAAGGGGTATTTGGGACAAAAAGATTCTATTTGATCTTCAAACTTGAGAAGCATTTGAGTGAAGGATTGGAACTCCTACCCTGTTTTCCAGGACACAAAATCCCAAGAATTCTTCTCTTCACATCCCTGTTGTTTTTCTCAAGTGTGTATCTAATGAAAATATTTCAAGTATTATAGAGCGCTACAGCTAGTGAAATGCTGTTCAGTTACCTCCAATATGTGAACAATGGAATAACAAGAGCAACATTATGGTGCAGTAGCCATTTTTGATAGGTGTGTAGGAAAAAAGTAAAATGAGAAATAGTGTGCAGGGACAAATAAGGGTGTCCAGTGGCATTCTGAAGAACTTCGGGTTAAGTCCATTTTTGATTACCATCAGCATGTACAGTAAATGTCATCAACATCATTGATTCTCTCTTATGAATGTGAAAAGGAGTGAAGGAATTTGCAGTAGCCTTATGTTGAGTCTGCTGCTGGAGAGCCAGCTGGGGTCTCCTTAAAGTCATGTATTTTCTTGCATAATTTCACCATGGTTGATGGTGAAATGGCCTCATACCTCTACACAGGGTTGGAGGGAACTCAGTAGGTATGCTCTGGAGAACCTCTTTGTGATTGTATTCTGTGGCCCAGCACAAAGTCAGACCATAATCTTTAAGAAGCTGTGATTTCATCAGCATGGAGTGGTGATGATCTAAACATCTCTATGTAGCCAGACATTAATTTCCTGTTAATTATCCTTCTGGAGATGAAATGCTCTGAACTTGGAGATATTGACCCTCTGATAATAGACTTTGAGGATCAGACTTGCAGATTTTCTAGTTTTGTAGGTGTAATGGCAAGCAAAGTGGGATTTTTTTGGTGTCTTTTGTTTTAGAATGCTTCTCAGCACTAAAGCAATCAAGTGCCTTTGAGTCTTGCCTTTGTTTGTAAGAAGGCCCACATCCTAAGTCAGGAGAGGTATACTCTGAGGTTAGTATTTTGCTTAGGGCTCAGTCACTGGAAGAGTGTCCTGTGATTTGACTAGACAAGACTCTGGGTAGCCATTGAAGCTCCCCCACTCCCTGTCCTGACCCTGGCTTGGAAAAACCCAGATGTTGGTACTTCTCTCTTTTGTGACTATGTATGTAATGTCTTAGCCAGACAGCTGGAAGTCTTGCCTTTTGACTGGTGTTTATTTGTTCTGTTTATATAATTTCTGCTTGTAGTTTCTGTTTGTGTTTTCTCTGAAGTTTTTCCCTTGAACTAAATGAATGATATATGTATGTTTAATTAAAGTGGGGCTATAAACTTCTTAAAGTTGCTTTCCTTAGAAAAGCAGATCAAATAACTTGTGCTAGCAGCCCTCCCGTGCCCTTACACAGCCACAGCAGTGGAAAGCAGCATTGTTATTACAGTAGGACCAGTCAGCATATGTGCATCACTGCTACAAACCTAGAGTCACTTGAAAAAAAACACACAGAGCATTTTTATTGATGTCTTCTATTTTTTTACATCATCATATTTATTCCTAATATCCTTGCTCCTCCTCCTAGAGAGTCATCTCATTTAACAAATAGTATTTTTTTAAGGAATAAAAGAAAAAGACAAAAACAAATCAGCACATCTGATCAATACATTGAAAGAGTCTGAAAACATGTGCAATGTTTAACACCTGTGGACCTCCTAGCTCCATGAAGGGGTGGATTAGTAGTGTTTTCTCATATCTCTTCATTTTAGTCATGCTTCACTTCTGATTTTTTTTTTGGTGTTGTTCTTTCCATTTATGTTGACATAGACGTTGTTACATGTTTCCTTGGCTGTACTTACTTCATTTTGCATCAGTTCATCTTTCTAGTAGATCTTTCCAAGCTTCTCTTATTCATCACATAGATAATTTATTACAGCACCATAATATTCCATTATATTAATGTACTGCAGTTTGTTTATCCATTGCCTAATCAGTGGGCATCTACTTTGTTTCCAATTCTTTGCTATCATAAAAAGTACTGCTAAAAATATTTTGGTCTATATGAGGACTTTTTCCTTATCAATGGCTTCTTATCAGTCCAATAATAGAGTCTCTGGTTCAAAGGGCATGGACATTTTAGTAACTATATTTGCATAATTTAAAATTGCTTCACCAACTATGTATTAGTGTGCATGTCATGGTACGACATCTCCAATATTGACTATTGCTATTTTTGTCACCTTTGACAATTTGCGATGTGTAAAATGAAGCTTCAGGGTAATTTTGATTTGCATTTCTCTTATTATTAGTAATTTGAAGTATTCTTTCATGTATCTATGAATTGCAATTCTTTAGAGAACTATTTATCAATATCTTTTTTTTTACCACTTGTGTGTTGGAGAATAACTATTAGTCATAAACTCTCTCTCTCTAATATATGTACATATATATATATATGTATGTAAATTGCTTACATGTCTTGGATACCAAACCTTTATCAGTGAAATTGATACAAAGATTTTCCCCCCAATTAACTGCTTCCTTTCTTGTCCTGGTGCATTAATTTTGTCTGTGGAGAAGCTTTTCAGTTTCATGTAATCAAAGTTACCTATTTTATCATTTTCAATTGCTTTTTCTTTGTTTAAGAAGATATCTCCTATCCATAGATGAGAGAAGTGTATGATCTGCTTCTCTTCTAATTTTTTAATAGTATGATCTTTAATATTACAGTCACATATCCATTTGGAATGTGTTGTTTATGATGTAAGGTGTTGGTCTAAGTCTAATTTGCGCCAGCATCCTTTCTTGCTCTAAATCTGTAACCCTTTGAATGCTATTAGGTATCTCTTAATATTTCTGCTATTGATTTTCCCCATATGAGTGTGAGAGTTAGATCTTGGGATTTAATTCAAAGAAGTCATGTCTATTGCTATTAATAAATCAAGTAGTAAGATATGAATTAGCAAGGACAAAGAGATAATTCATAAGAATACAGATGTCACAACTATGGGCAAGAAAATATGACATCCTAAAACAACATGAGTCATATAGCAAAGTTATGAGAATTGTAGATGTTAAGGACAGGAATATTTGGAAAGGATTTGAAATGCATATTGCAACAACTTTTTTTTTTTGAGTTAAGCTTTTTATGTAATGCTACAAAAAATATTTAGTCAAACAGACCAAAAGGCCATGTCATCATTGGACTCCTCGGATTCTTTCTTTGCTTCCTCTTTCTTCCCCTCAACTGGGGCAGCTGTGCTAGCAGGAGCAGCCCCTCCAGCAGGGGCAGCACCACCAGCTGCTGGGTCAGGTCCACCTAACTCCTACATTGCAGGTGAGGCTTGCAATGTTTACATTGGACAGGCCTTTGCAAATAATCCAGGCCAGAATGGCTCAACATTTATACCTACTCCTTTAATGAGAGCATTGATTTTGTCCTCCTTAACTGTAACATCATCTTTGTGAAGGAAGAGTGTGGAGTAGATGCAAGAGAGCTTGGAGACAGCCATTTCAGCAGATGGACGAGGAGATACTTGTTTGTAGTGGTGTTAGTTGCTGGCTGAAGTGAGGCTTCACCCCATCGTGGCCTTAGCTTCCAAAGAAGAACCAAGTACCTTACAGACAACTGAAGAGAAAGCAATAACTTCGATAACTGCAAAAATTCCTCCATAAAAAAATACAAGACCAGGCTGATGACCACTTATATTAAGTAATATTTCATGCATTGAAATTTTAGCAATAGTAGTAGATGAGAAGCAGTGTAGCATAATGGATAGCATGCTGTTCTTAGAGTCAGGAAGATGTGTTCAAATCCTTCTTAGACACTGTGCAACCCTGGAAAAGTTACTTAAGCTTTCAATGTCTCAGGCAACCCTAAAATTATATATTTCAAAGCATGTGATGATCTGCATTGATGGAGAGTTTCCTCACTGAGAATTCTCTACAATGACAAAATCAGCTTCAGTCCCCAAATAGCATACATTTGTATAGTCATTTATAACTTCCGCATACATTCCACATACATTAAGCAGCATCATTTAATCCTCAAGATAACCCTGTGAGGTAGGCAGAACAGATGTGTTTATCTGCAGGTTATGAATGAACCTCTGAGAGGATAGATAATTTGCACAAGGTCATATGAGCCAGTAAGCAGCAGAATAAAGACTAGGGCCAAGGTATTTCAGTTCCTTGTTCAGAGTTCTTTGTGTACCTTAAAACACTACATAAATGTGATTTGTTATTATTATATTCATACTGCCTCTGAAAATTAAAAATTACAGCATTTAAGGGAACTCATCAGACTAAATCACAATAGCTTTGACCCATAGTGCCACGGGAGGGAATAAAAGGGTTTAATGCTTGAATAATGGGTTAAGTTTGAAGATGGCACTATCTTTTGGAAACGCATTTACTATCTTAGGCTCTAGTCTTGGCTCTATCACTAACTAGTTATGACCTGCCTCTCTTCTGTCCACTAACTAACCATATGACCTTGGTCAAACCACTGATCTCCTCTGAATTTCAGCTTCCTACATCTGTAAAATGATGAGTGGTACCTTGTGATCTCTAAGCTTCCTTTCAACTCTAAATCAGAGTTTCTTATGGTCTCTCTGTCTAAGTTTCTCAAAGCATACCAGCAGTTTTGGAAGTGAGAGATTTGATTTTAGGTCTTGCAAGTAATTAGTTGTATGACCTTGACAAAGCATATAACTCCTGTGAGCTCAAGTTTCATTATCTTTAAAATGAAGAGGTTGGACTGGTCTTTAAGTTCTCCTTAGACTTTAACATTCTATGACTCTATCATGCTCAAAGTTGGAATGCCAATACTGATGCTTACAGGGAAACTATGAGGTGAGGTTCCATATCTCAAACTTTGACTTTCTGAACTATTCCAGTTCCAGAGTTCAAGAAGCAGAAACACAACTTCACACTCCTTGAATCTAAATATAGGATTTGTGTGTAATAAGCAAACTGTTGGTGGTACAAATGAAAGATGATACCTATGTCAATCAGCTTTGCTGGTTAACCAGTTTTTTTGGTCTTTGTTCTAGCTTCCCTTTCCCCTACCTCTCAGCTGAGAACCTTGCCTCATATTTTATAGAAAAAAAATGAGGTCATATGTCATGAACTTCCTCTTCTTCCTTCTTCCTCATCTCATATCACTCAAATGCCTTCTACCACTACTTTCTCCTTCACCTCTGTCTCATATGATGAAGTGGCCTTACTCCTTATTAAGGCCTACCTCTCTACTCACACAAGTGATTCCATTCTATCCTACCTTCTCCAACAGATTGCCCCATCTGTCATCCCCACTCTGACTCTAGTCTTTAAACTCTTGTTCTCTACTCCCTCCTTCCCTACTGCCTACAAACATTGCCATATTTCTTTCATCTTTTAAAAAAAACTCTCACTCAGTCCTTCCATCTCTGTTAATTGTCATCTAATATTTTTTTCTGTCCTTTGTGGTGACACTCCTCGGAAAGGCTGTCAGGTATCTTCACTCACTCTCCCCTCTCTCCTTAATATCTCACAATCCAGTTTCTGACCTCATCTTTCCACCAAATTCACTGTCTCTAAAGTTACTAATAATCTATCTGCCAAAACTCAATCTTCATCCTTCTTGACCCCTCTGCAGCCTGTTGATCACTCTCTTCTCCTTGATAATTCTCTTCTCTCTAAGTTTTCAAGACACTACTCTCTCCTAATTCTCCTCTTACTTTTCAGATCACTCCTCAGTCTCCTTTCCTCATCTAATTCACATCTTTTAACTGTAGGTGTACCTCAGAATTCTCTCCTGGGCTTTTCTTTTTTTCTTCTTCCTCTACAGTATTTTGCTTGGTGATCTTATCTTCTCTCATGGATTCAATCGTTATGTCGATGTTGATAATTCTCAAATCTCCCTATCCCTCTCATACTTCTCTGCTGACCTTCAATCTCACATTTCCAACTGCCTTTCAGACATCCTACACTGGATTCTAGTAGATATCTTTAACTCAAAATGCTTCCAAACTGAGCTTATTATCTTTCTCCCTAAGTCCTTCCCTGCAACTTCCCAGTACTATCAAGGGAAATACCATTCTCTCAGGCCCTCAGGCTCGCCATCTACCTGTCCTTCTCAACTTCTCACTATTTTTCATTTCCCCATATCCAATCTGTTGCCAAGGCCTGACAATTTCATCTTTCACTTTTCTATTCATATCTCTCAAATATGTACCCTTTTCTCCCCTGATACTGCCACTACTCTGATGCAGGCCCTCATTACCTCACTCCTAGATTACTATTGTAGCTTGCTGGTGAGTCTCACTGCCTCCACTCTCTCCCTGCTCCAATCCATTCTCCATTCAGACACTAAAGTGATTTTCCTAATGCCATATTTTTCTAGTCTTTTAAAGTCAACCAAAAAGCACTTATTAAAGACTGAGGCCAGGTAATGTGCCAACTGCTGAGAATATGAAGAAAGACAAAAAGACACAGACCTAACGGAAGTTACATCCTCATGGTAAGGAAAACATTAACTAGATTAATACATACATACATACATACATACATACATATACATATACATGCATACAAGATAAATGCTTTAGAGGTAAAGGCTCTAGCAGATGAAGAGACCAGCCTCCTATTGAAGTTAGTATTTGATCTGACTCTTGAAGGGAGAAAAGAATTCTTAGAAATAGAGGTGAGTAGAGAGAGCACTTGGGCATTTAGTGCAAAGGCAGATGAAGTGTCATGGGTGCAGAACAAGTAGGCCAGAATGGCTGGAATCAGGGGTCTGCTGATAAATGTTTAACAAAAATTTTTCTGGAAAAAATGTATGCATAACACTTTAAAAATTTAATCTTCATCATTAGTATTTTCTACAAAACTTTCTTAAGTCTAGACAATCAATGAACAATAAATCAATCCCTGATTTCTCGCATTTCCCAATTTCCAAAGTGTAAATGCTCATGTTGAACATTTAACAATTGGCTCTCACTAGCCTGTAAGATGTCTGGCTTCATCACTTGTCTAGCTGGAATGTACATTATATAGAAAGGAATAAAAAGTAAGGCTGGAAAGATAGGAAAGGGCCAGGTTACAAAGAGTTTTAAACGCCAAAGGATGTTATATTGATCCTGGCTTAAATATGGAGTAACTGGAGGTTTTTTTTTTTCAATAGTGTTGACTTAGCCAGACCTATGCTTTAGAAAAATCAATTGGGAAAATGGACAGAAATTGGAGAGAGACTTGGAAGAGGAAGAAAATATAGATCATTCTACTTATCATTCATGCTATCATATTATAATAACATCCCTTTTGATCAGTATTGTAACTTTTTTTTTTGCAATCTCCTAACAGATCCAATTTTTCTTTCTCTATCCTCATGTCCTCATATTCATTACTATTCAGAAAAAACACAATGCTGTTGACTGGCCATTGGGCCAGTCCTTAGAGGTGGGTCAAACCAACAAATTTAGTAATCATTAGTTAAATGCTTTCTGTGTACAGACACCTGTGCTAGGTACTATGGGATATGTAATGTTTGGAAAATCACCTGCCTTTATGGAGTTTACGGTCTACTTGGAAGTGATTTTTGAGGAACAGATTTTTTTTTGGACAAAGATCAAATACCTCTTTCCATTTCTTTCCAAATTTTGCCTGTATAATTTGATTTTTTCTCTGGACAAAGTTCTTCTTCTCAAGTAACTGTTTTAGGGAAAATACTTATGTCAAGTATGCCATTCTAGTTCTAAATAGTTTGCCTATTTTTCCTGAAGGCCCATCAGGCAGTTTGGGGGCACTTCTTTAATTTAATAATAATGATACCAATTTCTTTTATTAATTTATTTATTTTTATTTTTCAACATTCTCTTCCACAAGATTTTGAATTCCAAATTTTCTCCCCATCTCTTCCCTCTCACACCCCAAGATGGTGTGCATTCTGATTACCCCTTCCTCCAATCTGCTTTCCCTTCTATCATACCCCACTCCTTCTCTTATCCCCTTCCCTTCTGTTTTCCTGTAAGGCAAGATAGATTTCTATACTCCATTGCCTGTATATCACTATTTCCAAGATGCATATAAAAACAATTTTTAACATTCATTTTTAAAACTTTTAGTTCCACATTCTCCCCCTTCCTCCCTCCCCACCCACCCTCATTGAGAAGGTAAGCAATTCATTATAGGTTGTACATGTGCAGTCATGCAAAACACTTCCATAACAGTCATATTGTGAAAGACTAACTATATTTCCTTCTATCCTGTCCTACCCTCCATTTATTCTGTTCTCTTCTTTGATCTGTCACTTCTCAAAAGTGTTTACTTCTGATTATCCCTTTTCCCAATCTGCTGTCCCTTCTATTCCCCACTTCTCCCCTTCCCCCTTACTTTAGAGTAAGATAGATTTCCATACCCAATTAAGTGTGTATGTTATTCTTTCCTTACGCCAAGTCTGATGAGAGTAAGGTTCACTTATTCCCTCTCATCCTGTCTTCCTGTCCATTGTAAAAGCTCTTTCTTGCCTTTTTTAGATGAGATGAGATGATTTACTGCATTCTACCTCTGCCTTTCTCTTTCTCCCAATATATTCCTCTTGACACTTAATTTTATTTTTTAGATATCATCTCTTCATATTCATCTCACCCTGTGCCTTCTGTCTACACACACACACACACACACACACACACATGTTATGCCAACTACCCTAATACTGAGAAAGGCCTCATGAGTTACAAATATCATCTTTTCATAGAGGAATATAAACAGTTCAACTTTAATAAGTCCCTTATTGTTTCTCTTTCCTGTTTACGTTTTCATGCTTCTCTTGATTCTTGTATTTGGAAGTCAGATTTTCTATTCAGCTCTCATCTTTTCATCAAGAATGCTTGGAAGTCCTCTATTTCATTGAAATTCCATTTTTTTTCCCCTGAGGTATTATATTCAGTTTTGTTGGGTAGGTGATTCTTGGTTTTGATCCTACCTCTTTTGACCTCCAGAATATTATATTCCAAGCCCTCTGATCCCTTAGTCTAGAAGCTGCTAAATCTTGTATTATCCTAATTGTGTTTCCACAGTACTTGAATTGTTTCTTCCTGGCTGCTTGCAATATTTTCTCCTTGACCTGGGAACTCTTGAATTTGGCTACAATATTCCTAAGAGTTTTCCTGTTGGGATCTCTTTCAGGAAGTGATTGGTGGATTCTTTCCATTTCTACTTTACCCTCTGGTTCTAGAATGTCAGGGCAGTTTTCCTTGATAATTTCTTGAAACATGATGTCTAGGCTCTTTTTCTGATCATGGCTTTCAGGTAGTCCAATAATTTTTTAATAATTATAACGATAGCTAACATTTATATAGCGCTTACTATATATGAGGCATTGTGCTAAGCATATTTTTTTTTTTCATGAACCATGATTCTTCTTCTCTAGGACCCTCTCTGGAGGCATTTTAGGTATTAACATTGAGGCTTAGTAATTGCCATCTTTCTCTTTAATATTTACCAGACAGAAAGGATCTAGTTTCCGTAGCCCTTTTTTGCCTGGAAGTCTTTTAGCAGCAATGCTGCTGCTTTGTAACTGTTTAGTTTTAAAATTGAAACCAAAGAAAGATGCCAGAACCCTTGTGTACATTCTCTGTTATGTGGGATGAGAATTAACTATCTCTCACTAATGAAGGTTTTGAAAAGGGATTCATGAAGATTTCTTAAGTTCTTTTATGGGAATAAAAAAATGACTTGAGTCCAGGGATGGTGGCAACTGCCTATAATCCCGGTTACCAAGGAGGCCAAGGTTGGTAAATCTTTTGATCTGGGAAGTTCTAAACTACAGCTGGGGTAAGGCTGATCAGATGTCAACACTAAGTCAAATACCATTGAAGTGAGCACCTAGGAAATAGGGGCCACCAGGTGCCTAAAGAGGACTGAATTGGCCTAGCTCAGAAGTGCAGCTGGTCAAAACTCCTGTGCTGATGGGTAGTAGGATTCAGCTGTAAATGGCTGAGGTACTTCCAGCCTGGGTGAGATTGGGAGATCTAGTCTGAAAAAAAAAATGAGCTTTTGAGGTCATGTCCTTGAATCATCTAATAAATTAATAAGCACTTATTAAATCCTCACTATGTGTTAGGCACTGTGCTAAGCGTTAGGGATTCCAAAAAAAAAAAAAAAACCCCAAACACTCTCCTTGGACTTGAAGACCTTAAATCTGGGAAATGGTGTGTACAGTCGATCCTCAACATTCATTATTTAACTTTCATGACTTTAAGCAGTCCCATGATTTTTATTGGTTATTTCATGTTCACTTTTGTATCAGCAACCAGGCACATTTGTGGCTTAGTACAGAAGAAGAAAAGAGGCATGATTTTAAGTTTGTGGAGTGGCTGGTATCCTACTAGGTACATCACTGGTCTTGCTCAACCTACGGTTGTAAAGACCACCCTGTACATTTGTTGCATATTTTCATTTATCTTTAAACTCAAGTTTTGTGCTGAAATTATGACCGTAAAGGGTAGTATAAGTCCTTTGGGCTCTAAGCCCCAGCATGTAAAAATCGATGATGAGGCCTAGTGAAAAAATAAAGGTGTTAGATAAACTTCTGCCAGAAAGTCTGCAGTCACTGTGTGCCTAATTGGCCAGCTGATTAGAGACATCAGGGCTGCTCATCCCATCATCCATCATAACCTCAAGCTTAAATGTCATCCTGCCTCTGCTATGAACCTATATTCCAAGACCCTTAAGAATCTCAAATAGCACATGAAGCAGATGTTGCTGGTCAATTATTTCAAGCTGGTACATCCTGCATGATATCTGAAGCTGTGAAGGAGAGTATTGGAGGTGATGTTGAGACCTTGCTAGTCTGTATCTTCCAACAGTAGTGACTAAAGTCCCAACAATCTCTTCCTTGGTTTTCAGAGGGTGGCTAAGGTAGAGAGGTTTACAGCAGTGTAGCATACAGTACAATGCCCTTACACTGCTGTCTGACACAGTGGAAAGAAAGATTCAGGTTAAAAAATATTTTAGTTTTAAGAATTTTATTTGCTGTACAGAATTTATGGAACTGCAGATTTCATGCATTATAAAAAATAAATATTGTCTAAAATCAATGTTTTTCATTGAGATATTAGCATAAAAGTTACAGAATTCTAAGGAATTACTAATCAGAAAAATGTTTTTCATGTCACCAATTTTATGTTGTGTACTACATTTTATGGGCTATTTCATGGTTACTTTGTTAAAAAAAATATGTATTATCAGAAATAATGTTTTGTTATAAAGAACTGTTTTTAGCAATCTCTAATGAAAGATTATAGCATTTGGTGGTTGTGGGAAACTAACCCCCCATTTCCCATAGGTTTAATGTATCAGCATTCTTCTTTTTGACTTTTACACCATTTTCTAGTAATAATATCTCCATAAAAGTTGATGATTGACTATATGTCTTTAAATATACATATCATACACAGACATAAATGTCCTTTCCTTCAGCCAAACAGAAATCAGAGAAAGTCTATATCTATATCTATATCTATATCTATATATATCTATGTGAGAATATATATCAGACTATACATAGTGAAGGAGCTCTCCCATTGGTAGTGAGGTAACTCGGCTCAACTAAGAGAGAGAGTCCTATATGTCACCCAAGGGGAAGTTCCCTGAAGTCTCTGGTGTAGCAAGCAAGGGATAGAGACATGGTGAAGACTGCCAGCTCCTCTCATGTCAACTTTTTCTTAGAGTCTTTTTCTTCAGTAACCTGAAGTAGGGTTGGCATCTTCTATCTTCTCTCTCAAAGCTGGAAGCCAGAAGCACCTGAAGTCTAAAGAGACTTAAAGCAATTTAAAGATAACTTGAGGAAGATTTGAAGAGGACTCAACAGCTCTCTTTTTTCACCAACTCTGTCACACCCCCTCATGTAGGCTCAGGGTATTGATCTCCAATAAACAGAGAGTCCCATACCAATGGGTTTTGGGACTGAGGTTACATGTGATTTTGTGTAGTATAGTTTTCTTTTTATCTTATTTAAAGAATATCATAGTTAAGAAATTGACCTGTGAAATATGAATTATTTCTGGCACGATCAAATGAAAGCACTCTATTATGCTAAATTTCCTTTGCCCAGGATCCCTCATATGCTTCTATTTTGGGACATAAAGATGTGTTTACTTGGACATATGCTTTTGGGACATAAAGATGTGTTTACTTGGTCCCTAGATAAAACTGAATGCTGGGGAAAGAAATCTGAGTGTTTTATTTTGCATGCTGATGGCAGACGCAGACTATTTAATAACACAGTGCCAACTAGGACGAGGGGATTCAAAGTCAAAGCCAAAATGGTCTCTGCCCTCAAGGAACTTGCATTCTACCAGATGATCTTACATGCTAAAATAAACCTTTAGAATTATTTACTAGATACTAAAAGGGATCTCTCAATAATCTTTTTTGTTTTTAGGGTATCTTATAGGAATCAAACAGTTTCTTTATCTCTCTCTACATATATATCTATATATGTATAGATATATATGTCTATCTATCTATCTATCTATCTATCTATCTATCTATCTATCTATCTATCTATCTATCTGTCTATATATATATGGAGAGAGACAGAGAGAGAGAGAGAGAGAGAGAGAGAGAGAGAGAGAGAGAGAGAGGACCTACACACACCCACACCCACATACACACCGCACACAAACGCAGTAGATGTCTTTGTGTGGTCAGCACTGTCTGCCTATTTTCCTCCCATGTGAGTGTCTGTAGTTGAAACTAGTAAGGGTGCCTCATCTGCTATAGCTTCTGATTTTTTTTTCTCTTGGTGTGGTTTTCATGGTGTATTTTGGGGATTTTGTGTTGTATTATCATGGATGCTTATGCAGCTCACAAGGCCAATTATTCTTCATACGAGCTTGAAAAAATTATGTCCAGTCTCATTTAACTTGACACAATTCCTGTTTTGCAATTGAATATGAAGGATTCAGAATTAATAAAACGAGGTAGAAGTGGCTGGTCATCTATTCATTCACTAACCCTTACTGTTGTTTGAAAAATTTAATTTCCTTTTGGGTCTACAATGATCATTCTCAAGATGCAAGAGAAAGTTTGGAGAGCCTGTCTTAGATTGAATAGCATATTTTCTAATGCTTATATTATTGCCTCTATCACCAAGATTTTATTGTACATGTTTCTATTAAGTGTAATCTCCTTTTATCTTTTGGCGGCAGGATAGAGTGGCATCTATAGTCAGAAAGCATTTTGCATATCTTGAGTCTTAATCCTCTAGGTTAAACTTTTCTCAAAGAAGAATTCAAATGAATTTCTCTACTTTTTTGGGGACAGGGAGAGGAAGGAATATAGCTTGCTTTGGTATATACTGTGGGGAAAGAGATGCCACACATACTTTTTTATTTTATTCACCGCTGATTTAAATGATCAGTTTTTGTTTAAGTTCTAGGAGTTTCTTTTCCAGAGATCAGACTATTAGAACCATTCATTAATATGAAAAAAGAGTTCAGTGGTAAACAATGCGGAAGGGACTTAGGAACCTTGGCTCTGTATACTTTGCACATCTCACCAGCTAGAGCTCAGGTAAGGCAGTAAATATTACATGACAAGAGCAAGACTAGTCATAGTTTCTTTGCTTAGGCCGCAGCTGAAAAATTCATTGAATTTCTCAAGTAGCATCCAGTGTTCCTCCGGTACTTCACTTTCTTTTTCCATACCACCTTACCTCCTACATCCACATAGTAATCTTTTAAGTGAGAGTCCTGAAGATGTCAACATTCTCTTCTGTTTTCTGGCCTCATAAAATGTTAGAGCTGGCAGAGATCATGTCCTCCAGCCCTTTCATTTCATAGATGAAGCAAGCTGATATGGTCAATAGAGTGCTGGGCCTGGAGTTCAGAAATCATGAATTCAAATGTAGCTTTAGATACTTACAAGCTGTCTGACCTTGGACTAGTCCTTTAACCTCTGTTTGCCTAAGTTTCCCCATCTGTAAAATAAGGATAATAATGACATCTATCTCCCAAGATTGTTGTGAGGATAAAATGAGATAATATTTATAAAGCAATTTATAAACTTCAAAGGACTATAATATGCAAAATACATTGTCATCATCATTACCACCACCACCACCACCACCACCACCACTACCACCACCATCATCAGTCACATAGTTAGCCAATGACAAAGCTAGGACTAGAACCCAGGTCTTTTTATTCCTGCCCTTGTACTTCTTCTGTTATATCATACTGCTACTATATTATTAGGGTTTTTTAACCTGGGGTCCATGAACTTAATAAATTTTTTTTTCATAACCATATTTTACTATAATTCATTTTCTCTTTAATCCTATGCATTTTATTTTATCCATTTAAAAACATTATTCTGAGGAGTCCATAGATTTCACTAGACTGCAAAGGAGTCCATGGCACAAAGACAGTTAAGAGCTCCTATTCTACAGAGACTAGAGTAATAATGCCCAAAGTTTTTGAGTTTGAAGACCCTTTAAAAATGTAATACAATTTCATAGACCATTATAAGATTTTAGTATCCATTGATTGAGAAAATACATGATGACACAAAGCTATTATAATATCAGTAATGCTTTTTAAGTGGATGTCTCATTAATTACAACAGCATTTGTATATGTTTGAAAAAGTCATAGAGGATTCTGGGGAGATTGTAGAAGAAGGCAGGCAGATAGTTTAGCTCTCCCTAATTCCCCCACAAACAATTTAAATAAAGTGAACTTTGAGCGGCAGAAATAATTAAAAGTCAGGGTAAAGTGATTATTCACCTAAGATAACTTGAGCAGACTTTTGGAAAGACTTGACCCTGGGGGTGGTGGTCTGGCCTGATTGAAATGGAGATACCTCTAGGCCGATACAGGTACTATGGAATCAATGAACAACAAACCCTGGGGGAGGGGAGGGAGCTAAGTCAACAATCAAGAAGCCCTGGGGACAGCTGTGTTGAGGCAGCCTCAGCTTCAGGAACTTTCATCCCACGGGGATCAGAAAGTTGAAAAGCCCTCGGATGGTATTGAACACAGGGCCTATGTGCACTGAGAAGACACCATCCTGGGCTGTGGCTGTGGGCTAGGTGGAATGAGCACACACCAGGGCATAGAGGGTGGGGCCCTGCTGACTGTGGACACTCAAAGGAGAATGGAGTCCCTGGTTTTGGTTCCAGGGCAGAGGTGTGAGCTAAAGCTTTCAATCTTGGGAGGGAATGCAGGGAGTGAAAGCATTTGCTGTGTCAGCATTGCTGGGGACCCTGGTTATGTCTATACAGAACTCAGAAAACAACAGTACAAAAACCCTGAAGCCTGAGACATTAACCTCCACACCTCAGGACCAGAGCTGAACTCTATCAAAAAATAAAAAATAACAGACAAGAACTAAGCTGCTAAAAATGATTAAGCAAAAAGAGGAAGAATCTCACCATAGCTGCTACGGCAATAGAGAAAAATCTAGGTTCAAACTGAGAAGATAGTGAAGTTAAAACAGCTACTTCTACTTCAAAGAAAAAAGCAGAATGGTCACAAGCCCAAAAAGAGTTTTTGAAATAGCTTAAAAATACTTTAAAAATCAAACAAGAGAGGTTGAAGAAAAATTAGAAAAAAAAATAAGAGTAATACAAGAAATTATGAAAAGAAAACCAACCAACTGGAAAAAGATCCAAAAACTTACAGAAGAAAATAACTCCTTAAAAATTAGAATTGGGCAAGGGGAAGCTAGTGACTTCATAAGACACCAATAAATAATAAAAACAAAATCAAAAGAATGAAAAAATAGAAGAAAGTGTGAAACTTATCATTATAAAAACAAGTAACCTGGAGAACAGATCAAGGAGAGACAAAATAAGAATTGTTGAACTTCCTGCAAGTAAGAACAAAAAAGAGTCCAGACACTATACTTTAAGAAATTACTAAGGAAAATTGCCTTTAAGTTTTAGAATGAGAGGGTAAAACAGAAATTTTTAAAAGTCCATTGATTACCACCTGAAAGAGATCCCAAGATGAAAACTCACAGGAATATCACAGCTAAGTTTTGAAGTTCCCAGGTTAAGGAGAAAATACAAGCAACTAGGAAAATAAACAATTTAAATACTGTGGAGCTACAGTTAGGATAACACAAAATTTAGCGGTTTCAACACTAAAAGATTGAAGGGCATGGAACATTATATTTCAAAGAGCACAGGAGCTGTATTTGCAACCAAGAATAACTCAGCAAAGCTGTGTAATCCTGAATGGAAAAAATGGATATTTAATGAACTTAAGGATTTTCAGGTATTGGTGAAGAAAAGACCAGAACTGAAGGGAAAATTTGACCTATAAGATTCAGGAGAAACACAAGAAAGTAAACATTAAAGACAAATTATAAATTATTTCATAAGGTCAAGCTGTTTACTTCCCTCCTAAGCACTACCACTACTAGCTTTAATCCCTTACAAATACTTATATTCTTATCCAGTGACTCTGGTTTCCTCTAGGCTTTTCTCAGCTGTGGGTTTTTTTTTTTTATTTATATAGCTGGTTCCTGTGATGATTATTTCTTATTTTGTACTGAAATGATTTTCAGTTTCATTTTCTGAGTAGTGAAAATTTTAATGTCTCTTGAAGAAATAGACATTGCTCTCTCCTTGCCCTGAATAATAATGTTCAGTATATCTATCATACACTTCATGGAGTTCCACTGAGTCAATTTTGATCTAAATCAGGAGTCTGATTTTGTTTAAAGCTTTTGTGATTGTTTTTTCCCATGTTGCCAAAACCATTGCTTTCTTTTTTTTTAAAAAAATTTTTATTATGAACTTAACAATCATCAACAAACACAAACATTCCAATATATGAAGAACAAAGGAAGATTGTATGTGAAATTATGAACTTCTGCACAGTTTGATTTAGTAGCAAAATTGCCCTATTTGTTTGTGTCCCCTTATGAACTTCCCTTTGTTTTCTTCTATGTATATTTAAATTGTATTGGCACTCTTTTCTTTTTAAATACCTGTCACTTCCCACTATTTCCCCCTTCCAATAGAATGCTTCCCTTGTCTGTCAATTGGTAAGCATTTATTAAGTGCCTACTCTCTGCCAAGGATTGTGCTAAACTCTGAGGATAAAAAGTAGAAAGGCAAAAGACATGACCTGCCCTTGAAGAAACTCACATTCTAATGAGACAGATGATACCTGAATAACTATGTACAAATATATATATATATATATATATACATATATATATATACATACGCATATAAAATTTGGAAAAAATCAGCAGAGAGGAGATCCTAGAATTAAGAAGGGTTGGAAAAGGCTTTCTGTAAAAATTGAGATTTCAACTGGAACTTGAAGGAAGCCAGGGAATTCAGGAGGTAGAGATGAAGAGGGAGAAAATTCTAGGTATGAGAGACAACCAGAAAAAATGCCCAGAGCTGAGAAATGCACTGCCTTGTTTGAAGAACAAGGAGATCAGTGTTACTGGATCGAAGAGTACTGTGGAGACTATAAGAAGACTGGAATGGTAGGGGTAGGGCTAGGTTATGAAGGACTTTGAATGCCAAGTGGAAAATTTTGTTTTTGATCTTGAGGGTAATAGGGAAATGCTGGAGTTTATTGAGTTGGGATGGGAGAGTGGGTGTGACATGATCAAACCTGTGGGTTTGTGCGCTCAATCCTTATCCTTCTTTACCACTCTTGCAGCTTTTCACACTGCCAATTACCCTTTTCTCTTTGATAATCTCTTGACTCTAGGTTTTGGGGATCACTTTCTCTCATGGTTCTCCTCCTACCTATCAGACCACTGCTTCTCAGTCTCCTTTCCTGCCTCCTCATCTAATTCACACATTCTGACTGTAGTATGAAAAGTTGCAAGAGTGATAAAGAAGGATAAAGACTGAGAAAAAAGACAATGGATGTAGCTTTAGGAAAATGACTTTGGTGGCTGAATGGAGGATGGACTGAAGTAGGAAGAGATTTGTGGCAGGCAGATTAACCAGCAAGCTATTGCAAAAATCCAGGAGTGAGGAGATGAGGACTTGCTGAATCAAGATGGTGGTAGTATTAGAGGAGTGAAAAGGAAATAATATTCAAGAGATGTTAAAGAGGTGAAATTGACAAGCCTTGGCAACAGAATGGATATGGGGGTGGTGGTATGAGAGATAGTGAGGAGTCACGCCTGGGGAATGAGGAGGATGATGGTAACCTTCACAGTAATAGGGAAATTTGGAAGTGGGGAGTATTTCAGGGGAAGAGAAAAATGAGTTCAGTTTAGATCTGTTAAGCTTAAGATATCTACTAGACATCTAGTTTGAGATATCTGATAGGCAGTTGAAGATGTGAAACTGGAAGTCTGCAGAAAGGTTAGGGCGGTATAGGTAGATTTGAAAATCATTAGCATAGATATAGTAATTGAATTTAAAGGAGTTGTGAGATTACCAAGTGAAGGAGTATAGAGGGAAAAAAGAAGAAGACCTAGGACAGGGACCTGTGGGACACCTACAGTCAGAGTGTGTGAAGTAGATGAGGAGGCAGGAAAGGAGACTGAGAAGCAGTGTTCTGACAGGTAGGAGGAGAACTATGAGAGAGTGGGGTCCCCAAAACCTAGAGTCAAGAGATTATCAAGGAGAAAGGGGTAATTGGCAGTATGAGAAGCTGAAAGAGTGGTAAAGAAGGATAAGAAGTGAGAAAAAGACAATGGATTTAGCCATTAAGAGATCTTTGGTAACTTTGGAGGGAGTAGTTTCAATGGAATGATGAGATCAGAAGTTTGATTATAGAGTTAAGAAGAGAATAAGAGGAAACAAAATGGAGGCTCCTATTTTCCATGGCCTTGTTAAGGATTTTAGCCATAAAAGGCAGAAGAAATACAGGATTTTAATGGCAATGGAAGAATAAGGTTAGGGTTATTTTTGAGAATGCCCAGGGAGACATAGGCTTATTTGTAGGCAGCAAGAAACAAGTATAGTCAAGTTAAAAAAATCCAACATATCAGCAATGTCTGAAAATACATGCCTCATTTTGTACATTTGGTCCATTTAGGGATGTTATCTGCTAAGAAGTGAGGAGCATATTTCTTCATAAGTCTTCTGCAGTCATGACTAGTCATTTCAATTTTCAGAGTTCTGAAGGTTTTCCAAATTGTTTACTTTGACAATATTTTGGTCATTGTGTAAATAGTTCTCCTGAAAAAATATGATTTCCATTTAAAGAGTCCATGCTCATGGCAATAAAGAAACACTCAAGAAAGGTCTCAGGTTAGGAAAGTAGAGGAGATAGAATTAATTAATATACAATTAATAATATAGCAGATTTATACTAGATAAAACTTTATGGATCAATCCTTTTCTTTAGAGCTATGACTTCCTAACCCCACAGTTCTCAGACCATGGTTTGCAGACCCCTGGGAGGCCCTGAGACACTTTCATGGGGCTCTTGAGATCAAAACTACTTTTCATAGCAATACTAAGATGCTATTTGCCTGGGGTGGAGTCAAGATGGCTGCTGGAAATCTCTCCCCCAGGACCCTCCAAACACCTATAAAAATGGCTCTGAACAAATTCTAGAACTGCAGAATCCACAAAATAGCAGAGGGAAGCAGGGCTTCAGCCCGGGACAGCCTGGATGGTCACTGGGTAAGGTCTATCACAGTGTCCTGGGAGCAGAGCTGAGCAAAGCCCAGCATGGGTGGCGCCTGGACCAACCAGACCAGGAGCCGGGAAGAACAGGCCCTAGCACCCTGAATCAGTGAGCTGTGGCAGCTACCAGACTTCTCAACCCACAACCACCAAAGACAACATAGAAGGTTAGTGGGAAAAACTACAGGGACAGAGTGAAAGGAGTTCGTGGTTGGCCACTGCCCTGGGGGCAGCGAAGGTGGTGCAGCTCTAAGGATGCTTACAGAGCTACAGCTGCAGTTGCTTTCAGCCCCAGGACTACCTCGTGGGAGGAATTAAGTGGCAGATTAGAGCAGGAGTGTAGAGCCTACTTAGATCTGAGTCGCAATCTAGGTTGGTGGTTCTTGGGGGAGGAGGAGCGCTGGTGTGGCAGAGCTTGCTGTGTAGAAATAGCTCTGAAAACAACAGCACAGCCCTTCGAGCTTGGGACAAAATACTCTCTACTCTATAAGCAGTTATACCCTGATGAAAAGCTCAAGGGTCAACTAGTTGGCTGAGAACATGAACAAGCAGTGAAAACGAAGTCAGACTCAAACTCAGACTTTGGAATCTTTGTTTGGTGACAAAGAAGACCAAAACATACAGCCAGAAGAAGGCAACAGAGTCAAAGAGCCTACATCAAAAGCCTCCAAGAAAAACATGAACTGGTCTCAGGCCATGGAAGAGCTCAAAAAGGATTTGGAAAAGCAAGTTAGAGAAGTAGAGGAAAAATTGGGAAGAGAAATGAGAGTGATGTGAGAAAACCATGAAAGATATTATTTGCCTGTTGAAATGTTTCTCCCTTTTCTAATTACATATCTGTGTGAGGCTGGATTGTCTTCATATACTTCAAGAAAAACAATGCATTTCAACAGATTGAATGCAGAAGAAGATATGAGAATTTAGCTGTCTCCTATTAAAGCAAGACATTAAATAGATTTGCAAAAACATAAACAAATAGTCACTTCTATTATTTTTTTTTTGCTTCGGAAAATTATTTTTCAAAACATATTAACTGGAATATTTTTTTTTAAAATTTATATCATACCTAAGGTGTTTATTAGCTATTTCAAATAAATAGATACATAGTTTAAAAAGTCATCATTTTTAATTTCAAATATGGCAAATATTGATAGACATAACCCACATAAACAAAAGATCAAAACATTTGAGATCTACTGCCCCAACCTTTTAAATCAAATGTAGAGTCATAATTAGCCATTAAGAAACCCAAGAGTATAACTATAATCCTTTGTCAATAATCCTTTGTTAATTCACAGGTTCTTACAATAATAGGAAAACAATTATGTTGTGTGAAGTACACTGATAAAATGTGTTAGAAAAAATAAAATGTCATTTTACAAGGACACATATAGTTGTGTAAAAGCCCAATGCCATAACTATGGAGAAACACAAAAACATAAATTTCTAATGTTCACAACCTGTCAGGATGATGAATATGAGAGTCTAGCTTTTGAGAAATCTATTCTTGGTAATAGAATAATTTCAACTGGGAAAAACAATCCTTGATCCAGTTAAAGGATTGCCTAGAGATTTAGCAATCAGATAAAGCCTGCTTATTTGGGATAATTCTGCTTTGGGGATTTAAGATTTTAAAATTTTGTCTTGCTGTATATTTAGAACTATTAAAGTGACCCACAGTTAAAAAAAAATCATTTTAGTAAAAGGATTTCAGAATTGGAAAATCAGAGACCATTTAGTCTAGTCCAACCTGTATCTGAAAAGAAAACAACCAAAAAGCAAAAACTACCCTTCTGAAATATCTGTGACAAATATTCATACAGTTTCAACTTGATACCTCCACTGATGAGGAACTCACTACCTCTGGAACCAGCTTATTGTGGGGCTTCTAAAATTGTCTAATCCACAAGAAAAACCACTGAGGCAGAGGCCCGAGCCAATGGCACTTTATTAAAAGGTCCATGGCTCCCTCTAAAGAAGTAGACTTCAGATCTTCCCCACAATCTGAGATGCCCCCTTCCTCTAGGACCTTAAACCCAGTTTTATAGTGCCTGATATCCAGACAATATAGCTTGAACAGACCAAAAATACAGAATATTATCAGTTGGTAGACCTTGCCCTTGATCCTGCAGAAGGGTCTACGCAAAATATAGAATCCCATTGGCTGATAAATGGGCTAGAGAACAGATCTTAACAGAACTATCTCACCCTTGCAGGAGGTCCTACCAAGCTGATGAGCACACCTATGGGCCGGTGGAAAGTCAGGCCACAGGACAGCAACTAGGGTCACTCACTCATTGTCTACATGCTCATGGTCATCTCTCCATGTTAGGCAATAGAGGGATGACTAGGGATGCAGGGGCAACAAAAACAGCTAGGGGGCTTTCCATGTAATTGAGTCACCTCTGCCACTCTGGTCTTGGTCACCACATGAAAGAAAAACAAGGGTGGAGGTCCTCTAGTTATTTTCCTGTGATTAAGAAAGTGAATTTTCAATCTGCAGCTCACGGCTCTGAGGTCTACTATCAGAACTTATAATCACCACCTCAATGGAACCATATCAAACTGATTAATACTGATTGGAATAAAATAGGGATCCAATAAAATATGGGTCCAATTAACCGCCTGTCGCATTATTCCTCTTTTGTATAGCCCTAATTGTTAGGGAATTTTCCCTTACATTAATTCAAAGTCTGTTCCTCTACAACATCTACCCATTGCTCCTAGATCTGCTTTCTGGGGCCAAGCAGAATCTCTCTTCCACATGGCATCCAGATAGCTATCATGTCTCTCCTAAAGACTTTTCTTATCCAGGCTAAATATCCCTCAATTCTTTGGTCAATTCTTCTATTGTATGATTTTCACTTTCCTACCATCTTTGCTTTCCTTTGGATTCTATCCAATTTGTGAATGGTCTTTCTAAAATGTAGTCTCCGCAACTTTACATAATATAGGAATCCGGTCAGACCAGGACAGAGTACAACAGGGCTATTGCCTTCCTCATTCTGAATATTCTGCGTTTATTAATGTAGCCCAACACCTGATACTATGAATCTATAAATCATGGAACAGCACAATCTTCAAAGAACTAAAATTCTAAGTTGCCTAAAGGAAATGGAGAGGCTTATGGTAGGCATAAAAAGGCTGTAGAAAATTAGCAGTCATGACTGACACATGAGATGTTATATAAAAGACAATATTCAGGAAATGTATTGCCAGGAAAGGAAGTGAACTGTCTGCATAGTGGCAGCAAGGTATGAGAAAATACTGCACTGTGAAAAGACCTAAAGGAAATCCTCTGTAATGTTAGAAGGTAACCCTGTGACAGATTTATGGTAGGACATGGACAAAAAAACTGCATAAGATAGGAAGCCATAGAGAGGTTACGATTTGCACTGTTGAAGGTGATACTCATATTGATGACATCATGTATTCATTAAATTAATGAAGATCTAATTAGATTTTTTGGTTGACACATCATGCTATTGATTTATATTGAGCAGGTAATCATCCAAAGAACCTCAGGATTTTTTTTTTTCAGATGATCTGCTGCCAAACCATGCCTATAAAATGGAGTTGATTTTTTTGAACCCAAGTGTAGGACTTTATATGTATCTATTCTCTGTCTTTGTTCATGGGAGGATTTACAGGAGGGTGTATATAAGAATTAAAAAAGGATGACAAGGGATGGATAGGAAGTGATCTACACAACTGGAGGGAGTATCCACATTCATGAAATTATGAATCCTCTGGAAAAAAAAGCCTAAAAAGTTAAATTTTGTTAGAAAGAAATATAACCTTGCTACATTTTACTCACCATTCTTTCCTGTTGAGATCTTTTTGGATCCTGACTCTGTCATCAAAAGGTTAGCAGTTACTCCCAGTTTTATGTCATGTTAGAATTTGACAAGGATGCTATCTATACCTTCAATAAATTGGTAAAAAAAAAAAAAAGAGTCCAGGGCCAAGGACAAATCAGAGAGAAACTTTGCTTGAGATGATCTTCCAGTTTAGATTAACCCATTAATCGGCACCTTTCAGTGTGGTCATTCAACAAGTTGGAAATCTCTTAAACTATATTGCCATTTATTATATTGCCATGTATTGCTAAATCTCCCCATCTTGTCCATGAGAATAATATAAGAGATTTCAAAAAAAATGCTTTGCTAAAGTTTTATTCTTATGTCACTCCCTGTCAAAATGTGATATGAGATAAGTCTGCCATTACCTTTCTTCATCAAACCATGTCACCTCTAATTGATCATTGCTTTCAAAACTTACATGTTTCTATAACAGGATGCTAGGGAAGAATGCTCATGGGTGGGAGGAAATCTCCCAGGGTCTCCTCGGCCTCGAGGTAGCTCGTCCTAACCCTATGACTTACATGACTGGACTCTAACAAACAAGCTAGATCCTTCCATCCAGAGGGATTGGGGAGGAGAAAAATGGGTGGCTAACTAGAGTACCCTTCATCCAGGGATTGGAGCAGTCAGCCCTTGTCATATCACATTATACTTAGCCATATGATGTGGAGGTATTAGAGACAAGCAATGGAGAGGAATTGCCATGGAAGTATGAGAAAAGCTCCAGCAATGAGGTCACGAGTGTCAGACTTTGGAGACATGAGACATGACTAGGCACGTCCTGTTTTGCTTCAACATATCCAAAGGAAAGACTATTTTCTCACTTCCTGGCTCCTCCTTTTCTCCATTTCTTCCAAGAGGGCACATATCTGATCCAGAAACTTATCTTCATTTCTTTAAAACTTATTTAATTTTCTGTTCACCTTATCTTTAAAGTTGGTTTTCAAGTTAACAGTTAACCATTGCATTGACGATCTATGTGTTTCATTACACAAATGGAACACAGAAGTGCCATAAGACAAAGCCCCAAAGAGGACACAGACACATTTACTATTGTAATATTTTGGTAGAGCACTAATTTTCTGGCTGGAGGCTCAGACCAAACAAAAGGGAATTGTTGTTAAGTAATTTAATAACTTTGCAGGTAGGAGAGAGAAAGAGAGACAGAAATAGAGACAGAGACAGAGGGGGGAGAGAGAGAGACTGAGAAAAAGAGAGAGACTGACAGAGACAAAGAAAGAGAGAGAGAGAGAGAGAGAGACAGAGAGAGAGAGAGAGACAGAGAGAGACAAAGAGAGAGAGAGAGACAGACAGACAGAGAGAGACAAAGAGAGAGAGAGAGACAGACAGAGAGAGAGAGAGACAGAGAGAGAGATGCAGAGAGAGGAGATTTAATCTAGACCTTTCTAAACAAAAAAGAAATTTGGCTGGGGTAAGTAATATTAGCTGGCTTGTGTTGGGAAGGTGGGGCAGCATTTACTATACCCTGTAGTTCAGTAAATTGTTGAATGGCAAACTAGATTTTTCAGAAGGGAGCTGAAATTATTCATGGCAATGTACACATTCCAGTTGTTTGGTTAGGGCCCTTTAAAGAATTTCGGAAGGAAAATTCTCAACTTTTCTCAAATTATCTCATTGCCTCCAAATTATGATCGACCATTCTTGGAACTAGAATTTTGGGAAACCCTTTAATTCTCTTAGGTAGCTTTAGGTTTTCTGTGGCAAGCAACTGTAACAATATTCTTTTCCATCTGTCAGCTGGCTTTGGAAAATAAATGGCATATTGTTGTCTGAACTTACTTCAGTCTCCCTAAACTATGGCTTAGACTCTGTTATTAATGAATTAGGAAATGCCTTGAGAGATTATCTGAAAAGTTCCCATAGCATGGAATGAACTGGCATAGCTACTGGGTACCCATGTCTACAAAAACCATAAAATGTGCTGAAATGAATACTTGTATCACTTTTATGCAGGGCATATTTCCATTGGCTTCTTTTCATTAATGGAGATTACTTAAAAGCAAATTATAACTTGAGAGCAGGGACCATCTTTTATCTTTGTATGTGCCTAGCACAGTGCCTGGCACATAGTAGGTGCTTGATCATGTTTGCTGACTGACATTATTTTTATAACCTACCACAAAAAGTCGCTTAAAACTGTGATAAACTAGAACTGTCGTAAGTTAAGCCAAATGTTAGGAATTTTCTAAATACATAGCTGATGTTTCCAACTTTTGCAATAAATAATATTTCTATAGGAAAGAAAATTTCCATTAATTTGAATATTTCATGTAATTTTGAGCATGAAAGGATGAACTCCCTAGTTACCTGACTCTTTTTAATGGTAAAGGTCCAGGCCCTTACAATCTTATATCTATCCTAGGATTGTACATGACAGCTTATGGAGAATGCAGCTCTCCCCATGTTTTTCAGAGAGCTTCCATTTCTAGACCTCACCTTTGCCTTATTTTGAGTAACAGCAGCTTACCTCTTTCATGGGGTGAGGCAGTGGCAGAAAGGAGCACATCATTGGGACCCACATGGGATCACCTTACTGTCTGTATGAGCCTGGGCACTCACATCCTCCTCCCGCCCTTGGGGAGGTGTAGGTACAGGGATATATTGTCTTCATCTTCAAAGGCAGGAGGTGGTAGCTTATTTGAGATGCCCCGTGCTAACAGGCATCTGTTATCTATCCAACTGTGACCTGCCTACAATTTGGAAGATGCCAGGATGAAGCTTCATAGGTCTTTAGATCCTGTTCCTTCCTACTCTTCTTTCCAATAGCCACCACTGTACCTTTGACATATCTCAATGAGATCTTAGCAAGTAAGCTGATGGAAGATCATCTTGGAGATGAGTGCTGGATATATACATCTGGAAGTCACCTACATACTACATCATTGAACGAATAGGAGATGTAGACAGAGGAGGACGTGGACATGCATGTTAATCCAGGAAAGGGGTTTAGGGAGTATTTAAACAGATAGGAAGGGAGCCAGAGAAGAGCAGTGTAGTAAAAACTGAGGGAATAGAGAGCATCCAGAAGGGCAGTAAGGATGGTGGTCAATAGTTCCAAAAGGTACAGAGAAGTCAAGAAACATTGAGCCTGAGAAGAGGCCATTGGATTTAGCAATTAAGATGAATGACCAAGACCTTGCTGGAGCCTGTTCCTTGGAGAAGGGGAGAAACCCTTTTCCCTACTCCCCACTTCTTTTTTGCCAAAGTACTTAGCTTGTCCCCAGTTTGGAAATTTAAAGATGAATACTTTTGATAAAGCAATTTATGTAAATACTATTCTAATCACGTACTTTTTTCAAACAAAATAATTTATCATAATTTATATAATTTACAAATTTTAAAAATAAAGATATCATATGAAATAACACAAATAATCACCAGGTTGCATTCATTATGAGATCATAGATTTAGAAATGAGAAGATCCTTTGAGATCTTCTCATCCAATACCTTAATGTTTATAGTTGGGAAAACTGAGTGACAGAGATGTTAAAAGGTAGTTTGGTATGGTAGGAATAGCATCGGCTTTGGAGTCAGGGAACATGGACTTAAATCCCATCTATGATGATTACTAGCTATACGACCTCAATCAAAATCTCCTTGGGCCTCAGTTTCCTTCTCAGTAAAATGAAAAGGTTGGACTCAATGCTTTCTAAGTTTCTTCTCAACTGTAGGCCTATGTTCTTATAACCAAGGGATTTGTTTAAGGTCACACAGGTAGTATCAGAATCAGGATTTGAACCCACATTATCTGGTTCCAATTCTGCAACTTTTTTGTACTATACTGCCTCCCAAAGGCAAAGGGGAAAATGGGTCAGTGGGAGGGGCTCCTTGAGACTTTTAAACTCTTTGCCAGGATACCTTAGGCAGCTGGAAATGGGGGAAAAAGAAAGGTATGGTGTGTGCTTAGCATGGCTCCTGGCATGCAGAGGCACTTAGTAAGTATTTGTCAGCTCTCCTCACTAGGATTTGACACTTAGGAAAGTCACTAACATTCTATGAAAGAACAGTTTCAGTGGAGTGGCTATTTCTTCCACTCAAGATCTTTCAATGTCTCAAGACGGGCTTTAAAAACCCATTCTATGAATTTGCTTTGTCTTATCTTACATAGTTAAGGGCCTTATGTATTCTTTCTTCTCCTGTCTTCCCCTAACTGGAAAAGAACAATCTCAGTTGATGTTGGCCTTCAACAATCATAATCTATGATCAAGAATTATTATCTCTCTATATGTATCTGTGTCCTTTCTCCATTAAAGGACCTCTCTCTGTTGGTTTCATTCCATCCAGCTTCTTTGAGTCTCTGTTCTTGTTATTTGTCTGTAGCCTCAGTTCATTCTAGTCTACCTTCTTCCTAACTACAAAACCAACACATCTTTTGAATTTTTGTCTTTTAGTAGTTTTCTTGTTGGCTTAATTACTGGCTTAATCTCACATATCTACATTTATTCCGTGGCCCCAGAGTCCCCTCATTCTTTTGAATCTTATCATGAATTTTTTTTTTCAGTTCGAAAGGTCCAAGGCTACCACACCAAGACAAAAGGCTTCCATGGCTACACTACAGTTAAGTCAGAGAAAAAGAATGAATCTCCACTGGTCTTGTCTGTCAATAAATAGTTTAACCCTCCCCCCTCCAAAAAAGCTTACTCATTTCTTACCTACAGTCACAACTGGGTCATCTCAAGTTATCTCTCTCAGTGAGGTGCTTCAGGTCTCACCTGATGGGACTCTGGTATTAATTCAGTGCTCCTTATTTACCAAGGGACTTCGGTTAGCAACTAATTTAGCAGAGCTCAGTCTCCCTGGATGTCCTTGAGCTACAGCCTGCTGAAAGTAGCAGAACCAAGTAAAGTATGTAGAAAAAGAAGTATAATAACTTAGCCTTCTAGCTGTTCATTTTCCTATGACTTTCAAAAGGTTTTTGTTTTTCTTCTAAAAAGCAGGAATCAGGGGAAAAGAATATAAAAGAATATTTTAAATGAGAAGCTGACTCAGTGCGTAAGAGATCCTGGGTTGATTTCCACCTGAATATGGAGGACATAAAAGTGTTCACTTTTGCTTTTCTTAGAAAAGGAAACAGGTACAATCCAGACTATGAAGGGGAATGTGTTTGGTAAAGACTGTGGGGTATGTCAGCAGGCTTTTCTGACTATTGGGCTAGATTTTCTGCTTTTGCCTCTTGGCCAGTAACCAGCCATTGCTACCACTTATCCTTTCTAACTTCACAATGTCTTTCCTATGCATCACCTTCTCTCCACTCAAATGGACACTCAGCCCTCCTCACTTCATGTTTGGACTATTGGAATGACCTGATGGTGGGTCTCTCTGCCTCTTGTCACCATGTCAACTCCACTCCCCACATACACTCAATAAATGCTAGTGGTATCCTTTGCCTCCAAGATCAAATGTAGACTTTCTTTATCAGACATTTAGGAATCTTCTTAACCTGACTCCTTCCTAACCTTTTAGTCCCTTTCAGGACAAATCAACAAGTGTTTTTGTGTTTACTGTGTGCTATTCACTGTGCTAAGTGCTGGGAATAGAATACTAAAAGAACCATTCCTGCCCTCAAGGAGCTTAAATCCTAACTGGGGAAGACAATATATAGAAAGAAGCTGAAAAATGTGGGGATGGTTAGGCATGGATGGTAGTGGGGGTGAAGTACATGGTATACCATTGTAGGGCATGGTAGAGAAAGTCTGGAGAGTAAGGAGTGTAGCATGAATAGACGTGAAGACATTAGCTAGCCTGAGGTTCCTTCTTAAAATGGAGGTTCTGGGAGGAACCAACCAATCAGAGGAAGAGGCTACAGGGCATAGGATGCTTCCATTGTGACAAGTACAGGACTGAACTTCCAGAGTCAAGAGGTTTCTGTGACATGGAGGAGAAAATCCAAAGTAAAGGGGTGCAGTGACACTGGCTTTCTCATTGTTCCTTGGACAAAATGTTTCATCTCCCAGCTCCATGCCTTTTCAATGGATGTTCCTCATGCCTGGGTGCTAGCGTCTCTTAGTCTCCTTGGCTTCCTTCAAAACTCACATCTTGCCTTCTGGTGGATTTCCCTGTTTCATATGACTATGAAACTTTCCCCATTCCCCAATAAATAAACTCCGGTGGCATCCTATCACCTCTAGGATAAAATATAAACACTTCTGTCTCCCATAAAGGTGAAGGTGAGAGGCCTTTGTCTATCCCTCTCATTGCTAGTGCCTTTCTTCTGAGATTATCTTCCATTTACACTCTATTTGTCTTGCATGTATATAACCATTTGCATGTTTTCTCCCTAATTAATATACAAGATGCTTGAGGCAGGGAATATTTTTGCTTTTGAGTCCTTAGCACTTAGTACAGTGAGTGGTTCATAAGTTCTTAAAAAAGTTTTTTGACTAATGAGATTAACAATGCATCTCCTTTGCTATTCCCTTTTAGAGTCTCCAATACATCTGGGCTTAGCTATAGTCAGAGAGTAAAGTGGCCATTGCAAGAGCCATAGATTCCCTCATGCTATTGATGGGGTGCTTGGGTGCCTGTGCTTGGACCCTAATTCTAACATTTCTCCTTAGCCTCTGCTTGGGTGCCTGTGCCTGGATCCCAATTCCAAAACCACATCCAGTTCTAAAATCACATCTCCCCCTAGACTCAAAATAATGTCTCAGGCAGTTCCTCTCCAGTTCAAGGGCAGCATGCCTTAGCAAAAGACTTATCTCTCCTTCTGATACTGCGGCCAACTGTACCTACAGAATTTATTGGTCCATCTCCCTGTGTACATGCTGAACTGTCCATGTACAGGGTCATAAAGTTATTCACTAGTCATTGGCCTATCATGTGCATGCTAGACCCAGACATATGTATACTCCCTTACATTCATCTTGTCTAACAAGACATTTGAGAGAAGCAATCTGGATATTTCCAGTCAGCCCTGACTGTTAGTTGACTTAGTTTCAAGGCAAAAACCACACCTCCAGGTTGCCCCTCCCTCAGGCTATTTCCCAGTGAATTCTGGGTAAGATACCTGCGCAATAGTTACCGAAAGTGCATGTTCCTTTAAGAACTGACCACCCCTTAACCACTCCCTAATCCCACCCCAAAACACCTAATTGACATGTTTCACCCCAAAATCTCCTATAAAAACGTTTCCTGCACCCTTGTAAGGTTGCAGGTTCCCCAAGAACTCTTGCCTGCTGTAAAGACTAACAAATCTTTGCCACCTTGACTTAAAGAATGCTTGAGATCATGAATTCATTCCAGATGGCCCCAACCCTCTCCAGTATTCTGGTCCTTGAGGGGCACTTCCCCCTCAATGACCCTATCTGGGAACTCCAGTCTTGGGGTTCCTGGACCTCATCTCTCCAACCTTCAACACTGTGGCATGACCCAATGTCAGGAAGTTTCATGGCCCAACAGAAGTCTCACAAGGAGGGATGAAGCAATGTCCCCTTGAGAATTTCCATGGTGCTCAGCTTCGTGTGTGTTGATGAAGCAAGCCCATATAACAAGGAATGGAATGAAAGACCTCATTAACAATTCAATTAAAATCTACATCTTTCTATCTCTCATAAGAGATGGCTCTCTGGAGAAAGAGGGGGTAAAAGAAATGTACTTCAGAACTAAGGAGATGGAAACAAAAATTAAAATAAGAAAGTTTAAAGTTAAAAAAATCAGGGCACTATAGATCTGGGATACATTGTGGAGCAACGACATTGGGTAGGTTGCTTTTGCTCAATTGTTTTTCTTTGATACAAGATAAGAGGTTGATGGTTGGGGAGAGGAGGGTAGTATATCTGGAAACAGCTATAATGTAAAAACAAAAGAGACCAATAAAATATATTTGTTTTTCATTTCTGATTTAGAAACCTTGATTACATATTAGAGTGATCCATGTAAGAACTTAAATTAATCAACAAGCATTTATTAAGCTTCTACTATATGCTAGGCACTTAAATATATGATTTTAGTACTTACTAGGCCTATAACTCAGGAAATACTTAAGCTATTTTTCCTCTTTGAAATATTCAATTGGAACAGCAAAATTATGAACACTAGTTCTAATCACAGCTCTACCAATTAACTGGCTGTGTGACTGTGGGCAATTTGATTAACCTCTGTTAAAGGCTTTAGTTTCCTCATCTTGAAAATGAAGGTGCTGAATATATCCCTTTCAGGTCTAAACATTATGTGATTCTACCACAGCCTCAATTTACAAAGAAATATGTCCTCCAAAGTCAGTTCCAGATAATGTGCTATTTTCCCCCAAATGCTGCTGATATAGCATCTATTTTCAGTTTTCAATGAAAAGAACAATGTGACCCATTTAAAAAATGGCTCACAAGAGAATATTATCCACTGGTAATCAGTCCTTCTATTTAATTTTTTTTGATAAGAGCCATATGATAGTACCATTTCTTTGCTCTAAAGTTAATAGCAGTATAGGCTGTATTTGATAACACTCCGCGTGTTCTCTGCAGTGGTACTGAAAAATGGATTTCGTATTTGTTACCAATTCAATTTGGAAAGCAGGGATGGGAGAAAATGCACTTCTGTACTCATCAGTAGTAACGGACTGAACTGTTAAAAAGATATAATGCTACCTTGGATCATTAGAAAAACAGCTGTGACTTTCAATGTGGTTTGACCCAGGAATGGCTGATACTAATAGAATAGAGAATGCTGTTTTTAATTTTTAGGAAATATGTCTCCATTGACGTTATTGCTTGCAATGAATTTAAAATTATCTGTAGAAATGAGATGTTTGAGAGATAACTAAATAAATAGGAAATATGATTTTAATAATTAAAACTGCTTATAGGTGTAATTGTCTCCCTAAATTGAGGGTTGATCTATCTAATATACTCTTGTTTTGACTGGACCTGTGACTTCATTAACTTACAGTGCTCATGGCGGGGAACTTCTATAAGTGCAAATGAGTGCCTGCTCTTCAATTTAGAGCCATGGAGAATTGTATAGGGGCATTGTGAGATTAAATCAGTCAGTCAGCCAACGAGCATTTATTAAGTGCTTATTATGTGCCAGACACAATGCCCATTTTTGGCAATACAAATACAAATAGAAAGATAGTCCTTGCCTTCAAGAAGCTTATACTCTAATGAAGGAACACAACACATAAAAGGAAGGTGAAGAGCACTGGAGAAGAGATGAAGGTACCCAGTGTAGGGACATGGTTGAGAAAGTCTGGATAGTCATGAGAACAACCTGAAGAGGAAGGAAAACATGGTTGGTCTGAGCTTCGAGGAGGAACTGGCTCCTCAGAGGGAGAAACTGCAGGGGTGGAGGTTATTTCTAATGTGAGAAGTCCAAGAGTAGGTGAGATTCCAGGGTGAAGGGGTTTCTATGACTTGGTAAAGAAAGTCCAGAGAGTTAAGAGTGCATTCTGGGGAGGTTAAGTAAAAGGGTCAAATATACTGTGTGCATCTGACAGGGGACTTGAACCCAGACCTTCCTAATATTAAACTCTGATCTAATATCCATCATTTGTCTAATGTCCGTAAAAACTGGTCCAGTAGTAGTCAGGACTTGTACTTGCATTCTTCTTCTAAGTCTAGTGGTTGATGCCTTATCTAACCTATAGATACCAAAAAAGAATGTGGTTGAATGAGGCCTCTCCCTCCTAGTTTCCCTTTCTCAGGTTGGTACTGCACACTGTTTTCCAAAGTCCCAGCCTTTCCCTGTGGTTCAGAGCCTGTTGCCTTCATCCCATGTCACTTTTACTTTTTGTAGCACCTATGCCCTGATGCATTCATTGTCTAAGACCCTTGATGTCTTCTCTTCGAAGCTGATATTTCTCTCCTTTTCTACAGTGGTGGCTTCTCCACATGGTCCGATATATAATTTAACATCTACTTAAAGTCACATGTCTTCTCTATCTCTAACATCTTCCTCCCTGGTACTCTGCAAAATATACAACTCTATTATGACCTAACTTATTATTTTAGAATCTGGCTTGCCCTTCAGCCTCTCACTCGTAGAAGAGCTTTTCCTTAAAATAACAACTCTAGTTTTTTCCCCCTTTCTCAAGAGCGTGATTTTGTTTATCATTAGGTTTGAGTCTGAAGACGAAGACTCAATTATAGTCACCGGCATGAACAACATCACTTCTACAGTTTCCAAAAGGAAAACTTAAATGGGATTTAAAATGAAATGGGATCTGGACTGAGTCTTGAAGGAATTTAAGCAAGCTAAGAGGAAGAGGTGATGGGGCAGAGCATTTTATTCATGAAAGTCAAAAGTAGAAAGTCAGAAAGTAGAGATGGAAGATGTAGTGTCACACTTGTCAAACCCTGACCCAATGACCAAAGAGCCATAGCAGTTATGCAACCATTGTTAACTCTGAATATACCAAAGAGCTCACAGAGGTTATCATAATACTCAAGAACTGCCGTTAGGTGAACATAGCTATATTGACATATTGGAGCGTGTGGAGGGGAGTAAGATCTAAAAAGTATGGAAAAATAAGAAGAGTCCAGGTTATGAAGAGTTTTAAATGCCAAACAGAGAACTTTATGCCAGATCTTGGAGGTAATAGGGAGACACTGGAGTTCATTGAGCAGGGAGAACGACATAGTTAAACCCAAAGAGTGGTCATTAAATTGTTTCCTATCAGCTTGGAAGAATGTCTACAATGCAGTCCCCTAGGACTTTGTGCTTGATCCTGTCCTGTTGAATTTTTTTGATGACTTGGATAAAGTGACAGATGGAATAATGATCAAATCTGAAAATGATGCAAAGCTGGGAGGGATAGCTAACTCACTGGATAAAAGCATCAAGATCCAAAAAGAACTTGATAAGTTATGTAACTCTGGATTAAGATTTAATGTGGATAAATACAGTCATGCTGGGTTTAAAAAATCAGGTTCACAAATATAAGACAGAATTCAGGACTGCAGTTGGTGCAAAAGAATCTACAGGTTTTAGATAAATGCATGGTCAGTATGAATAACTTTATGTACAACGTGGTAGCCAAAGGAGGTCATGTGATTTGGACGCCTCATTAGCTCCTGGAAATGAAGAGATGATTTATCCTGTTGTGTTTTGCACTGGTCTGACCACTTCTAGAATATGGTGTTCAGTGTTCAGTAAAATCACATTTTAGGCAAAACATTTACAAGCTAGAAAACATCTGGAGCGAATAGGGTGGTAAAGGGCCTAGAGTTCGTGCTAGGTAAGGACCATTTAAAAGTACTAGGAATATTGGGGCCGAAGAAAAGACTCAGAAGAGACATGAAAGCTGTTTCAAAAGGGAATAATCTCTGTATCAAGGTGGGAGGGAAGAGAGGGAGAGACAAGGAGACAGAGAGAGAGAGACAGATAAAAGGGAGAGCAAGAGAGAGTGGGAGGAGGGAGAAAGAGAGAGAGAGAGAGAGAGAGAGAGAGAGAGAGAGAGAGAGAGAGAGAGAGAGAGAGATCGAGAGATCGATCTTTTGGACAATAAGTTTATGGATTACCTTAATACTTTTGTGTCATAGATTCATTTGTAACAAACACTAGCTTAGAATGCAATGAAAATCAATTTATTTTCATATGGAGACAAAACCTATTATAAAATGAATACATATATTACGTATTATATTACACATATATTACAAATTATAATACATATTATAAAAATGAATACAATATAAACAAAGTTTAAATAGTGAACAGAAAACTCCCAAAGTTAAGCAATGTAAGTTTTCCAGATAGTAGTGAGGAAGGGGAAGGGAAGGAAGCAGAGAGAGGACAAACTCACCAGTTGGCAATAGCACTGACAGTCAAGGAAAATGCAAAATTCTGTCCAGATAAATCATTCCTTAAGTAGGCCAGTGAGTCAGATTAGGTTTCAATTATTTATGATTATATTCATTTCAAGAGATCCACTTTCAATCTCTTGGCTGCTGGTGCTGGTACCTGTCCATGCTATCTTGGCACCTTTGCTCTCTGTAGAATTCAAAAGTTCCCTGGGCTTTTCCAGCTTTTCAGTTAGGAAAAATATACTTCCATTCACCTTCTTGACAGTAAGAAGTTACACAAATATATGGAAGTGGTGTCGGATATGTGCTGCTCGGCCCCACAGTATAGAACTAGGAATAGTGCGTATAAGCTACAACGAAGCCAATTTCAACTTTAGGTTAAAAAAAAAAGCTTCCTAAGAATTAGAGCTATTCAAAATTGAAAGTTACTGCTTTGGGAGAGGGTGATTCTCCCTCATTTGGATGTCTTCAAGCAAAGTCTGGATGACCATTTGTTGGATGTATTTTAGAGAAAGTACTTTTTAGGCTTAAGTTGAACAAGATGGCTGCTGGATAACAGTTCTGAAATTCTGCTTTTCTATGAATAAATTTGCATTGTAGATATTGTTATCTCCATTTGATATATTAGGAAACTAAAGCTTGAAGAAATTAAATGATTTGCCTACGCTTACCTAGCCAGTAGACTTCAAAAGCAAGATTTAAACCTGTATTCTTGACTTTACATCCAAAGCTCTATGTACTATCATACTGCTTCTCATAATAAAGCTGTTTGTACAGTGTATCTTACTTACTCCAGTGGAATTTATTGTATGTACATCAACAAGACAGTGTTATGATGAGTTATCTGAACTTAGAGATCATAGGATCACATATCTATAGCTGGAAGGGATCTCAGAGACTATCTAGAACCCCTTCATTTTATAGATAAGGAAGTTGCAGCACAGGGAGGTTAATTGATTTATCCAAAGTCATGCATGTAATTAACATCAGAGGTCAGATTTTCATACAGATTTTTGGAATCTAAAGTCAGTATACTTTCCTCTGTACTAGGCTATATACATATCTATGTCTGTCTGTCTGTCTGTCTGTCTGTCTATCTATCTGTGATATTTTGCAAACTTTGAGAAACCATGTCAATGTTAGTTGTTACTATTACTATTAGTGTAAGAGTGGGTTTTTTAGCTCTCTATCTTATTATCAGATCCTCATTAATATAATCATAGGAGGCCAGATAGTTGTATTAAATCAGTCAATCAATAATTGAAAATATAAACTAGATATGAACAAGTCTGAAAAACTCAGACACGCCTCTGTACCAATATATAACACAGCAAGCCAATTCAAAATAAAGCATTCCAACAGGATGGTCTGTAGTAGCTGAATCATAAATGAAGTATTCCTAATAAGGAATTGCCCTTAGGTGGGGGAGAAGTGAATTTTCTCTTTTTTTATTTACCCCCCAAAACAACAACAACAACAAGAACAACCTGGTGACAACTATGAAAGGTTAGATCTGAAGCTCCCATTGGTGTTAGTAGGAATGTCACTAAAGCAGCAGTGGCTGATAGCAATGAATACACCTGAAGCTAAGAGAAACACTGAAGACAAACGGTCACATTGAGGAAAGACAACTTGATTCTCTAAGATTGGTGATCCTTTAATTCTAGAAGAGAGAAAAAGATAAAGTGAACTTCATAAGAATTACATGAAGGAAAAGAAAAAGAAGAGAGATCCTATATGTTCAAGAAAAGATTATGATCCTGAGTTTGGAGAGATATTTCTGTGACAACTATTCTTGCTGTATAGACTTTTTAAATATCTTTTCTAAAAGCTAGTTAATGGTGGCTGATAATTAACGAGAAAAACATTTATGGGGTCTTGTAAGTGACAGTACAAGAAAACTTCAGCAACTCTCAGGGTTACCCCTAGAACCTTGAGGGGAGTAGTAGTTAGTTATCTTCTTTAGTACCAGCTCACCAATTCAAGAGAAAATTGAGAAAATAGAACTGGAGAGGGTGCTACATGGTTTTAATGAAATAGCCTTATATTGAACTAAACAATAAAGGATCCTACTTGTATATGGAGATCAGTGGCTTCTATAACACTTTATTATATAGTTCCTAATCATATCATTAGGTAGCAGGACTGATAAGAATCAAGTCTTTCCTAATATAGCACTGTGTACCTAGTAGGTGCTCAATATATGCTTGTTAATTTGACTTTTATATCAACAACTGTTTATAAATATCATTCTCAATTATTTTCAGAAGATGATAGCCTAGATCTGCGAGGTTACAGGATCTAACACAATTCCCTTCTCCTGTAGATGAGAAAACATATCCAGAAAGGTTAAGTGAACTCCCTAAGGAGCCAGCATGAACTGGCTTGTAAGAGCTGATCATTAAATTTTCAGTGTAAGCATTACAACTCAGAAATAAGCAAACGTTACAAATAAGGGCTTGGTTTGTTCTTTTATTCATTATCTAGACTTAAGAAAGTAATGGAGAAAATGTTAATAATGTAGGTTAAATTTTAAAGTGTGCCATACAGACATTCTTTCCCCTTTGGAGAGCTAGTTATTAATCATTTATCAGAACACCACTGCATATACTCCTCATATATCTAATGTTATCACCTGAGATTTTAAGAGAACACGTTTTAAAGGTAGGTAGATTGTAGGATTTGTACATAACTTGATCAGAGGGAGATGTCACACATTTCCTTTTGATAACAGCTTGGAAGGTGGTTGCCAGTGGAGCACCTCAGGGGTAGGTGCATCGCCCTGTGACACTGAACATTTTTTTCAGTGACTTAGATGAAGACATAAATGATATCCTTATTACCTTCTAAAATGTCAAAGAAGTAGGGAGGGCTAGCCAGTGCGCTATACACAGAGGAGGTGTATTACTGAAATGGATACATATGTGGGAGTGTTGAAGGATTGATTCCCAAGGTATATGAACGGAGGAAGAATGACAAAGGCATGCAAAATATGTTGGACTTTGTTATTACTAAAGAACGTCAACTGAGAAAATAAAAATAACTGCTTACCCACATGTCTCCTTTTCTGTCTATACAAAACTTTAATGGATCTAATCTATACAAGCATTGAGAACATTCTTGATGAGGTACTAGAAAGGATTATCAGACTTTCACAAGTACAGTTATTTGTGACTTTCCTTCCCCATTGTTGATAATACATTGAGGACTGACATTAGAAGTTAAATGGGAATTTATATTGGGAATTTTGTGGGAGCTGAAGATGACACTGAGGGCTAGCAGATGACACAGAGCCTATGACCAAGTACTCAACCCAAATTTTATAATAAGGTAACATAAACATCCCATAAAAGAAAAAGAAAAAATGCAGACTTCTTCTCTGGCATGAGGGGAAGGCCAAAAATTTTCACATGGATTTTCTAGGTCTCCAGGACACCATGCCCTTAACCCCCATGATGTGGAAAGGATAACTGTAATATTCCACATCTTTATTATCATAGAATTGACTCAAAATGCTGAGAATAAATTAGCTTCTATTGGGTTTATGGTTTGTTGATTATAGGATGAATTTGATAAGGCAAAGAAAAGCACCTCCCAACAATGCTTCTTCCCTGCATATGTCACACTCAAGGATAGTTTATTGAAAAGATGTAACAGAAATAACCCTCTGTCATTATCTAGTGAAGTCTGAGTTAGGAATATATGCACACCAAAGCTTTTTGTTTTTGTTTGTCATTATTGCAGAGGATGTCCAGCACTGAGTTGAAGAAGGATTCCTTATAGATGGTGAAGTTCTCCAGATACTTCTACTTAAGGATGATAGTTTACCAAGCCTAGAATCATTACAGAGCATCCTAAATTAGATCTATAACAGCTTTGGCTTAAGTATCCATACAAGAAAAGCCAAATGGATGAGTCATACTTACTATATACTCTGTTAAACAGTTAACATAGACATATAGTTAACATGTAGAATTTATCCTTCAGTATGTATACCTCAGACTGACACTGCAAATAGAGAACAAGCTGGACCTAGAATTGAAAAGAAGAACAGGCTCAACTATCTTTGGGAAATCACATATTTTTCAATGTGAAACAAAGCATCTCTGTGAAACAAAGGCCTATCTTTTAATTCTAATATTCTCTTAGTGATGTTATATGGCCACAAGCGATGGGATATTACAGTCTCCAAGGATTTTAAATTGAGGATTACTCAAAGGGCAATGGAGAGGTGCATGATGAGAGTGAACAGGTTTTAGACACATTATATATGAGAAATTAATTACACAGGAGAGATCATGTGAAGGAAGTCAAATGTAAAATCAGAAAAAAAAAGATATCCTGATGATACAGTGAGAGAGAGGAATAACCAGGGGATATCTTTCTTGTACCATTGGTATATGTGCAATGTTAAGAGAACTCGATGATTGCACCCACAATGTTGGAGACCAATGTGATGAATTTATGAAGTACATGGATGAGAATTGAATGATATGGGCATCATGGATGGGTTGCAATTGGTATTACTGATGAGACCACAGATCCACTGGAATATTGAGTTCAATATTATTTTTAAAATGGAAAATTTCTATTGAATCATGTATGGCTTTCTCTCCTTCATTGAACTGGATGATATGTAAAATTATGGGATGAGTTTAGAACATTTTTAAAGAGTTTCTTCAAATTCATTAGAGATTAAAAAACAGACCAAATTCCAATTAAAAGAAATGAGAAATGATTCAATGTAGTTCAATCTAGTTTTGTCTGTAAACTCATACATATAAAATAGATATTTGAAAGTAGTTAATATCATACAAAACACATTTAAAAATCCCTTATAAGACTTCTTGTATAATTATGAAATTTTTTATTACCATATGAACTCTATTATTACATTTTCTTTGTAATTTAAAAGCATTTCCTGAATATAATCTCTGAGCTTTTCTCCTTTTTGTCAAAACTAGAACTCATATAGCTTCTGGTAATTGTTTACATGTTATCCATCTTATTTTCCTTTAAAAGTTTTATTGATATGCTATGTTTTACATTCAAAACATTTCTACGTTATTCCTATTTAATGAGAATTCTCTCATAACAAAGTAAAACAGTTCAATAAAACTAATAGTATGGCAATCACATCTGAAAGTGCATGCAACATTTGTTGTATCCCATCTCAGTCTATTTTATGTTTAAAAATGAGTAGAAATTGATTTTTTCTTTGTTTCCTACCCCATTAAAAAAAAGAGAAAATAAAAAAGAAAAATAGAAAAACAAATTCCATTCAATAAATGTACAAAGTAAAGCAAAACAAATTTGCTCATTGTCTGTGTACAAAAAAAGTCTTATCTTCCACCCTATCAACTCTATTGGGAGGTAGACAGTATATTTTATCATTGGTCTTGTGTAATCTTGGATGGTCATTGTATTGATCATAGCTCTTATAGCTTTCAAAGTTGTTCATCTTTACATTGCTATTGTATAAATTCTTTTCTTCATTCTGTTCATTTCATTTTTTGTCAGCTTATAAAAGTCCTCAGAATTATTGACTTTTAGAATATTGGTGTCATAGTAGAAATTATTTTTTGGGTTCTGCTCACTTTACTCTGTGTTTGGCCCATGTCTCTTTGAAGTTATCTATTTCCTAATTTCTCATGGCACAATAGTATTCCATCACATTCAGATATCATAATTCATTCAGCCAGTCTGTAATTGACAGGCATCTCTTTAGTTTCCAGTTTTTGCTGTTGTTTTTTGCTACCACAAAAACCTGTTATCAATATTTTTGTACATAGAGGATTCTTCTGGGTATAGGCCTAGCAGTGGCACTGAGACTGTTTTTTAGAGTCAAAATGCCTCTCATTGTAAGTTCCCTGTGAAATACTCAGCACTACTGCCAGCTCCTCCCACCAGGACAAAGCCTAAAAACTATGACTTTAGTGTAACATTGTATGTCACTATGGGTGGGCTCATGGTCTGATGGGGAAGATTATAAAACACCAGGTTTGTAGTAATTATTGGAAGTATAGTAATGAAACATGTGAATGGCTTGTGATTATGTCCTCAGTTAAAGAATGAAAAATCTAAGGAATTGGGATCCTGGCCCTGTGCTAGGAGAAGTCACTCTTTCCTGTGTGACTCTTTGAACTCTCCAGAGGCTTCATTCTGCCTGCAAAGGGACATAAGGAAATGCAAAGCACAGGTGTTTATGATTAGATTTAAGATTTCAGACTAAGTTTAAGATTAGATAAATTAGATGTAAATAAAAGGACTTTCCTAGAAATAGATGATTATTACACACATTTGAAGTTAGGTTGTATTAGCAAAGCAATAAACACAACAGAAACGATAATTGTCAATATACCTATGTAGTTCTGTATCACAAAATATAAGAGACTCACCACATAGAAGGCAGAAGAAGTAAACCATTTATTCAGACACCAAAGAACCAGATCCCAAAACCAGTGAGCCCAATTCATCACAGCAGCAAAGAATTCAATACACAATATTACAGCAAGGAGTCTTGCCATCCCAAAGCCATCTGCCCCCTTACTGGGGCCTTCTCACAAATACACTCACAGAATAGCACAGCCACATCTACTCTCTCCCTCAGTTCTAACTGCTTTCCCTCTGCATTTCCTGTGACACACTTTCCTTTTCCTCTCAGCAAGCCCCTCCCACCATATGTGACTTAGGCTTCCTATGATGTAAGCAGGTCACATGGCATATTAATGGATAGGAAAGATCTTCAAATTTAAATTGTTATTACAAAGGTAGGGAAGGAGATAAGGGATGTCTAGTGCCATCCATCTGTTTTTTGTTTAGTGCCCCAGCCACTCAAGTGAGTGCCCATGATAAAAAAAAATTCATATCTTGCCACTTGTCCCTTTAGCTTTTGTTTTTACAGGTTTCTTGAAGGTCTGAGTTTGAGTAGGAGAATTGCCATTTTGATGTTAGCACCATTGCTGAGAATGCCACATTGGTGCTCCATTGGTAGGGGGCACCTCCCTCTCTCTTCTCTGCATGTTCTCTTTCCTTTTTTTCCTCAGGTGCTCCTTTTAGACAGCTCATTTATACCTCTTCTAGAGGAGGCTTTATATCAGGAATGAAATATTTGGTTGACTTTTTTACATGATTTTTCTGAGGCTAAAAATTTGTGGAAGGACTTCAATGAGATTCATACAGCATGATAAGGTACTATGTAGTTGGATCACTGGAATATCTGCACCGATGAAATCACTGACCCACGGAAGCAAGTATTTTCTGAACCATACATTCTTATATTGAAAAATGCTCATGCAGTGATAAGATTGCCCCTTTTTTTTCTTGTTGATATGTAAATATTTTCCCAGTTTCACACTCTAATGCCATTTGGAACAGTTTTTTATGTGGGAACTATTTTAAAAATCAAGATGCTCTTTTCAAATACTACTATGAAGATTTTCTCTGTTGTAAATGTTCTAAATTTTCCTTGAGTTATGAAGCAAGCTGTCCAAATGGAAGTTGGGATCTGGGAGTAAATGTGGACATATTATTCAAATTCCTTGGAGGAACTCTGAACTCAGCAGAGCCTTTAGGTGTTATTTGTAATTCATATGATTGGAATAGAACTTGAGTTAGTTGAAAAAAAAAAGAGAAATTGTCAATTTAATAACAGATGCCAAGAGTCATCTAATGAACTACATAAATCATAGATTGTGAAATGAGAGAGGCAAGGGAAGCAGGATACTTAGAGTTGTCAGATAGGAATATAACAACTTTCAGTATTCTACATAGAGGAAGAGATGGGCATAAAGCAACACACTACACAGGGTGTCCACAGAGGATCCAAGGAAATCCATACAAACTTCAAGGTTATCTCATCCTATAGGAAACTGTCTTGGCAGAAGAAAGGAGCTAAAATCAGATAGCCAACTTTCTGTCTGCTCCATTAACACTGGGAAGTCTCAAGGAGACAGAGACTATGTATGACACCTATAAGTCAAGGGCCAACAGACAGCTTGAATACCCCTCTGGTATCTATGAGCCCAGAATTTAGGCTGCTGGCAGATGTGTCTGTAGACAGCTTTCGCTCCATAAATAATAGAGATGAAAAATCCAAAGAGGCACCAAGTCAAATCCCTACATTTTCTCTTGGTGACTTCACCAGTTCCTGAGGCTTCAATTACCATTTCTATGCTGATGACTCCAGAAGCTCTATGTCTAACCTTATTTCTCTCCTGAGCTCTAGTCCTTCATCACCAAATAGCTGCTGGCTGGACATCTCCACCTGGATATCTCCTAGTTGTTCCATTGTTTCATTTGTGTCTGACTTTTTGTGACCCCATTTGGGGTTTTCTTGGCAAAGATACTAGAGTGGTTTGCTAATTTTTTCTCTAGTTCATTTTACAGATAAAGAAACCAAGGCAAACAAGGTTAAGTGACTTGCCCTGAGTCACACAGCTAGTAAATGTCTGAAACTGGATTTGAGCTCAGGAGGATGAATCTTTTTGAATCTAGTCTGGTGTTCTATGCACTGTACCCCTTAGCTGCCCCTGGATGTCTCCTAGCTATCTCAAATTTAATCTATCTAAAATGGAAATAATTTTATTTCCTCCAAAACACGCATCCTTTCTTAAATTTCACTTAATTTGTTCAGTGTCACGACCTTTTCAGTCACCCAGGTTGGAGTCATTCTGAACTTTTTTACTCTCCATCACCACTTATGTCCACAAGTTGCATATTCACATCAAATCTACCTTTCCAACCCCTCTTGCATGTATTCCTTTCCTTTCACCAAAATGATCCTCCATATCTAGTTTAGGGCCTTATCACCTCGTTTCTGGTCTATCCCAATAACTTCTTAACTGTGCTCCCTTTTAAATCTCTGACTGTCTCTGTTTGTTTGTCCCTCTGTCTTTATCTCTCTGTCCGTCTGTGTCTGTGTCTGTGACTCACTCTTACCTTCCACATATTTGTTAAATTGATATTCCTAAGGCATGAGTCTGACCATGTCACTTCTGTGCTCAAAAAGCTTCAGTGGATCCTTTTTGTCTCTAGGGTAGAACATGAATTCCTTTGTTTGGCATTTAAATTCCTTCACAACCTGGCTCCAAAGTACCATGCCAGACTGATTTTGTATTATTTCATCTCATGCAGTCTTTGTTCTGGCCATATTGGTCCATTTGATGTTCTCATTCATACCCTTCATCCTAGCTCCTATCTTCTAGGCTTTGCACTAGATTTCTTCCATACTTGGGATTCACCCCTTCCTCACTTCTGCCTTTTAAAATCACTAGCTCCATTCAAAGCTCAAGTCAAGTGCTGCCTTCTATATATATATATATATATATATATATATATATATATATATATACACACATATGATCTTTCCTGATCTCTTCAATAGCTGCCAATCCCCAAACATGATATTTCTTTGAATGTAATTATGGAGCACATATAGTACATTTATTCCTGTGTAAATATGGTGTTTTACCTTGGTAGATTGAAAGTTACTTGAGACCATGGACCATTTAAATGTTTTGTCTTTGTATCCTCAACATGTAGCACAGTGCTTGGCATATAGAAAGCATTTAATACATGCTACTTGAATTAAACTGAAGTATAATTGATTGGATTAGCCAGCCAGTGACTAGGTTAATAATGCAGGATATGCTGAAGGATTTGAGTAAAGATGTCATTCAAACAGTCCATAGTTGCATACTAGCATAGGGCAGTATACTACATCCTGGGAGGACAGGAGGTAAATGATGGAGTGTGCTGAGCTTGCTATATTTGATTCAATTCAATTGAGTTCATTTCAGCTGAAAAGTTATTAAATGTCTACTTGGTGCAAAGTACTAATCTGAGACAAAATAGTTCCAGGGCTCAAGGAGTTTACATTCTACTAGGGATGTGTGTGTGTGTGTGTGTGTGTGTGTGTTTATATAGCATACATAATATTATAATCCAAAGTAAATTGACAAGAAAGAGAACTGACAATAATATTGACAACAACAATAATGGTAGTAATATATATATAGTGCTTTCTATATGCCAAGCACTGTGCTAAGTGCTTTACAATTATTATCTCATCTGATCCTCTTGTCAACTCTGGGAGCTAGGTGCTGTGATAGTATACTCATTTTATTGATGATGAAACTGAGACAAACAAAGGTTAAGATAAAAGTCAAGGTCACTGGTGATGGCCAGGGATGCAGTGGATGACCTTGGCATCTTTGATGCCTGACCTAACTCTAAGCACTCCGCGGTGCCTGCCTCAGCCTTCATGGCCATTGGAACAAGTTGTTCTCATCTGGCCATTCCTCTGGGGGAAGGTTTCACATGCTTAGGGCAGATATCCTATTCACTGACGGTTTGAAACCCATTTGTTACCCTCATCTTGGTTTAATCCGTCTGCCAAGATGATTTACCAGGGTGTAGCCACTGTACATGCTACAGCTTCTTGGAGCCACAGGTGAGAATTGGGTGGTGGCAGGTGAACAGCAAATATGGATGATCAGCCCTGAAAAGGGCTCAGTAACCCTTCACACCAGAGTTCTCAGACCTTCTTGAATACCTCATACACCTCCATTGAAAGATAGATATTATCTTTAGCACCATTTACAATGTGAGAGGAATGAAACCTTAAAGAGGTACCTATTGCTATTTGCTTTACTGTTTTGTGTGAAGCAGGAAAAAGAGGCATTGCAGTTGTTTTGTTGTTGGACTGGCCAACTGTCATATGGTTAGACAATAAAGAATCCTGGTGAATGAAGAGCTGGGTTTTTCTTCAATGCCAAGGGAGAACCAGCCTGATGATCTTTGTGCTTCTCTTGCTTAGAGGGAACTGTTAGTCAATCCAGTAGCATAATACCTTTGCAAGTATTTTGGTGAGTATTTTTAAAGAATAATTTTAAGAATATTGATGAGTTGAAAGATCTTATAAATGCTCCATCAGTTTAAGAGTTGTAGAAAAGAAGATTTGCCTAGGAGAAAAGCAGTGAGCCTTGTGAGGCACAGATGCTATTATGAATGGACCAGTGACTTCAAAGTCTATAGTATAGATCTGTAAGTCACCTCAAACACATGTATTTTATAGAGTCATAGTTTCTATGGGAGGTTATGCTCATTTTCACCTACAAATACTGAGTGCATGGGTGGGAGAGTTCAACCCATGTTTATATATAGACTCTGATGTATTGATTATTCCTGAATTTGCTTTATATTAAATGTCTATGATATTAAGTATTTTGCCCTTTGTCATATTGTTAAGTAAATGATTATGTTTATGATCTGATGCTATTATCTTCGGGAGTGGTTGGGTTTGTGTAAATAGAAGCACACTAATGGGTACTTAAGAGCTATAGTAGTAAATAGAGATGAGTATATCCTTCCACAATAGAGTTACCCTTAGCACTCTGAGAGAATTTGAATTATAAGCATATAGTGCTCCTTCTCTGGGAATCCTAACCTGTCTGTGTGGGCTGGTTGAGTGAGAATGCTAGCCTAGAGAGAAGGATATCTCATATTCCATGTGAAGGGTTACAGTGTGGTGGTAAAAACTAGATATCCTACATATCCATCACAATGACAATGTTTTTAAGAGGTAGAGATGAAGAGAGATTGCATCCCACATATGGGGATGAAGAATATGGAGTTGTCCACTTTGGCTGGAACATATAATTTGTAAGAGAAATTGATAAAAATAAGAATAGTAGGGTAGAAAGGAGCCTGAAATGACAACTTGAGAATAACTTTTTTATCCTTTAAAAATTGGAGAAGGGAAGCTGATGGCATAGTAGATATAGCACCAATCCTGGAGTCAGGAGGTCCTGAGATACTCATTAGCTGTCGATCCTGGGCAAGTCACTTAACCTCCCCCCTCCCATACAATGTAAAAAAAAAATTGGAGAGCCACTGAAGGTTTTTGATTGGGGAAGTGGCATGATTGAACTTTGTATATGTGGTTATTGTGTTTAACACTATATTCTTGAATAATTCAAATATATTTTATATAAATACTAGTGTCTGGTATAGCTTGAAGAAATTATACATTTTTTGACTTTGAGAAATGAGCAGGGCTGGGATATTTTTCCCTTCTCTTAAATCTGGGAAGGCTTCTAAATCTACATCTATGACCATTTGAATAACAAGAAAATAGTGTGTTTATCATAAGGAATATTCATCGTAAAAGGTAGGGCTAATAAGGAGATGTGGAAGAAGGTGGAGAAGAAGACAAGCAATTGGGGGGAGTAGCAGTAACTTGAGGATAAGAGTACTCTGGAAATGCATTTTCCCTCATCTTGAATCTGGGGGATGACATTAACAGATTGAAGGATCCTCTAGAAACTTACTCTAGCCTGGCCTGAGAAGTTGATAGAATCAGAAGGAAAGGGAAAAAAAGAGGTGATAGAGGTAGAGACACAAATACATGTCATCCACCCTTTTTCCTCACTTCTTCTTCTTTAAATGTCCAGGAGTCATTAGGTAATTGCTAGCCGAGAGAGGACCACAGGTAAGGACCTCTTTCAAAAGTACCCTCATGCTCAATACATAAACAAATTCTCTCCCTTCCTTCCTTCCTTCCTTCCTTCCTTCCTTCCTTCCTTCCTTCCTTCCTTCCTTCCTTCCTTCCTTCCTTCCATAGTTTCTGTTTTACTTCCTTGCTTTCAATTAAATGCTATTCTGTAATACTGTGGACTTTATGTTTCCAAATGGGGAGTTGGTTTCAATATGCTGATGGGTATCATAATATGCTATCCGGATTTCCTGGGTTAGGATTATGAGACAAGAGAGTGAAAAAATCATTCAAAGTGTATCTGGCCTTTTTTTTTAATACTGAGACAGACTCTGATGCACTACATATAAACTCCTCTATCACAATGTCTTTGAGTATCCCTACTAATCAACCTTTCCTTTTTTGAAAGTAAATTTCTACTCTGCCTCTAGCTTCCTGATTTTTCAACATTTTTCTTTCTTTTATTAGATTTTTATTGACATCCTTTTTACCCATCACCTAAATTTTCCTTTTATCCCTCCATTTCCTCCCAGAGAGTCATCCCTTATAACAAATATTTTTTTTACAAAATAAAAAGAGAAAGATGAGAAAAAAATCCATAAAACTGATTAATACACTGAAGATATATGATGTTACAAGCAATATTCTATTACTGTGGACCTCCAGTCTCCACCTCTGTAAAGGAGTTTGAGTGGAGTATCTTCTCATATTTTTTATGTGGGGACAAGCTTGTTCTTTGTAATTTTGCAACATTCATTTTTGATTGTTTTGGATTGTTCTTTCCATTACCATTGTTGTAGTTGAGTATACAACTTTCCTGGTTCTGTTTACTTCACTTTGAATCAATTCCTCTATGCTTCTCTGTATTCATATTTGACATTTCCTACAACATAGTAATATACAATCATGTTCATGTGCTACGATTTGTATGACCATTCCTAAAACAATAGGCATCTTCTTTTCCTAATCTCTAAAAAATTTGCTACTCCTGGGCATCTGACCATCTACCTTGTTCTCAGTTTACCTTCTTCTTATGCTTATTATAAAGATATGCAAGGTTATAGCAAATGGTGTTTGGTGCCACTTCAGTTGCTACTATTGCCACTGATAATATTCCTGGGCTGGTGTAAATGGCAGGTATGAATAACAATCCCAATACTGTGGAGGAAACATGAATCACATGATATCTTTAGCCTGTGAGATATAAATTTAACAGAGTCCAAAAGTTGAATAGGTAGAAGGTTTTTCTTAAAAAAATTTAGCCTCATTTTACCAGCAGTTTCGAAGCTCTTTTAATAAGAAATTCCTGTGAATGATTGTTTTTATAATTTCTTGTTTCATTTTTCTTATATTTTATTATTATGAACTTGTTTTTCATGCTTCTTAATTTTTCTCAGGCTCGGATACTTCAAAGGAAATTGATTTGTTTTTCTAATTTGTTTTCATCATTATTATTTCATGTCTTCATCATTAACAAACATTTCCTGTGCACCCACTGTAGGTTTGGCAATTCTTAACTGAACTAATAGTTACCAAGGGCATGATTCATGCTGAGTGTGTCAGGTTTAGAATCCTGATACTGCCCAAACCAGCAATTTTCTACAAGTTTATTTAATTATTCTAGAAGGAATTTTTGCTATAAGCAAGCTTAGCTATGTCACTCTTCACTAACAATGGGATGTGAACCCTGCAATTGAGCTCAATGAGTTTAAAACTCCGCTGTGCCAGTATTTTATTTAATATCATCCAGGGAGTACATCCACCATGCCCTTAGCTATTCTGACCTAATTAGCTGAGGCACACAAACATATCTTTGAATTAAGGCTTCTGAGGTGATGGAAAATTATTTCATTCCAGTAAAAGCTGAGAAGATACTGTTATGTGTAACCGAGAGGCCAAGTGGTGAAGGGAGGGCCTTCTTTCTATCTTCTATATACCACTGATTTTTGGGTGGAGACATTCATGTTTGAGATTCCTAATACTAACATCCATGGGCAACAAAAACGTGATAGGATATTTCCTAGGGGAGAAAGTTTGCTTTGCTTTGGAAATGTGACTATCAGTGAGCCCCAATAACCTTTTTCTGAAATCTGCCTTTTCTACCAAATATAAAAAAAAAATGAAAAGAGAAAAGCAGGAAGAGAAAAAAATAATGAAAATTAGAACTGTGTAATATGAATTATATGAAACAGTTTTATATGTATGTGTGAACTGGCTTGTCAAGATCAACCAAGATTACATATATACATATATGTATATATATGTATATGATATATATTACTTTATAATCCTTGAAGTGCTTGAAAAATGTCAGCTTTTTTTATTGAAGTCGTGAATTGACTATATTCACTACATAGTGGTGTATTATGTGCTGCAAGATCAGCCATAGACTAAAACATTTGTTGTTGAGGTCAGTGGCTTTGATCTTAGTGCCAGAAGTCAGTCAGCTTGGTTCTGATTAATGGCTATGGAGATCAGGGAGTCATCTTGTTGAAATGTGGGGAAATCAAATGAACCTAGCACTGCTCTTGAAGAAACAATTCAAAACTCATGCCCTACTTTTATTGAGTTGGTGTTGTCACATTATTATGTGAAGGACAATACATACTATGCAGGGCCACCCCTAGGGAGAAAGCAAACTGGGGCAATTGCCTGGGGCCTTATGCTTCTGGCATCTGGACAGTCTCTTGGACAGAGACCAAAAAAGGTGCTTAAGACCTGAATCTCATATGTATTTAATCAAGCTATAATCCCTTCCTCACCAGGACAAAGGATCAGCTGATTATCCTACATTCTATATGTTTTCTTTCAGTTTACCCTTTTGTGAATTCTTTTCCCTTTCAAGAACTCCCTTTCTGTTCTTTTAAATTAGAGTGCTTCTTAACCTGGGGTCTATGAGCTCATCAGAAAAAGTTTTGGATGCTGTTTTCGAGTATAATTGCTTTCCTTTGTAATCCTGTATACTTTAATGCATGTAAAAACATTATTCTGAAAAGGATTCCACAGGCTTCATCAGATTACCAAAAGTGTTAATGGTAAAAAGGTTTCATTTTAAAACAGAATTTTATACCTTAAAAAATGCTAGATTAGGGAATGTATGGGGAAGGAGCTATGAGAACAGTTCAGTTTGCACTTTGCTCCTGACTAGAGAGAATGTTCATATAAGAGAGGCTGTGGTACCCCTTGTACCTCCAAGAAGCTGATATCAGGATTTTTCTGGTAAATATTTAACAACCAGCTCTCCAGGGGGAAAAATGTAGCCGCAACATACTTTTAAGCTTAATTTGCATTGTTAAAATTTTCCCCATAACTTTCTTAAGACAAGAGAATCAACAAAATAATAGTTCAAGTCCTAATCTGTACAGTTTGCCAATTCCCAAGGGGTAAATGCTCATACTGAACATTTAACAATGTCTCTCTATCTGAGCTGGCTCCAGCATGACCCTGACTGAGGTTACAACATGACTTAATGTACTTTAATTTGAGCCTGAGTTTCTGTGTATTTGTTGCTTTCAAAAGCCTTCTCTATTTTGAAATATTAATAATAATAATAATGAAAAACGATTAGCTTGTACATATCACTTTAAATGATACAGTAAAATCACTACATATTCAGTGCAAAACACTTTACATTTGGTCCTTACAACGACCCTATGAAGTAGATACCCCAATTTTACAGATGAGGAAATAAGCAAAGAGAGTGATCTGCTGAAGGTCAGAAAGCTACTAAGTGTCTGAGACAGGATTAGAACTCATCTTCCTGGTGCCAAGCCCATTACTCTGTCCACTGTCCCACTTACTTGCCTAACTTGAATAATGGGCAATTTGCTTCAATTCAACAAGTATTTATTATGTACCTACTATGACCAAAGCTTGATAAGATACAAAGATAAAGATAACACCACTATTTTTATCCTCAAGAGTTTAATAGTCCAAGAAGAAAAGGGCTCCTGACTGTAACACTAGTAAGAATATAATTTGAGAAGTATATAAGTAAGAATATAATTTAGAACCTAGAATAGGGTCAAACAAGGTGGCAGGAAAGACACCAGGAGGGAGGATCATTTCTAGCAGTAGTAGATCAGGAAAGGCTTCATTGAAGTGGTGGCATGTGAGCTGAGGCATGAAGGAAAAGAAGGGGAGTCCATAAAAGATAATGCAATGCAATGGAAAATGCATTGGCCTTGGAGTCAAAGGAGTTAACCTGGGTTCAAATCCTATCTCAGATATTTACTAATAATAGCTAATATTTATTTAGCACTTTAGGATTTGCAAAGTGTAATATGATCTTATTTGATTCTCAAAATAATCCTGTAAATTACTTTATTATTATATCATTATTAAAGATAGATACTATTAGGAATAGTGATAGGGATTGGGAATGTGATTTCACAGGCTCTATTCTTTATTCTTTATTTTTGAAGAGGATCAGTGACATCACAGTGTGATGTCTTCACTTGCCTGTGAGTTGAATTTGAGTGAGGTCAAGTTGCACAAAGTTGTCAGCCTCATCCTATCTTCCCAGACTCATCCAAATCCAGTGGCAAGACAAAAATCAGGATCATTGGCAAAGGTCTGGGATGCAGTGGATGATCTCAGCATCTTCAATGTCTGACCAAGCTCTAAGCTCTCTGATACCTGTTTCAGTCACCTTCATGGCTGTTGGAACAAATCGTTCTCATCTGCCCATTCCTCTGGGGGAAGTCTTCATATGTTTGGAGTAGACATTCCTCTAACTCACCAATGGGTTTGAGGCCAAGTTACCTTCAAAGTTGGTTCAATCCATCTGCTGAGATATGGAGCCACAGGTGAGAGCAGAGTGGCAGCAGGTGGACACCAAAGGTGGATAAACAGCCCTCACACCAGAGCTGCTAGTCCTCCCTGAACCCTCATACACTTTATTTCACAGGCATAGGGAACTCCCAGCTGGAGAAAATCACTCTATCAGTGCAGATTGGCACCTTCTTCTCTATGTACAGCTTAGAGAATTTCCTAGATTTCTACAACTCCAAGAGGTTAAACGACTTGTCCAGAGTTACACAGATAGCAGGTGTTAGAAGCAGGACTTCCCTCAGGTCGCTTTGTCTATTTTCCCTCCTAGCTGCATATTACTTAGATGATCTTGCACAAGTCATTTAATCTTCATGGATCTCAATTTTCTCATCTTTAAAATGAGGGGATTGAATTAGGTGGCTTCTGAGGTTCCTTATAGCTCGTAATCTATTATCCAAACTGAACATTCACTGGAGGTTGGTAGTCAGGTTAAAACAGGTCAAAGTGAAGGAAACTGAATAATCTAGGTGTCTACTCCTCCTAATACTTCCTCTCTAGGTGTCTACTTCTCCCGTGACCTTCTCTAAGAGCCTCTGTTTTTCTTGGAAAGAATTTAGAATTACCTCAGACTTCCTCTGAGGTGATAGGAGAGTTTAGTTGCCTGTCATTTAGTGTGGTTTTTTTCTTTTTCAAGACATACAGCAAACAATTATGATTTTGTCTGGATCTATGATTGAACTGAACAAACAGTTTGGAGAGAACTGAAATCATCATTGTCTTGTTTATACAGCATGGTGTATTAAAAGAATTCAGCAATCAGACAATCATTCACTGAGTACCTGCTGTTTGCAGAGGACTGAAGTAAAATTCTTAACTGATGTGCCTACTGCACACTAATTTTGTAATGAGGAATGTACCTGACAGATATGGGCATTCATTTTAGACCCTTTTTATGCACTTTGGTGGGAAGAGAATGCTAGATTTCTATATGGCATAGTTGCTACTTTCACAATCAATTTTAGCTGCTTCTGGGTTTTTTAAACCTTTTCCCAAGTACTGCTCTGACTGTGTGTTCCTAGCATTTTATGCTTTATCTCTTGCTTTCTTTCTTTGTCTCTTTCAGTCTGTCTTTCTTTTTCTTTCTGTTTCTGCCTGTTCCTCTCGTTCTGTATAGATGTTAGATACATAAATATTTACAGCTCTTATGTCCACAAAACTATAAATCTCAAATATACAAGGCTTGTCATACTGGTTCAGAGCCTTTGTCTGGTTAACTCAACATTCTATCTCATACAGTAGCATTGACATTGATTGGTGCATGGTTGTGGGGCACAGTTGTCCTCTATGATATTAATCAAGGTAGATTGGGTCTCCAAAACTTTCTTAAATTTCCTTTTCTAATGTTATTTTGCTAGTAAATCACACATTTAGCTTAATACCTTTTGAGCCTCAATATATGCAGAACCCCACTTTCATATTTGAGTTTGTAGAACCTTTGGATCTATCATCTATTAAACCACAGCTCATTAGCTCCCATTTCCCTGCTGAATCTCTTCAACCTACCAGAATTAAACATGTAACATCACAGAAGGGCAAAATGACATTGTTTAGGTAGCGTTGGTTGAATTGACCTATAGGGGGTTATCCCAGGAAGCATGTGACCAGAACTATCCTGAAAACTTGGGGCCACAGAATCATGTTTAGTACTTAGGGCTTCTGAGGATGACAAACTATGCACCTTACTCCTTTCACATGATAGCCCAGCACTGAACTTGATGCTTTGTCATGATACACAAAACTCTGAGTGGTCCCCTATACCTGTGACAACAGCAAGGGGGCATGGTACTGTATTAATTAAAAGAAGAGACAGCTTCCAACTGACTCCTTCTTTTCTTCAGTATTTTTTTGGGTCTCCTTTAGCAAGTCATTGACTTGTTTTCCATGGTTTTCTCACATCATTCTCATTTCTCTCCCAACTTTTCCTTTACTTCTCTAACTTGCTTTTCCAAATCCTTTTCGAGCTCTTCTATGGCCTGAGACCAGTTCATGTTTTTCTTGGAGGCTTTTGATATAGGCTTTGACTTTGTTGACTTCTTCTGGCTGTATGTTTTGGTCTTCTTTGTCACCAAAGAAAGATTCCAAAGTCTGAGACTGAATTTGGGTCTATTTTCACTGCCTGGCCATGTTCCCAGCCAACTTACTTGACCCTTGAGTTTTTCATCAAGGTATGACTGCTTGTAGAGTATAGAGTACTTTGTTCCAAGCTTGAAGGGATGTGCTGCTGTTTTCAGAGCTATTTCTGTAGAGCCAGCTCTGCCACACCAGTACTCCTCCTCCCCCAAGAACCACCAACCTGGACCTGACTCAGATCTTAAATGGGCTCTGCAGTCCTGCTCTGATCCACCAATTAATTCCTCCCACCAGGTGAGCCTGGGTCTAGAAGCAACTGCAGCTGTAGTTCTGTAGCTGCACCACCTCCACTGCTGAACCTCAAACTTTCACTCTGTTGCAGAAGCTTTTCCCACTAATCTTCTCTGTTGTCATCGATGTTTGTGGGTTGAGAAGTCTAGTAACTGCTGCAGCTCACTGATTCAGGGCGCTAGGGCCTGTTTTGCCTGGCTCCTGGTCTGGTTGGTCCTGCCGCTGCCCACGCTGGGCTCCGCTCCCCTCTGCTCCCAGCTCTGTGCGTGATAGCCCTCATCCAGCAACCATCCAGGCTGTCCTGGGCTGGAGCCCTGCTTCCCTCTGCTATTTTGTGGGTTCTGCAGTTCTAGAATTTGTTCAGAGCCATTTTTTACAGGTTTTTGGAGGGACCTGGTGGGGAGCTCATGCAAGTCCCTGCTTTCCAGCCACCATCTTGGCTCCTCTGACTCCTTCTTTGATCCTCCAGGTATAATCATGCAATTATAAGACTTATAGTGAGGGTAGGGAATGAGCTGACCCTTCCACACTCTGGCATTGTGGCAACCACTTGTACGTGCTGGCTAGGGTAGGAAGATTCCACTAGTCAGGTTTGTACCTCCCCATTCATCCTCCCCAGGCTGTGTTTACCTTTTTGTGTTTCTAATTGGGTGACAGAGGATTAACTTTGAAGTAGACCTATCCAGGTTTGGAGGCAACCTCGTAAATTCAAGAGGTCCAGAGGTCCAGAGTCCTTTGAGCAAATGGGTGGAAAGTGTAGTTTTTCCACTGGAGAAGATATCCACTCACAGGTGGAAGAGACCAAGACTCTGGCCTGGCTTTCCAGAAGATATGAACTTGTGTAAGATAACACAGTTCTGCAAACTGTTTTTCATTCTGATAAAATTTACACATAAGCTCTTAGCAAATTTTAACAATAATTATGAGTTGTTTTAAGTTTTAAGTTATTCTGTCAATGGGCACTGTGAATTTTTTATGCTTAGCATTTCTTTTGTATGTAGGATTAAAATACATGTCTCATACCTGATTTATACTGTATACTGAGTCGTTTTTTAACTCTTCCCTGCCCCCCATCTTAAGAAAACTTAGATATGAGCCAAAAATCTTGTTTGTACATAGTTGTTTGTGTGTTATTTCTCCCATAGACTATGCATTCTTTTTTTTTTTTGTTACACCAAATCCTGTAATAAAGTATAAATGGATACACACAAATATGAAAGGTCACATTATAAATAAATTAGAAGAGAAATGGAAGAAAGCCATAGCTTCACAGCATTAGTTAGGAGAAGAGTTTTCCCCCAAACAAGGTACAGAATATCACAGGAGTTAGAATGCAGTTGTTATAATGAAATGCACTAGATGTCTGCCTGGGAAGCTTTGGCTCCTCAAAACACATGTGAACTTCTTTTTTTTTTCTCCCCCACCCAGCCCTAGAGATGGCTACTATTAGATATAAATATTTACAGTTTCATGTGCAATCATCTTTTTTTATTATACTATGTTATGGAAATGCTTGTTTTATTCCATGAATTAAAAATAAAATTAAAAAAAA
>CM053622.1:231948646-231981814 GCA_028646595.1 Phalanger gymnotis | reverse complement strand
GACCTTACCCAGAGACCATCCAGGCTGTCCTGGGGTGGGGCCCTGCTTCCCTCTGCCGCAACTTTGTGGGTTCTGCAGCTCTAGAATTGGTTCAGAGCCATTGTTTTATATGTTTTTGGAGGGACTTGGTGGGGAGCTCACGCCAGTCACTGCTTCCCAGCCGCCATCTTGGCTCTGCCCCCCCATAGACTATGCATTCTTAAGGGCGGTTCTTAAGGCCTTTCTTTATGGTCCCAATGTATGGTACGTAGAGTTTGGTACATAGCAAGTGGGTTAATAAATACTTGTTGACTTAAAAAAAATTTTTTTTTAAACAAACCTCTTTAAACAAAAGCTCCTCCATTCATTTGGTTACTTGTTTCCCTTACTTGTTTTTCTTCAGTACTATTATGCTTTAGGATATACTGACTAGATTATGTATACCAAATCTCAAACTTTACTACAGAGCAATAATAATTAAAAAGATTTGGTACCAATTAAAAAATAGAGAGCTTGAGAGGTGGAACAGATGAGGTATATAACGTAGAGAAATAACCAAATACAGTATCGTGGTGTTTGACAAACCCATGACCACAGTGGATGACAGGCTGGCAGAAATAGATTTAGACCAGCACCCTATATATAAAGATGAGCTTTAAATGGATATTTGACCTAGATCTAAAAGACTATATCACAGTCAAATCAGAGGAACAAGGAAGGAAAAAAGAACAAGGAATGAGGAAGACATTACCTTTCAAATTTATGGATACAGGAAGAATTACTGACCAAATAAGAGACAGAGTCACACAAGAAAAAACTGTCAATTTTGTAAATGTAACGTGTATGGTTAGGGCCCACTGTTTCAGGACCAGGCCTGCTATCTCTCCTTCTTAGGGTTCTCTGGTATCCTTAGTGGTTTGTAGGGGTCTGTTTTCTGTGCTATGGTGTTTTCTATTTTTTCTATTTGTTTCCAGTTTTCTATTTCTATTTCTAGTTTTCTACTATTTTTCTAGTTTTCTATTTCTACCTCATTTTCTATTTTTAGAAGGCTAACTAGCACTTCCATTTAGCCATATAATACACGGTAGCTTTAACAAAGGGACATATACTTCAGAAATATAGAAATTACATAGATAGATAGATAGATAGATAGACAGACAGACAGATAGAAAGATAGATATTTTCCCCAGTACCTCAGGGCATAATCACTCTTATACAACAGGGATCTGAGGGGAGAGATTAGTTTTATAACTTTGTTCCACTCCTATATAACATTGGTTCCATCAGGTTCACATTCCACAACACTGATATTGCTACTGGTTAAATCCTTCATCTTGGCTAAGGTCCCAAAGGTGACACCTGAAGATCATCCGAGGTTCCTTGGGGGATCAATGCTACATTGGTTGCAAAACATGGTTTGGGTTTCAATTCTTGGATTCTCAAAACTCACTCCCTTGAAGACTCCACTTCCAACACCTAGAAGAGAAAATTAAAAAAAAATGAAATCAGGCATTTTGTTTATTGTTTTGAAAATTCTTGCCATTCTCTTTCTCAAAAACACTTACAGGCAGTTTTGTTCCAAGATACACCAATTGATTTTTGTTATATCCCCTCAATACTCTGGTAGAAATGTCGTTGTAACCAACCACTTCCTGTTTCAGTATCTATGGTAGCTGGGTGGGAGTGTCTGTCCCATGGGAATTTCCTATGTATAGTGCAAGGGCCTGACTGTGTCCACCTTGTTTTGATTCTCAGCGGCACTCCATTCTTCCTTCTATACTCACAGCTGCTGAAGTACTATCTGGTACTTATAAAGAATTTATGTCTTACATACCTAAATCACATTCAACATGACATTCTCTATTACATTGTAAATTCCTTAAGAGTAGAGGAATACTGTTTGTTTTTGTGCAATGACTGTCCTATTTTTCTGCTCCCCCCACCTCCACTCATGTCTCTAGTTTTGCTAATTGAGATCACTCCAACTCCCATCTGAAGCTTGTTTCTATCTATGCCACGAGAGTGCTTAATACAGTCTTATATATAGTAGGCCATCGATGAAGATTCAATGGAATTGTAGAACAATTGGTGTTGACAAAGCAGGGAGCAATTGGCTATCTATAGAGACTGGGGAGTTGTCAATGACAGATATAAATCAAAATAGCCACCCAAGAATGTAACTTTTTTCCCTGGTAAATATACAATTTCAAAAACAAAGCCTTGCCTTTCTTGTACTATGTCTTCTTAAGTAGGGAAGACCATCTCAGATATCTTGTTGACTATCAGATATTTACTCCTTTTCCTTATCCCAATTCTTCTTAAGTTTTCTTGTTTACTATATTCTTTGAACTTCATTCAAACACATACATTGCTTGTCACAAGTGTTCCATTTGGTTTCTTTCTGCTCTGCTTAAACTCATACCTAGTCATCTCCTAGGCAACTTAAATTAGTATCTACCATACACTTCACTAAAGAAATCCCCTTTTCAGTTTGTGCTCATGAGACACTACATTCTTGTCCAAGATGCTGAAATAACCATCAGTATGTACAGAAGCTTTGAGAAAAGGAAGTAAGCTGTGTTCTGGTCCCTACAACAAACAAACAAGCCTGGTGTTCCATATATACCAAGAGACAAATGTTTTTTGTCAGGGGACCCAGGCTACAGACTTGTCTTTGTTTGCAAGTAGCCAAGAGACAAAAAGTTCTCCTTAGGAAGGCTCTATGCACAGCCAAGCCTGTGTTCCCACAGTTACCAAAAGAGACAAAAGGTTTCCATCAAGCAGCCTCCAAATACAGCTGAGTAATCACAAACAAAAGGTTCTACTCAGGCACTTATTACAGAAGTAAAGACTTAAGCTGTAGCAATAACTCAAGGAAGATAAGATTAAGTATTCTTTTTTTTAATCCTACAAATGAAAAGGTTAGGGATTTAGATTGGATTCATTTTTGCTAAGATGACTTGCAACATGAGAATGTCCAGAGAAGGGCAACCAGGATGGTAAAGGGATTGGAGTTTATGCCACTTGAGGAAGTCAAAAGACTTAGGAGTGGTTAGTCTAGAGAAGATGCAAAGCAGATATGAGAGCTGCCTAAGAATATGAAGGGCTTTCATGGGGAAGTGGGATTAGATTTCTTCTTCTGGGTCAAGGAGAATGAACACTGGCTTTGTAGTCAGAGGCCCTGGGTTAAAATCTTCCCTCTTGCTACTTTTGTGGTCTTCCCAGCTGGAAGGAACTTCACAGGTCATCTACTCACATTCCTTTCTTTTTACAGATGAGGAAACTGAAGCCAAGGGAGCCTGAAGTATTTACTCCTTTCTAGTAATACTCAAGAGTAGAGTCAACAAGAAAACTCAGGATGAGTTGGGGTAATAAAGAGGATTATACACCTTAGAGATAAGGAAACTGAACCCTAAGAATAATAGCTATTTAACAATAGGGTTAATTTGAGTCAATCAGTCAAATCACTCCTTCCCACTTAAAGTAACTAACACTATGCCCTGATACCTTTGTTAGATGAAAACTTGTTTCAGTGAACTCAAGCAACCAGAGCTGTATGAGGTAGGTGAACTAGGCACTTCAGCTAGGTTTGTTAGGAAGTCTTTTCAGATTATTTGAGGAGACTTGATTGTGCACTGTGGGCTTTCTGTAAAATAGCAGATCACTTCCAAATCCAAGGATATTAAGGAGTGATGAGCTAGGAAAGAGGGCAGTTAAACCCTTGAGAAGGAATTCTATTGGGAGGAAAAGAGACTGTATTCAGCCTTGTTCCTACTCTCCTCCTCCACTGAGGAAGATCTTATGAGTTTTTGAGGGTCCAGAGAAGTTTTGGATTTCACACTGTCAGGAAGCAATGTCCATGGAAAAGCTAATGATAGTATCTATAGTGGAAATAGAGGACAGACTAGATGCGATGAGGAAAGGTAGATTCAAAGCACTACAGGTATCTAGCAGAAGCTATACTAAATCTAAGGGAAATAGCTAGAGGACTTTTGGAGAGATGTTTTGTACTAACTATACCACATAGTAAATGCCTGTTTCTATAAGCTAATTAAGTCTGGCTAATTAATTAATACAAACTGATAAACAGGAGAGAAAGCACACAGTAGGGTGCCATTAGCTATAGATTTCCAAAGTCACCTTTTGAACCCTCAAGGCTACTCCTAGAATTCTAAGGTGGTAATGTAGTAGCCAAGCTCTGGGAACCCTGCTTCCAGTGTTAGTGGGGACTGGGAGAGTATCTCCAGAGCATACGCTATAGGATGAAGTTACAAAGAGGCAAGTTTAGCCTTGATCTTGGAATGAGCTTTCTGATAACTAGAGTTATCCTCCAATGGGATAGCTTCCCTTAGATGGTTGAGTATTTCATCATTGAAGGTCTTCAAGCAGAGTCTCAATAACTGGGTATAATTGGGTACATAGTAGTGGGGATATTTTTTAGGTATGAGTTGCAGTAGAGGGCCACAGGAGTCTCTTCCAACTCTAAAATTCTATGGCTCTATAAAAATAGAATTCACTTAGATGGTTTATATTTCAAAGCTATTGTAAAACAGTTGGTATCATATTTTTACAATATAGTGAATGAGAAAATGTATTTCTGTAATGTTTTTAGGAAACTTGGTAAACAAGTACTAAAAAGCTTTGGACTTTGTTAGGGGCTCAAATGGATAGTGTTTCCAGACTCTTCTTTATAGATTATTTAGAACAATTAAAATAAATCATTACCTAGTGGGAATGAGAGTACTGCATTTCAACATGTTAGCATTGCAGATTTCATGCCAATTTTTTTTGCAAAAAAGGTGGAGCGTGACTGTTACATGAAGCTTCAAAAAATGTGCTGATATTACTTAAAATTATTTATTAATAAACTGTCTTTGGTACAAGATTAGATGCATGGAATACTTGTGAATGAACATATGTTAAAATTGAATACTGATGTGACAATGTGCACATGCTGAGAATTCTGGGCTTACGGCTCACAATGTGTGAGAGATAAATGTACATCCATATGGAACTGGTGAATATGTTGCTGCTCTGTTTACCTTTTAAATGGTGTGACAAACAGAATATACCATGCAAAGATTATTTGATGAAAGGTTATAAACCAAGTTTTAGGACTAAAAAAAAAACAATAAAACTAGAGCGTGCCGATTATGTGGTTGTGGCGATAATGGGGTGAAATACAATATGCTAGATAGTCTAAGAAGATCTCATTAAGCAGCAAGTAAACAATCTGATTGAACTCCAGTACTGTGTTTTGTATCTCCTCCACTAACACGCTTCTAAATTTCAGTATTTCTGTGAGTTCAAATGTGGCCTCAGATATATAGTAGCTGTATGAACCTGGGAAAAGTCACTTAACCCTGTTTACCTCAGTTTCCTCATTGTAGTAACAATCTGCTAGCAGCTACCATGGCTGTGTAAGACTAACAATAATCAGTACACAGAAGGCTGCTAACACAGGTTCTTTTATCGGCTTTTCTAAGGAAAGTAACTTTAAGGGGTTAACAATCTCAGTTTAATCAAACATACATATATCATTCACTTAATTCAGGGGGAAAAGATCAGCCCCTTGAACTTCAAGGCAAATACAAACAGAAATTACAAACATGAACAGACAAACCTTATCTGATTAAAATCACAATTCATACTTACCAGAGAAGCACCAGTATCTATCTGTCTGGGTTACAAAGTTGGTGGGGGGGAGAGGGTGGCAGGTGCAATGGCTTGCCCAGAGTCTGTCTCCCACATCCTTTCAGTGAATGTACCCACCAAAAGTCAAATGCCAGCCTCGGATCTTATATACCTGTCTCAAGGCCCTGAGACATTTCAGGCTCACCATTTAGAGTGTGAGAAATCAGTGTGGGAAAGCTCCAACCACCAGCACCACATTATATACAATTCAATGACTCCTGATTGCCTCAGTGCTGAGAAATACTCCAAAACAGACAGCAAAAGGTTTCCCACCCATTCAAACAAAGGGGAGACTTGATAGCCTTAGCATCCCAAAAGGGAAGAACAAGGAAAAGTCTGATTGCCATAACCATCATCTATAAAATGAGCTAGAGAAGGAAATGGCAAGCCACTCCAACATGGTTGCCGAGAAAACCCCAACTACAGTCAAAAAGAATTGGACTAGACTGAAATGACTGAACAACAAGAACAACAAATACAAGTCTTTCTAGGTTTATAAAACCAGCTTTCCTGGTTCATTCAATACCTTCAGCTTTCTTAGTGCCCTCAGTCCAGCAGTTCTGTACACCTACATTTCTTTTTTCCTTTACACAGAGCAGGATATTTTTTTCCCGATAAAAATAATATTAATTATCCATGTGCATCCTCAAAAGTCTATTTAAGCAGAAGGTAACCAAACTACTCTATATTAGTAATGCAATTAGAGCAGAAAACAATATTGTTGAAAATGGCACCACAACTACTTTGGGGTCTAAATAAGGATCTGTGGACAAATTACGGCTTAGAATAAAGGATTTCTGGTGGCACTTACATGAGGCACTGAAATAAGGGAGTGATTTTAATCTGCAGAGATATTGGGGGTTAGGGGAGGATGTTCACTCCAAACAGGAGGGATCATGTAAATGCAAGAAGACAGGGGAGTATAGGATGGGACTAGGGCATAGTACAGTTCAGCAAGAACATAGGTTGTATAAAAGGGGAGTAATGTATCACTGGAAATCCAACTCGATTCAATGCTTTAATAAGCATTTATTAAGTGCCTGCTAGTGGTAGACACTGTGCTATGTACTGGGGACAAGAATAAAATGGTTCTTGGCCTCAAGGATCTTTAATTTTTTTGAGGGGTGATAGTATGCACATGGATGATTAAATATGAAATGTATCTAAAGTTATTTCCTGGGGGAGGACACTAGTGACTGGGAGGTGGACAAGATCAGCCTTGGATTCCTGTAGGAGGTAGTACTTAAGTTGATCCTTGACAGATGCTGTGAATTCAGGGAGGTAAAGATGAGAAGGGAGTGGAGAAGAAGGAAAGGGAAGGGAATAAATATTTATATATCTCTTATTATGTGCCAGGCTCTGTATTAAGTGCTAAACAGATATTATTTCATTTTATCCTCACAACAACCCTGAGAGGTAAAAGCTGTTTTACCTCCATTTTACAGATGAGGAAACTGAGGCTGAGAGAAGTTAAATGACTTGCCCAGGGTCACACAACTATTAGGTGCCTGAGGCCATATTTGAACTCAGATTTTCCTGACTCCATTCTAAGCACTTATCCACCTACCTGCCTCAATCGAGGCATAGTAGTACTGGCCCAGTATTCTGTCTATAGGTGGTGCAGTGGATAGAAATGTGAGCTATCAATAGCCACATGAAAAAGTACTCCAAATCACTAATAATTAGAGAAATGCAAATTTAAGCACCTCTGAGGTCCTATTAAATTGGGAAAGGTGACAAAAAAGGTAAATGACAAATGTTTGAGTGGCTGCAAAACAGGCACACTAATGTGCTATTGGTGGAGTTGTAAATTGCTTCAGCTTTTCCACAAAGCAATTTGGACTATACTAAAAAAAAACTTACTAAATGATATCTACCATTTGACTCTATTTAATAGCAATATCATTGCTATCATTATACCCTAAATAGATTTTTTAAAAAAGGAAAAAAGATGTCTGTTAAAAACATATTTAGAGCAGCACTTTTAGTAGTGGCAAAGAACTACAACCTAAGGAGATTCCCATCAATAGAGGAATGACTGAACAAATCATGGTACATTAATATAATGGGAAACTATTGCCCTTCAAGTTAAAATAAGGACAGTTTCAGAGAAACCTGATAAAACTTGTTGTTGCAGAGTGAAGTGAGAAGAACCAGTAAACAAGCATTTATTAAGAGCCCACTACATGCTAGGCACAGTGCTGAGTTAACTGATCAATGTCATTATCAGACATGGTTCCAGAGTTCTGATGACAAAGCATACTGCTGGTCTGGGGACCCAGAGATGATACATTCAAGATGTGGAGTGGGATATACATTTGTTGAATCCCTAATGTGGAAATTTGTTTTGCTTGACTATACATATTTGTTATGAGGTTTTCTTTTTCTTTCTTTATTTTTTGAGGGAGGAAGGAGGGGAAAAATAAATACTTAATTAAATTAATTAATTAGAAAAAAACAGCAAGAGAAGTGCATGCTTCTATTCCTTGTCTAATTTATCCATTGGGGAATGGCTGGCATCTTTGTACATTTGAATCAGTTCCTTATATATCTTATATATCTGACTTATATCAGAGAAACTTCCTGCAAAGATTTTTTTTTCATAGTCACTTTTCTTCTCTTAGCACTCCACAACTGTCTTTACAAATATAATTGGGTTTTGACATAAACCTGGACCACTTAAGATGGAATAACCTATGTGGAAGATGCAAGCAGAATGGAAAACGGGAGCACACATGGACAGGATACATTGACTTCCTGATGGAGTGAGGATCACCTTATTCCCATTGGTTTTTTAGGTGAAAATGACCTGACTCAGCACCTACAACAGAGGCTTTCATTACATTTGCCTTCACTCATATCTGATGAAACTATGAAGTAAGGAGAGGAGCCTGAGTTCTGTCTTCTCCCTCCACCTTCTTCTTCCACCTCCATTTTGGCTATGTGGCTCTGAGAAACAAAGCCATTCTTTTCTGTTCTAGAGAGGGAGTGGAATCTTTTATCTGGCCTGGAAATGCAAGCCATAGAGATCTGGAAATCAAGGAATCCAAGTGAGATGTTGCAGCCAACCTAACAGCAATGTCCTGAGATAGACTGTATGAGTCCTGAGATTGTAGCCTGGCAGAAGTCTTTGATGTTGGCTTTGAACATGCTCATGGTGAGATCAATGCTCTATAAGAACATAGCTCTACCCCTGAGAGCTAAACATGGGTCTAATCTATCTTCCCCCTACCCCAAGGTGGAAGGGGTAGGTAGTTATGGCCCTGAGGTAGTGGGGAAAATGTTTATATGTTTATTCTTGTTGTATCTTTGAAATGAATATCCTTATTATAAAAGTGAATTTAGTGGAAAGTGGTTAAGGGGAACCAAAATACTAATCACTGGGCCTGTAAAATGGAAAAGACAGTCTATGGACTCTCCAAGCCCATAAAGGCACTGGAAGATCCTGTGGTGGGTAACATTTACTTGGCTTGGCTCTGAGGGAGTGGAATCACACAAACCTTGTTAAACAAAGATGAAGTTAGTGAAAGAGAATAAGTGTAATTAAGAATAATGATTTATAACTGAAGCAGACTGCTTCTACTACTCTTTTGCTCACCCAGACCCCATTACTAGTTCTTATCCTTTTTCCCCTTCCTCTAATACTCCCTTCATAATCCATTCCTTAAAGTCAAAGGTTGTTTTGCTTGCAATTTATTACCTTCCTGTATCGTCTCCCATCTTTTTTTTTTTGGCAGGGCAATTGGGGTTTAAGTGACTTGTCCAAGGTCACACAGCTAGTACGTAAGTGTCTGAGGCTGGATTTGAACTCAGGTCCTCCTGACTCCAGGGCCAGTTCTCTACTCACTTCGCCACCTAGCTGCACCCTATCATCTCCCATCTTAACATCCCCTCTGCTCATTTCCTCCTGTTTTCTTATAGCATTTCCAAATTTTTTGTTTATGGATCAGCATGTGTGCTCAGCCCTCCTTTATTTGTTTTAGAAAAAAGTAAGATTCAGCTGACGCCTGCTCCCACCACTCTTTCCTCCATTTTGATATACTCTTCTTCTCATGAACCCCAATTATGATAAATAGTTAAGTTCTACTCCCTTATTCTTTCTTTCTGAACTAACATACTCCTTCTCCTCTCTCTTTTCTCTCTTAAAACTCTCAGCACCACCAATCAACCCCCGAGATCAGAGATTTCCAATTTGAACTTTCTGAGTTCATACCACTTACTGTCTCAGTAATTTTTTCACGGTGCTCCTAGGCCAAAAGAAATACACAATATTTATGTTTATTAAGTAGTTAGGTAAAAATTTAAAATCTTTTTAAAAATTAATTTATTTTAACACTAATTAAAAAAAGTTACTTCCAAATTCTCTCCCTTCCACTAGCTGCTTCCCACATTGACAAAGCAAGCAGTATGATACTCCTAAAATTTAAATTTCTTAAGGCACACTGCAAGTTCCCTATGGTGCTCTAGTCATTGCTCTGTCCAGTTAGGGAACCGTGGCCCTAGATCCTTGGTTTGTCTTATTTAACTGTTAGAAACTTTTAAATAATAAGACATGGGCAGTTACTTATTTTTATTGGTTAGCTTGGCTGTGGAAATTATAAAGCCATTGAATATTGGGAAATTATGCCATAGTGTTGACTTCAGCAATATGATTGCAAGTACATTGCAACTTGGGCATAAGAAAAATCAAGGGACTGGACTACAATTTTGGCTCAACTCTTGCTTGGAGATGTTGTTTCATTGCAATCCTCTACCAGTCTCTGAGCGAGGAAGGAGGGACCTTTATTCGTATCATTGTGCTCCCTCCACCTTTCTGAGTCTGTTACTCACCATCCTATTGCCTTCATCCTGTTTTCAGCTTTCTAGTTAAACACTAGAGAGGTCTCCACTCATAGAACAAAACCCCTATGGGAATCATAACCTATATGAATTCATTTTTGATGTTTAACAACTTCCATCCAGTCATATTCTGCCCAACTCAATGATTCTGAACTCTTGGCTGCCATTATTCACTTCCCGTTCTCCACCCCCCAACTCCTCCCCTCCCCATATCCCCCCATTGACCAATCCCTTATTCCAATATCCACCAACCCAACTTCTGTAATGTTCTTTTCAAAAACTATCCACCTTTTCCACTGTGCTCTCTGGAATGCCTGGTCCATAGGTAACAAACTAGCTTTCCTCTTATGACTCTTCATTTCTTGCTCCTCTTTCCTGCATGCACAGACACGTGGCTCCCTCATGATGACAAGCTTTCCTGGCCATCTGTAAGGCGGATATGTAAGTGAAAGCTCTTTCTGCTCCCATTGAATAGGCCTCAGGTGGGGCCAGCAAAGGGAGGCCTGAGATTAGAAGCAGGTCCATACCTTTGTGATGCTGATCAGGGATTAAAGACTCTTCCTACCACTTCAATAAACCTCAAGTGGAGCCAACAAAGGGAGGCCTGATTAGAGGCATACCCACAGGCTTTCGCTAACCGGGTGTGAGGTCCCAGTTCCCACAAATTTTTGCCAAGTAGGCTCTGAGCCCTCAGGGCCCTGAATAGGGTATATTAGATCTGAGGTTGGCCTTTTGCTTTGGGGCTCTAACTCACTGGAAGAGTGTCCTGTTGACCAGATGAGAGTCTGGGTAGCCACTGGAGCCTTTGAAAACCCAGATGTTGGTGCCTCTATCTCTGGTAACTATGTAATTCTTTGATCAGATAGCTAGAGGCCTGTCGATAACTGTGTGAGGTTGTTCTGTTTATATTGTCTCTGTAATTTCTGTTTGTATTTGCTCTGAAGTTCAGGGTGCTGGCTTTTCCCCCAGAACTAAGTGAATGATATATGTATGTTTGATTAAACTGAGATCGTAAACCCCTCTAAGTTGTTTTTCTTAGAAAAGCAGATCAAAGAACCCATGTTAGCTGCCTTCCTGTGTGCTGGTGTTATTGGCCTTACACAGCCACAGTAGCGGCAAGCAGCTGTTGTTACACCATCCTTTCCAATACTTGCTGCAATTTCGCTCTTACACTATTTTCCTCCCCATTGCCTCTTCCAGGTTCTCTCTCTACCAATATGATTCAGGAAACTTTGAGGTTTATTCAATCCAGATTTATGACCCAGCCAACATTTTGGTGGCTGTTGTCTGTTGACTTTCCAGAATAGTCTCTCCTTCCTTCCTCAGGGAATCCAGTGCCTGGCTCAATCTTTCTCTACTCCCCAGTTCCTGCCCTCATACTAGGGGACTTTGACATGAATATTTATACTCTCTCAAACATCTTAAGCTCCCAATTCCTCAATTTACTCATTTCTTATAACCTACTCTTCCACTCCCACCTCAGATAGACACAGAAATGGTCATATCCTGGATGTTGCCATAATTTACAAATGCATCACTTCCATATTCATGAACTCCCAGATTACTTTATCTGATCATAATCTGTTGTCATTCTATCTTTCCTTCTTTCTTGCAACCATAGACCTTATTCTTCATCTTTACTATAACCTCTAAACCCTCCATCCTTCAATTCTTACTAAGAGCATTACCCCAACTCTGGCTACATGCACTTTTTTCCTTCCCCCTATTGCCCTCTTAGTGAACCAGTTCAAATCGATACTACTCTTTTCTCCGAACTCCTGTGCCCTTTATCTTATCACCTATTTTAACCTGCTGAGCATAAGCCTTTGGTAACTCCCACTATCCACTGCCTTTGTTTCTTTTCATGTGTTGCCAAATGAAGCTGGAGAAAATCATGAATCCATGTGTAAGGTCTGGAATTCCCCTGCCTGGGGATCCCTGTACCTCCCCTATAACTGTGGGGTGTTTTTTGATACCAAAGGAAGAGGCCAAGTATCTCAGATTGATTATAGGTAGTAGTTTAATCAATCATTATGAATACTTACAGAACAAGGGCAATCTGGGGTAGCTGCTGGACAGTTCAGTGGATCAACACGAAGAACCCCCCAAGTCCCCATGGTAATTATGGAAAACAGACAAAGGTGGGAGGAGCTAGAGAGTGCATCACTACTGATTGGTGGATAATTTTGGTTTTCTACTTAGTAACGAGCTTGGGAGTTAAGACAACATCATGTCCAAACATAAGTTTGTGTATGGATCATGTACCAGTCACATATGGGTCACAATATTCTTATTTTGGCTCTCATAAGTATCTTAAATTTTGACTCGGTGTCTAAAATATAATTTTGCATCTAAGTTATGGTTTTAAACAGTTCACCATATTTGGGTTTCCACCTTTTACAGAGTTAAGTTTTTATGGCTTTTTACTTATTACTGTAGTTTAAGGCTTTTTCTCAATCAGGACCCCACACCATATTGACAAGGTGTAGTATAAACTTAAGTTACAAAATCTCAGTCTCTCACTGAGACAAGGTAATCCTTTTTACACCTTTCTAAACAATTTACTCTTAACATGACAACTTTTCTAAACATTTTCAAACTTCTACAAACTTTCCATTGTCCCTCCTCCCCAGACGCTCAGCTGAGAACCTTGCCTCATATTTCGCAGAAAAAATTGAGGCTATTTGAGCTCCTTCCTGCCTCCCCCTCCTTCTTATCTCACATGACTCAGATGCCTTTTCCCACTATTTCTTCTTTGATCCCTGTCTTACATGTAAAGATGGCCCTTCTTGCCAAAACAATCCTCTCTACATGCACAATTGATCCTATTCCATTCTGCTTTTTCTAGCAGATTTCCTCCTCTTTCATCCCAATTCTCTCATTAATTTTCAATCTCTCCCTCTCTATTGCCTGCTTCCCTGCTGCTGACAGTCATGGTTTCCCCATCCTCAAAAAAAAGCTCACTTGATCTCTCTACTCGTATTAGTTATCATCCCGTATTTCTATTCATTTATATGACCAAATCTTTTGAGAAAGGTTTCCAGAATCAGTCTTTATTACAATCATATTTTTTAACTGAAACTATTCTCACCACTTACCAGTGTTCTCTTATTTGCTAAATCTGGTGGTCCCAGTTGTCATTTCTTCATGATCTCTCTACAGTCTTTGACACTATCGCTCATTCTCTTCTTGATATTATCTTTTCTCTATGTTTTAGTGACAATGTTCTCTCCTGGTTCTTCTCCTACCTGTATGACCACTGCTTTTCAATCTCTTTTGCTGTATCTTCATTGTGGTTGCACCCCCGAACCATGGTTTCCCCCTACACCGCTGGATTGGGTCCGAGTCTCTTCTTCTATACTCTTTCACTTGGTGATTCCATTAGGTCCTATAGATTCAGTTATTTCTGCATATGATTCTCAGATCTATTTAGCCCCTACTTCTCTCCTCATGTATCTCCAACTGCTTATTGAACAACTCATGGATGTTTCTTAGATATTTTAAACTCAACAATCCAAAACAGAACTCATTATGATTTTCTCCAAACTCTCTCCTCTTCCTGACTTCTCTATTAGTGTTGGTGGTACTATCATTCTCCCAGTCACACATGTGGGGTATCATCTTCAACTCCTTACTTTCTCTCACCTTCTATATCTTATCAGTTGTCAAATCTTGTCGTGTCTAACTTTACACCATCTCTCGTGTATGCTCCATATCTCTCTCCCAATAAAAGCCCTCCTGGACTATTGCAATAGTCTGCTACTTGGTCTCATTGCTTCAAGCCTCTCTCCACTCTAGCCCCTTCTTCAATCAGCTGTCAAATTGATTTCCTAAAGAACAGGTCTGACCATGTCAGCCCATATTCAATAAACTCCGATGGCTTTCCAATTACCTCCAGGACAAAAAATAAAATTCTAAAAGTATCTTAGCTTTTAAACCCCTTTAAAACCTGTCCCTCCTCCCATCTATCCTTCCAGTCTTATACAATTCACCCATCTAAGTACTCTATGATCCAATGCATTGATTTCTTTGTTGTTCCTCACACAAGATACTCTATCTTCTATTCTGGCCATTTTCACTGGCTTTCTCTCATGACTAAAACTCTTAATTTTTTCCCCTCTTTTTATTTCCACTTCCTGACTTCTTTGGCTTTCCTCAAGTCTCAACTGTTATCTTCCCCATCAGACTGTGAGCTCCTTGAGAACAGGGACTGCTTTTTTTTGGCTTTTTCTGCATCTTTAGTGTCTAGCAAAGTGCCTGACATAATAATAGTCACTTAGTAAATGCTTGTTACTTGTTGACTTTGGAGTTTGGCCTTTAAAGGAAGTTGTACATTTGAAATACCAGGAGAGCCAGAGATAGGTGTTTGAAGACAGAAAAATCAGCTAGACACATGTAGGCTCCATCCCCTGGAGAGGTGATTATATAACCAAGTGGGCCTCTGGTAAACCATATGTTGCAAGGAATGATGCAGTACCAAGGAGGGTAATGGATGGAAGTAGCATTTGAACAGCAAGTAGTCATTGGGCCAAACTGGGAGCTAAAAGTATTCAGGTCAGAAACAAGTGGGCCAAGCAGAGTATCATACATTTAGAGTAAGGCGGAACCTTAGAGATTATTTAAATCAAGTCCTTCATCCTAATTTTATACATAAAGAACCTGAGCCTCAAAGGTGGCAAGAGACTTGCCCAAAGTCATACAAAATAGGAGAGACAAGAACCTAAATACAATGATTTCCAATCTAGTTACTTTTCTACTGTACCTTATTGTTGGAACAGGTGGGAGAGAGAGAGCTGAGGGCTGGTAAGAGATAGAACTGCAATACAGTGGAACAATCCTAGACTTTGCCTGTAGCTAGTGATTTTAGTTGTGTGTAGCTGTGTGATTTCAGGGGAAAGGGTGGATTCTCTTGTCACCCTGAGTCCCCTAAAATGGTTGGTTCTTAACAGGGGAAGTTCACTACCCCATCTCGGTCTCAGTATTCTCATCTATAAGATTTTTATTATATTTCATATACTAACATATGTATATGTATGCGTGTGCATGTATGTATGTGTGTGTAATATTTACATCTTGTCTCTCCAAAATGAATGTAAGCTCCTTGAAGGCAGGGACTGCTTGACTTCTGATTTTGTGTCCACAGAACCTAGCACAGTATCTGGTATGTTTATATGTGCTCAATATATGTTTTTTTGATTAAAATAAATGCATTACACTGGATAATTTCAAAGATCATCTCCAACTTTCATGTTCTATGAAATATCTTCCTCTTAAGTGAATTCCACTTTGCTTTTTTGATCCATGAGTTGGGCATTTCTTATGTACAAGTAAAATTTCATGAGTCTACTCCTATCATTTACTTGGCATCTTGAGAAATGGTTGTGAAATTGACCTCTTTCTGTTGCAATATAAATATAACTCTGATACTAAGAAAGCATTTTACACACTGACGCTGAAATCATTTGGAGGTATTAATGGAAGTTTGAATTTTTATTAGATATGAATATCCAGGGAAACAGTTCATTATGGGTGAGCTATTACTGAGTCTTATCTATAAGTATCAAAGAAAGCTTACTGTAGAAGAGAGATTTGGAAACCCAGAGGGTACAACCGAGGAGAGAAGGACACAGATCATTCCCAGAATTTCCAATTAGGGATTGTCAGCTCCATGAAAAATGCTGTCAAACAATAATGTTACTTATCTGAACAAGAAGGACTCAGTTTTCTAGGGCCTACATTATTTTTTGATGGCACACACAGAGTGATCTAATTTAAGTTAATGGATGAGTGATAAGATCAATCTCCTCAAATGAAATTCAAGGAAAATTTTGATTTGATGTTTTAAAACCGGTGACCATATCAATCTTTTGGGAAGACAATGCCCAGATATACATTTAAAACGTGGGAATGTCCATGGTGGGAAGGCTCATTGTAGACCTGGATTAAAATCTGATAGTAAATCATCAACAAAAATATTTCAGTGTCCATTTCCTTTGAAACTTACTTAGATTTACAAGTCTTTTTCTTAAATTTGGCAAATGGAAAGTAGTTTTGCAGTGAAAGGACCTAGGTTTGAATCCCTGCTTTGCAATTATCGTGTGGCCTTGGGCACTTCAATTCTCTAGACTTCAGTTTCCTCATTCAATATGAGAAAGTCAGTCTCAATGACTTCAATGGTGCTTTTAGCTTTAAATCTATAATCCCATAAATTGGATGGTTGCCCATAAGTTGAGAAAGGGCTGAGTAAGTTGTGGCATATGAATATAAAAGATTACTATTGTGCTATAAGAAATAAATGTCTCAAAGACATGGAAAGACATATGAACTGAGCAGAGTGAAGTCAGCAGAAGAACAATTTATGCTATAGTATCAATATCATAAAATGAATAATTTTAAGGACTTTTAAAAAGATGAATGAAATGAGCAAGGCAACAACATCATAAAAATAAGTAACTTTGAAAGCTGTAAGAACTATGAGCAGTAAAATAATCATCCATCGTTCCAGAGGACCAGTGATGAAACTATCCATAATAGAGGGGTAACTGACTTAGGTTGAAGAATGAGTCATATATAAAACCATCAAGAGAATTTGTTTTGCTTGGCTATATATATTTGTTATAAGAAATTTAATTTGATTTTCTTTTTTAATGGACTAGGTGGGGGTAAAGGGAGAGAAAATAGATTTCTCTTAATTAAAAAAATAAAGAGGTGGAGGGATGTTATAGTTTTGAAATGTTGTATGTATTTTAAAATGAGTTAACTATGTTATTACTTTTGTTAACTATTTTGCTTCATTACAAGAGACCTCTCATGAAATGAGGGTAATCTGCAAATGTTTTATATAAAAAACAAAACACACCAATAGAAATTAAAAATAAATTGGATTATTAGAATTGGAAGAAGCATTGGTTCCTGAAATAAAGATACATTTGAAATTGTTAGAACTCAGCAAAATATCTTGTGAAAATATCCTGTACCATAGATTTTATTATCCTTTGATTTTATAGATGCCTACTGGTGCAGATCACAATTCCTATTTCACACTTCCTTGTTGTCTGTAATTTTTCCTCAGGTTTCCTCATAATTTTCCCACTTGACAAAGTCTTTCTTACTTATTTTTTATATTTCACAGGTACCAATCTTATACTTGGGGCCTTAATCCATTCATTGTCTTCCATTCTGATTACATGACTAAAGCACCTCTATTTTCAATCTCAAGAATTTTCCAGTGTACATCCATGCCCCTCTGTTCCATTTTCTATATATTCTCTCAGTAATCTCATATACTCTTATGACTTCATCTATTTTCTATGCAAATTATCTCTCTCTCTCTCTCTTTCTCTCTCTTTGTTCTGGCTTCTTATTTGAACTCCAGACTTATATCTCCAGTTTTCTAAAGCATATCCTTCCTTAATGTCTCGCCAATATCTGAAACTCTGTATGCACTCAGGTCCAGCTGCTCTTCCCAATTTTATCTTAAGTATCTCAGCTATTTCCTCAAATAATACTTAGGATAAAGAATCAATAGTGTCCAAATGTGACAGTTCCATAACTGTGGAAAACAATAAGGCATGATTAAGGCCAAACTGAAAAGACTACACAGAAGACCAAACTCATGCACAAAAGACTGAGGACCAATTTTACTTCATTCATGATTAGGGAACAGAACAGGGAACAGAGAGGGAAGAGAGAGTGGGTAGGACTAGGAGTGCATCAAAATAGTCTATGCAAAACTAATATCAGGGACAACATATCCACTTAAAAGAGGAAGGAAGAATTAAAACATTTTTTAAAATATCAAAACTAGAGAAAAATGGATAAAAGTATAAAATTCTCATAGCTGAAAATGAATGAATTAATCTAATAAAATGAGAGAGTGGAAGAATCAATAAGAAAACAAAACCTCACGATGTATTGCTTGCAAGGAATATATCAAGAAAAGGAAAAAAATATGTAGAATCTAAAAGAGAGACAAGAACAAAATTTATGTGTCACATGAAGAAAAGAGTAAGAGTAAGAAAAAAATAATATCAATAAACAAGGAAATTACACTATGTTTAAAAGAACCATAGAAAATAAGTCAATATCAACACTAAATTTATAGGTTCCAAATGGCATAGCATCAAAATTCATAAAGGAGAAATTAACTGAATTGCATAAATACATAGACAGTGATAGCTAATATTTATGTAGTGCTTTAAAATTTGCAAACATTTTTACAGATATTATCTTGTTTGATCTTCACCATAGCCCTGTGAAGTAGGTACTATTATTATCTTCATTTTATGGACAGGGAAATCAGGGCTGAGAAAGATTATGAGTTGGTTAGGCTCACAGATCAAGTAAGAATGAGAGAGAGAGAGAGAGAGAGAGAGAGAGAGAGAGAGAGAGACAGAGAGAGAGAGACAGAGAGAGAGAGACAGAGAGAGAGAGACAGAGAGAGAGAGACACAGAGAGAGAGACACAGAGAGAGAGACACAGAGAGAGACAGACAGACAGACAAAGGCAGAGAGAAAGAGAAAAAGAGAAATAGAGATACAGTCAGATACAGAAACCCTTCCATATCTAATTTAAATTTCTAATGCTGTAGTTTAAGCTCTTTGTGGAGACTGGGAAATATAGCTTGCTTCTATATAAAAGTGCCAAATACACACATTTATATGTATATGTGTGCATGTATGTATATGTGTATATTTGCACCCAGGGCCATTATTGGCTTCCCCCCATCACTGGCTATAACATTAAAAATAATATGCAATGAGGACTCATCAGTGGAGCTTGAATCATAATCTATTTATGTTGTGCATCATTAACATTAGAAGTATTGATTGTGTTGTGAATTTTATTCACTTCCCTTTTTCCTTCTCATTGCACAACATCTTGAATAATATGGAAATCTTTTACACAAAATATGCTGGAATTTTTCCATAATTGTGTTGATTATAAAACAAGCACTTTACAATTCATGGGGTTGGTTGCAAATGTGAATGGCTGAGTATTAGATAAGTTGAATGGACATATTTGGATAATAGAATATTCAGTGTCAGAATGTAAAAATCTCTGAATTCTACTTTGGACCTCAGACTGTGTTTTAATCATTTGGTCAGGCCAAGCTGCTGAAACACATAGAATCTTAGGAGTTCAAAGAAACCATAGAAGTAATTTAGTCAAACCTCTTCACTCCAAAGGGTTTTTTTTCTATAGCATTCATGTTACCATGCTACATTATATATCTAGGATCTACTTGAAAATTTCTTGGAACAGGCAAAGGGACTAAATAGGCCAGATTTTCTAGGACAATTCTTATTTTAAGAAAAAGGTTCATTTGTTTTTAAAAAAAGCTGTGTGTGTGTGTGTGTGCTCGTGTGTGCACGTTTGAGTGTGTGTATGTATATGTATGTATGTATACTTACAATCCCTTCACTTTTGCATGTAACGTTTCTTGCTCCAATATTTAGAGAATTATTCCTGGTAGCAAAAAGGGCAATAAAAAGTAGTTCGGCAAAGCTAATAATTATATCAACTGAGTCAGGCAGTATATGCAATTTTTTTTAAGTATATTTCCCCACCTCTGCAAGAAAGGGAGGGAGATATTTTTCTCATCACTTCTTTGGGAGCAAGCTGGTCATTTTAATTACACAAAATTCATTTTTTCCCTTTCATTTGTGTTGTCATTCTTTATATTATTTTCTTTATTCTGATTATTTGCATCAATTCATGAAAGTCTTCTTGTGATTTCCTGTGCTTCTCATATTCATAGTTTCTTATGGAAGAGTAATGTTTTATTATATTCATGTTCCATGATTTGTTCAGTCAGTTCCCTATCAAATGTCACATATTGTGTTTCCAGTTCTTTGTTACTGAAAGAAAGTACTGCCATAAGTATTTGGTTGTATATAGGCATTTCTTTCTAACTCTGACCTCTTTGAAATATATGCCTAGGAGTAGTTATTTATTAAATTGTTTTTATATTTGTAGTTTAATATTTATATTTTTGATTTCATTTAATTTTGATGATTTTTTTGTGATTGCTTTTGGTTGTTAATTTTTCAAAAATTCCTTAGTTTATGTTTTAAATTCAACCCATTCACCTTTGATTTCTTTTTATTCTTTATTATGCCAACATTTAGGAATATAAATTTGCCTCTGAGAATTGTTTTTACCTCTATCTCATAAATTTTCAATGTTTTATTATTTTCTTAAATGAAATTCTTATTATTTCTCTAGTTTGGCCTTTGAGCTAAGCATTATTTAGTAATTTACTTTTGTCTCCATCAACTCTTGTAACTATTCAACAATTTTGCTGTTGTTGTTACATTATGTTGATACTTTAAGGATATGTGATTTCATGAGTCTGGGAACTCTAACCATACAGATTGCAACCCATATGTAACTGAAAGTCTTAGAAAATTACCTAAGACTCACAGAGATTAAATTACTTTTCTTTGATCACAAAGCTAGTGTATGTGAAAAGTAGGATTTGAATTTAGGTATTCTTCATTACACTGTCTATATTATATCATGATCAATAAAATTAGTGTTTAACATTTTTATCTTTTTGAATTTCTTTATAAGTTGTTTATGCCATAGAGCATGGCCTTTAAAAAAAAAGTTCCGTGTGCACTTGGCTAAAAGGGAAATTTCTTGATCATTGTTTAGATCTCTCCATAATCTATAAAATCCAGTTTTTCAGCATTCATTTCATGTCTCTAAAAGTCTTTTATTTTATCTATATATTCCATTTGTTCTTTTCTATTAGGATAGAGTATCCATGCCCCCCTACTATTTTTTAATATTTTTCCTTTAGACCTTTGTTTCTATGCCCTTAATAATGTATAAAATTAATATTGGTATGTTTTTGTTGTCAGTGGTAAATTTCTAGCAAAAAGTCTCAGTAAGAAGTTATATCTAAGTCTAGCTCCTCCCAATCCCTTCAAAATCTCAAGAAATATACCATATAAAGTATTAAGAACTATGAAAAGAGGGGAAAAATTGGCACAATAAAATCCCCACAGAAAGGTTAGCAAAGAAATAGAGGACATAAGTATACAAAGGTAGGGTACATACACCTCACAGTGCAGATCTCCAAGCAGACAGATACCCCAGGTTCAAGATACTCTGTGTGTCTTCACTTCTAAAATTATGACTCATGAAGTTCCATAACTGTAAATGTGTTTATCTTTAAAAACCAGCCAGAGCAGGCAAATAACTGGAAATTAAAGGAGTGTCCATCAAATGGGAAATGATCGAACAAATTATGGTACACGAATATAGTGCAATACTCTTTGTATTGTTCAACAATAAATACAGAGACGGTTTCAGAAAGAAATGGGAAGACTTGTATGAACTGATGCAGAGTAAAGTGAGTAGAACCAGAACAATTTTTACAATATCAACATTGTAAAAATGAGCAATTCTAAAAGACTTAAGAACTCCGATCAACTAATGATCAGCCATGATTACATAACGAAGAATTCTGCCCTCTACCTGACATAGAGATAATGCACTAATATGCAGAATAAAAAATGCAATTTCTGATGTTGCCAATATGGAATTTGTTTTACTTGACTATTATTTCATGACACAGTTTTCTTTTCTCTTCCTTTCTCTTCCCTTAATTGATATCAACTAGTTGACCACTACTGGTAAGATATTTACTGCTTGATATATATTGGGGAATGGGGGACTATTCCATGAGGGTTCATGAGCAATAGTAGTAGAATTCCCAAATGTCTAGGGTTACCGCTGTAATCCTAAGAGGAGGAGAATTCAACCAGCCCCAGAGACTTAGCCTGTCACTTCAAGAGGAATTTGGGAGAGTGTGCCTAGAGAAGGTGCTATATATGGAACACAAGAAATCAAGAGACACTTATGTTGGAACAATTTATTCCTCCTACAAAACAGGCCACTGATGCCTATCACATCATAAGGCCAATGATGTCTTATAGTGATGTCATCTTATTGCTACTGCTGACACTGGTCTCCTTCTTGTGGGATGGGTGGGGTAGGAGGCTCGAGTCCATTGAGATCTTGTAAATGACTGACACAACATAAGCAAAAGAAGTATAAAAGAATAGGTTTACTTAGCTTATAAGGATACAGTATTTAAACACTAGGCAAGGATAAATAACGTGAGATCAGATTTAACAAGAGATGTGGCTAGCTGATGGACTCCCATGCCTCCCTCTGTTTTCCCCACAGTGAGGCTCATCTTAGGTTCCAATCACAGAAGATAGACAGATAGCTGTTGCTTTTAAACTTGAATGTTTAATAATTGCCAAACAGCTCTGGAGTTTGCAGTTCTGTTTTTCATACCCTAATTCTTTGCACAAAGAGGTGAGGAGGTTTAGAAAAGGTATAGAACAAGCATAAGCCCAGTGGTTCAGGTCATTATTTCTGCTACCTGTTTGTATTCCTGGCCCCTTTATATTCAGAAACAGATGATCTAAGTCTGGAAGGGGCTTTGCACCACACCTTTACATATATTCTCATTTATACATAAGCACATATTTTCTAATGTGAAGAAAAAATACTATTGGGTAAAAAAAACAACAGCACAAGAATAAATTTCAACAAGAAGAGAATAATTCTGCAATAACCACAATTAGAATCTCAGAAAAGAGAATGCCATGGGCACAAAAACATCAGGAACAGTTTAAAAGTGTCATATATGAATTGTTGTGAAATTGTAGTTCATAATGAAAAAGTCAAAATCATATTTGATAGTTTATAATAGAAACTGAAAATTTAACATAATGAATATTCTAAAAAATAGGCTGAAGAGCAGAACTAAAAAAAAAAAAAGTAAAGCCCTAATACAAGAAACGGTAGAACAATGTCTACTGCAGCAAAACTGGAAGACTATTATAAGAACTCTACAAAGTGAACTGGCTGTCTTGGAAGACAGTCTTTAAAAAAAATCTAGATTAAGTTAATCATTATCTAATTAAAGAATCACTATCCTCTATCAAAAATACAATTAAAAAGTATGAATATAATGAAACATGACAGCACAAAACTTTTTTTTTTTACAAACTGTATTAGAGGTAGAGGGGAAAATCCAGATGACTAGAATTACAGGACACCACCAGAAAGGAATGCTAGCTTTTATTTTCCCAGAAATTGAGATACTAAGCTCTATACTGGTCATTAGCAAATTTTTTCTGTGAAGGGCCAGATGGCATTTTAATACTTGTGGACCAAGAGGCAAAATTGAGACACTATACAAGTGTTTATATAACAAGAGGAAAAAAAAAACATTTCCTTGACTATTTTATTGATGACATTAAAAATATGAAAATAATGATAATAACAATAACAACAATAACAAAGTTACATTTTATTGTTACATGGTTCTACTAATGAGAAGAATGGAATTCTTTTTTTTTTTTTTGGCTGGGGATAACATTTTGCTTAATTGAAGTTTAAAATTAGTATTATTAACTATTGAAATTGATTGCAAATGTACATCTGCAAATGATGATCTGTAATGAGATTTTACATATCTCATCTCTGAAAATGTCTTTCACATAATTAGGTACTATTAAATACTCATACAATCCACAAGCACATTGTTTTGATTGAGTATATTTATTGCTTAGAAGGCATTTATAATATTCTATTAAATTCTTCTCTTGATGTTTACCTTTTAGCATGATTACAAATTTATCACTTCCAATTGAAGATTAGGGGGAAGTTCCTCAATTCACAGTTAAATGGATTTAGAAAAATGGAAGTTTCTTTTTCACTTGCATTAAGGTCTGCAAAATGCTGCTATAACTATAGTTTGAACTTGGAAAATAGATCCACTGCAAATTTGTCTGGGAATGCAGATCTTGCTTGTTGTTTTAACTTTTGACAGCACATGAAGTATGCAAAGTAGCTGAACATTACTTGTGATTCAAACACTGCTAGTTGTCATTAAATTGATTTACTACAGTATAACTTTAGTATGTAAGCATGGTTTTGCCTTATTGTTTCAGGTTGAATTCATTAAAAAACATTACCAAGGCTGCAGGAAAAACTAATTTCCCAAGCCATTCAATGTTCATTAATAGCAGTTGAAGAAGTTCTCGTTTAGAAAAATTTCAATCTTTGGCACTGAGCTCAAAAAATCATAAAGCTTCCAAATTATCTTTTCTTGATTTAACATGATGGGTATGCATTGATAATAAAACAAAACAAAATGTTGCTTTATGGCTGTACATATTGGACTCAAAAGGCTGTTGAGTTATAACTGCATCACAGTGATTTGTAGTATACCAAGCAGGAGTGCGAAGTGATGAGAATGCCACATACTGTCTCTGTTGTAACTCCTCAGCTCTGCCTCTGTAGCATGAAAGTGGCCACTGACAATATGCAGAGGAATGAGCATGACTATTTTCCAATAAAACTTGATTTATGGACAATAAAACTTGAATTTCATATAATTTTCACATCATGAACCACTATTTTTCTTTTTTCCCTTCAATCATTAAAAAATATAAACATCATTTTAACTTTCAGGCCTTACAAAAACAGGCAGGAGGCTGGATTTGACCCATGGGCCTTAGTCTGCCAACCTGTGCTCTAGATCAGCCAAGTCGAAGAGAAAATATTTCAAGTAGCAATGCACTCAGGATCACCAGTCAAAATTGCTTAGTACTTATTACAGTGCTCATTACAATTACAATTACATGCTCATTACAAATAATGAGAAATGAAACAAGAACCTGGAGTATGTTATATCAAAAAACAAAGAAAAATTGCTTGTATAAATACATATTTTTTTTCTGTGAAGTTGAGCATAATGTTATAGAATGAATGAACTTTGACTTTTGAACAATGACTTCCACATATTCCTTTTGTAAAATCCAGGATTGAATCATCTGTAAAATGAAAATGCAGCATTCAAATGAAATAAATCTAAATATTTTGAAAGGGCTAGGCTCACAGCTTACATATAGAAAGAGAGAGATAAGACTATTGCCATAATCATAGATTTACAAATGGGAAAGATTTTAGAAATGACCTAGTCCCGCATTTGACAAATGAGAAATTAAATCTCTAAGAGCTTTTTTATCTCTTCAAAGTAATACAAAAATAGTAAATGGTAGAACCACAGGATTTAATTCATTTCTTCTAATTCCAAATTACCATGCTCTTTCCATTGTACCACTATTGTATATTGGAAGTCTGACACGGATGAGGAATCAATGTCAGATTTCCAACTGGGAAGGTAATATTATTAAGTGCCTACTATGTGCCAAGTTCTTTACAAATATTTTCTCATCCAACCCTCACAACAATCCTATGAGGTAAGTGCTATATTATCTCCATTTTAGAGCTGAGGCACATAGAATTTGAGAGATTTGTCCAGGGTCATAGAGCTAGTAAAATGTCTGAAGTTAAATTTGAACTCAGGTATTACTGACTAATGACAATAGAGGGAATAAAAGGAGATAGTCTCCGGGTTTGTGTTTTTTCCTCCTTGAGATGGAGGAAGGAAGGAAGGAAACAAGCAGTTATTATGTTATTACTATGTTATTATTATGTTATTATGTGATTACTATGTGCCAGGCACACAGGGAAAAGAAAAGAAGGGACTTTGTATTTCTTAAAATTGGAGCCTGATAAAGTGATAGTAATTTAAATGTAGAAGTGGGACATGGGAAAGGGAGGAGAATTTATGAACTTATCTTGGTCAGGAAAGGGAAGATAAAAACATGTTATAGTAGTAAATATAGAAGAAAGTGAACAATGGACTATGCCGAGTTATAGAAGGGGGAAGAGGAGTGTCTGAATTTGAAGATACAGTCAGAGAGGTCATCGTGTCTTGCAAAATGAACTACAGCTACAGAGGGCTGATTCCAAAGAAAGGGGGGCAGTAAGACCTAGTGATTTGGATTTAACTAGGGAGGGCAGATAAAGTTAAGGAGAATGATGTTTGGATATTTCCAAGCAAAATGAACTTCAAATACCTAGTAATAATTTAATTTCTTTTAAAATGGAGAAACATAACAGAATCTAATAGTGATAAAATGAATTTAATAATGTTATTTGGATGAATTTTCCCATTTTGTAAAAAGGCTGGTAAAATGAAAGCAAAAATACAAAGCAAAAGCCAACAACTTTATGCATAGAAGAAACATATTCAAAACATAAAATTTATACAGTTAAAATGAAGATTTAGAAAAAAAGTTGTTCTGAGTCTTTAAAAGCTGGACTGGTAAGAACGGCTTCAGGTAAGGCAGTGGAAATGTATGGCAAGAAAGATAAACAGAGCATAAAGATAAACATAATGGAACACTGTCTATGTAAAGCATATGCATGAACAGCATAGTATCTAAGTAAGTAAACAAATAGCTTATGGAAATTTTAAAAAGATCTAGATAGTAAGATTATAATTGTAGGTGATATCAACATTCATCTTTGGAAATTAGGTGAATCTAATGAAAACAAACAAGAAAAAATTAATGATGTGAAGGGGAATGCTAATAAATTTAGATAAGATAGATTATTGTAATTATTTAATGCAAATTTTAAGTACATGCCTATTTTAAAAATCATATGACATCTTTAAAAATTGATCTAATACTAACATATGAAGAAAGATAAGGGAAAACTAAACTACCAAGATCTGACACTGAGGAGGGGGAATTCACAATGAGTAGGAAGAAACTTGAGAAAACCACCATTAATCACTATATTCAATTATGTATTCCAAAATGAAAATTTAAATGAAATAAATGGTTATAAAATATATGAATTAGCACAAGAATTTCAGAATATAAACAATCCAATGAAAGAGAAATTGAAATGAATCAACACATTTATTAACAATTAAAAAAATTAACCCATAAAAAGCCAACCTCATGCCTCAAACTCCTGATCTGTTCAGATTAACTATGAATTCAATCAAACATTTTAGAAAATAAGTTTTATTGGTCTTTTGTTTTTTACATCATAATAGTTTTTCCTATTTTATTTCTCCTTTACCTTCCCAGAAAGCCATTGTATATTAATATTTTAAGACAAAAAAAGAAAAAGTAAAGCATCAGCAAAACTGATATGTTGAAAAAGTCTGAAAATATGTGCAATATACAACACTTGCGCATTCTGCAAAGTATGACACTCTTTCCTCTGTAAGGCATAAGGTAAGAGTGTCTTTTCATATCTCTTCTTTTGATCTGGGGTTGTTCATTATAATTTTTCAACATTCACTTTGGATACATGTATGTGTGCGTGCACGCATAAGCATGCATGTGTATTTGTTCTTTATGCTTATCTCGTTGTAGTCATAGTGGACATTATTTTCTTGGCTCTTGTTACTTCGCTCTGCATTGATTCATTTATATCTTTCCATATTTCTCTATTAATTACAGACCAGGGCTGTCCAACCTTAGGTTTTTATTGAAACAATAGACAATATATTTTGATTTGCCATTTTAGTGAGAGCTCTGCAGTAGCTTGGTTTCATTTACTAAAGCATTTATGTAAATTTATATGCTTGTAGGTGGGCTGCATAAATCACACTATGGGCCACATGCTGCATGCTGGCTGCATTTTGAACAGCCCTGAGATAGTTTTATGCAATCATAGATAAAGAATTGAATGGGATCTTAGAATTCAGCTAGTCCAATCTCTCATTTTACAAATAAATAATCTGAGATTTAAGGCCATTAAAGAGACTTGAGGAAGATCACCATGGAAGTAAGTGGGAGAGCTTTGATTTGAATCCAGTACCTCTGACTTAAAAAGAAGTACTCTTTCTGCTATACCATGTGATCTCTGGAGGCAATGATTATATATCCTGGTGTCCCCTCTTTCACTAAGACTTCATTATCACTCATTATATTAATAATTATAAGCATGTTTTGATAATGATAATAGCTAAAGGATATACAGTATGGAAAATGGTGGCCTGGGTTCCTTTTCTTTATGTCAGCCGGTGCCTTACATTGACTGTTATGACCTACCTTATGGGTTGAGATCCTATTGATTTATGCTTATGTACCTGTAGAAGTGAGGCTAAGTGGTCGATAGATTCTGAATTATTATTATTATTATTATTATTATTATTACTGTTGCCACTCATATTATAATTGTAGTTATTACTTATTTTCTACTGTAATTGTGAGTGCAAACCCCGTTTTGGAACATTGTTTCTGAAGCAGAAGAAGCTGCCAGCTAAACATGGTTTGTAATTCTTTTTGCTTTCATGTTAATCATAAAGTTCTCTTTAAAACATAGCCACTTGTAGCCCCATAAATTTGCATGTCAAAAGTATAATTTTTCCCTTTTCATCTAACTTTTGCAAAGCTTCCTCCTCTCCCCTAAGATGATAGTAGTTTCTCTAGGTCATTCTTGGGATATTTATTAATGCTCAAGCTGAGCAGACTGCTTGTCCTGAGATAACTGTCACCTCCAAATGTCACTGACTATACATCATCCTTAGGTTTATTAAGGGAACCACTCTATCATATTTACCTCCAGACAACAGGTGCCTACATTTAAGGCCACTGAGGGTCCATAACCATGTGTATGGAAAGAATTGTCCACAAGCAAAACTTGTGTGCTTTGGCCAATTAGCACTCAGAAAAAATTTCCACAACCTCAAGCTGCCTGGCCAATTAGAGCTCACATAATGGGGTCTGGTGCATGTTTAGAGAACCTCTGTTGTTACTCCCCATGTAGGAGACTCTAGGGAGTCAATCCTAGGGGATTTGTGATGGTATGTAATAGAAGTGTCCTGAAGAGACTGTGGAGCATGGATAGACAGACATTCTGTCATTGGTTCCAGTTTGCTAACCACAAAGTGAATGGCAGCTTCTTTGATTGACTGCATACTGAACTGAAAATGTCTTTAAAAGGCATCAACCAATTAGAACCTTGGTTATTTTATTTTGAGCTGCTCTCTCTTTCACTAACAGTTCCCAGTGAAAGACAACGTAGAGGACTTCTCCCTTCTGAGGCTGACATTTGGTCATATGAAATGAGCCTCGGTCCTTTGTCCTGATGATTTTTCTTATATGTTTTGGTTAAAGTACAACCTTGTGAATTTTGAGAGCTTCTGGGAGCCTAGCAACTACCCAAGGTCTGGGATTCTGGGGGTGTGAGACTATTCTAAATTTTGCACCCAGTCTTATATGAGTGCCCCAAGAAGTGGGAATGACCTCTGGAAGAGACTTTTAGGATCCAGTCCATTAGTACCTGAGATAAGAACTCATCTGGTAGTAATATTGCATTTGGATGTGAACTTGGTGAAACTAATGTAATGTAGGAACTGAGATAAGTTTGAATTTTCTTTCCTCAGAGACTGAGGTGGTATGGGGAGAGTGTGCTCCCAAGATGCTGGGGGCAAATGTTTTTACTTTGATATTGCCATATTTTTAAAGTAAATATCCCTTTGTAAAAGCTAATTAATATTGCATGGTTAAATGGAACTGGGGGTGCTAGTTACTGGCACCTGTCAGGCATACAACAGGTGAGAGGCTGAGCTGAGACCAATAGAGAAGTTACCGCGATCCTTCAGGGTACCCCTAGAATCTTGTAGAGAAGGTGTAGCAGGCTTCGTTCTATGATAGTAAGACAATAGTATACTTGCTACACTCAAATATCCTTCAGAACAGAGGTGTCAAACTCAAATCAATTTGGGAGTTACTTAACAGTTCATGAGGACCCCTGTGGGCTGCATATTGATGTAGAAGATCACAAATTAATATTATTTATGTTTCATTGTATTTTGATTTATTTGGCTAGACATTTCCCAATTACACTTTCATCTAGTTTGGGAAGCCCTTAGGAGAGCAGTGGGCCATCTGTGGCCCAGTTGGGCAAGTGTTTGGCACTTCTGCTCCAGAATAGACCAAGAGGTCTCATTGACAAGGATTGACATCAGAAGTGTAGCTCTGCCACTATACAAACAGAAACAACCTAAACTCAAGTAACATTGCTGCCAATGACACCTCGTAACTCTCACATAGATTTGGCTATATGCATTGGCAGAATGTATTTTTTCAGCTGGGAGTACCCAACAGGATATAAGGCAGAATTCATACTTCAAGTATTGACTACTCATTTGAAATCTGGCTGGTTATAACTTATCTCTGAAATAGTTCATATCCTTCAGTGAATTTCACTGGACTACATAAGAGTTCTGTGTTGGGTTTTTCTTTAATCTTTTTCTGTGGCAAAGGGATGATGGTTGCCACAGAATTATTGATTTATTGAACATCAGCCACTAAATGGTGGGGGATGGGCAGGAAATCTTCATCACTTTTCTGACTTTTGGAATTAGTCCCATGAACCTAGAACAGATAGATACCTGAAACACTTCAACAACACAACTATGATCCCATTAAGGTGAATACTCCTTCAACTTGCACACCACAACACAACTATTCCTTTTGGTCATGTGCAATTCTTATCAAATTCTTTCTACAAATCTTCTGTTGAGATATATTCCCAATGGCTTGAGGATTTTGGTTATTTTAATATTTCATTGATGCCCAGGACACATACATTGCCTGTCTATTCTATCTATTCGCTGATCTTCTTCTGGTTTTACAGTTCCTCACTGACTTCTCAAAAGAGAACCATTCTTGGTCATATGTTATGGAGCCTACTTACAACCACCTTTTATTTTCCCTGATCCTTTGAGTCACTTGCAAATTTGATTCTTCTGCAGGGGTGCTGTACCACGATTTGGAGCCATTTAGAATTAGTGGAAGAATATTATTATTGTTATTGTTTTAGATGGCATTTGTGTGAGGGAACAACTCAGGATGATTCAAAACACTATACAATTCCACCCCTACCCCCAAATGCAATGTAGTCATATTTCCTCCTATTAAATTTTGGATCTAACTTAATGTCCTTATATAGTGTCTTTACAAGACATAAATATTAGTCCCCTAGCTCAACGAATTCCCATTCAAACACATGTCATAATATGAACAATATGTATTCTTTATCCATTTAGATTTTGTTTACATTCCTGAACTGATTTTGAATAAACATAGATTTTTATTGAGGAAGCTCTCCAGTGCTTGGATGCTTAATTCAGTTGACGTAATGTTATTGTCAAACAAAAGTATTTAGAGAACCTCAGAATTTATTGAAAAACATTCATCTATTTGGATTTTCCATGGGACAGCCTCTATGATACTGGCAAATAACCTTGGTGATCCAAGTGTCCTTCACTTGATATTGATATAAAAATTAGCTATGACTCTAGGCCTGGAGGTTCTCAAGCCTTGGGCTCTGATGGACTGGGTCTGATGTTGGTGGTTGACATCAAAAGATTATATTTTCTTTGGCTCATATGCCCCCACTGAGAATTTTTTTTCTGGGAAATCTCCAAACTGCGCTCATACCTGTATTTCCCAGCACTGATAGTATCATACCCATATCAAGTACGGTCCATTCTTTATATTTCCCCATAGAAAATGCAAAAGGTGAACTAGGACTCCCCATTAACATATACAAAACATGTAAACCCCCCACAGTAGTTTGTATCTTTCCTTAGAAGGAAACGGAAAAAGCTTGCCAGGAGGGTAATACTTAACACTCCTATGAAAGCCCTTTCTCTTTTAGCTTTCTATGGAGTTTCTTCAAGACTTATAGGCCTTATGATTTGGCTTCCTTCCTAGAGAGAAGACACATGTTGGGGGTGGTGGACAGGAAAGTCTTTTTGCATCAGAACTGCACTGCCTGAATAATTCACAGCAACAGCATGGAACAAATCACAGGTTTTCTACTCATCTATCTTGTGGCTTTTGTACTTTAAAACTCTTCCCATTCTGGGGGCCAAGTGACTAATCCTTTTCTTCCTCTTTAGTTCTTAGCAATTCTTTTTCTCTTTCAAGAAAGTTCCCCGAGCTTGTAAACTTGGAAGGTTACTCCTGAGGCAACCTCAAAGACGGCAACCGTGTCCATGAACTGTTCTCTTGGGCAATGCTTTCTGATCTTCTCCCCTCATTCAATTTGGGATCTACTACTATACAATTCTGCCTTGTTGTTCAGTCATTTCCATCGTGTCTGACTCTTTGTGACCCTACTAGGGGTTTTCTTGGCAGAGATACTGGAATGTTTTGCCATTTCCTTTTCCAGCTCATTTTGTAGATGAGGAGACTGAGGCAAACAGGGTTAAGTGACTTGCCTAAGGTCACACAGCTACTGAGTGTCTGAGGCCAGATTTGAACTCAGAAACTCCTGACTCCAGGCCTGGCACTATTATCTACTGTACCACCTTAGCTGCCTCTCATAGCTTCTGTCTTATAATAGCTATTAATGGCTTCTAATGGCTGGGCAGAGGAGGATAGACAAAGTTCTTCATTATGACCCAGGGGCCGTTGCCATCTCTTGAGTCAGGAACTCTTGGTTTTCTCCAGGATCATGTGTTCAAAAAGGAAATCAGAGAGGTAAATAACAACAAGGAACCCTGACATCCAGGAGCTCTTCTCTTGCATGACTGAGGCAAGCACATGCAGCTCAACCACTGTATGCTTCTGATAAAAATCAGCCATTAATCAATCAATTAGTTAACACTTATTAAACACCTACTATTTACTAGGTACTGGGGAAACAAAAAGAGGCAAAATACAGTCCCTGACCTCAAGGAGCTCACAATCTAATGTACAACTCCTTTGGATGGGGATGAGAGAAACTCCCTTT
>CM053622.1:231905688-231948146 GCA_028646595.1 Phalanger gymnotis | reverse complement strand
TTTGTGTATAATGTTCTCCTGTTTCTGCTCCACTCACTCAGCATTATGTCATGTAGGCTTTTCCAGGTTGTTATGAAGTCCATTTCACCTCCATTTCTTATAGCACAGTGGTATTCCATTACCTTGATATACCATAACTTGTTCAGCCATTCCCCAATTGATGGGCATCCCCTCGATTTCCAATTCTTTGCTACTACAAAAAGAGCTGCTATAAATACTTTTGTACATATGGGTCCTTTTTCCACTTGTGTGATCTCTTTGGGATACAACCCTAGAAGTGGTATTGCTGGGTCAAAGGGTATGAACAGTTTTATAGTCCTTTGGGCATAGTTCCAAATTGCTCTCTAGAATGGCTGAATCAGTTCACAACTCTACCAGCAGTAGAACAATATTCCAATTTTCATACATCTTCTCCAGCATTTATCATTTTCCTGTTTTGTCATTTTAGCCAATTTGACAAGCAAGATGTGGTAACTAAGAGATGTTTTGATTTGCATTTCTCTAATCAGTAGTGATTTAGAGCATTTTTTCATATGTGTATAGATATCTTTAATTTCTTCCTCTGAAAACTGCCTGTTCATTTCTCAATTAGGGAATGACTTGTATTCCTATAAATTTGGCTCAGTTCCTTGTATATTTTAGAGATGAGGTCTTTATCAGAGACACTAATTATAAAAATTTTCTCCCAATTTTCTGCTTCCCTCCTAATCTTTGTTGCATTGGCTTTGTTTATACAAAAACATTTCAATTTAACATAATCAAAATTATCCATTTTGTATTTTGTAATGCTCTCTATCTCTTGTTGTGTCATGAATTCTTTGCTTTTCCATGAATCTGATAGGTAAACTGTTCCTTACTCTCCCAAATTGCTTGTAGTATCAGCCTTTATTCCTAAATCATGAACCCATTTCAACTTTATTTTGGTATATGGTGTAAGATATTGGTCTATGACCAGTTTCTGCCCTACTATTTTGCAATTTTCCCAGCAGTTTTTGTGAAATAGTGAATTCTTAGCCCAGAAGCTGGCTTCTTTGGGTTTATCAAAGAGTAGATTGCTATAGTCATTGACTACTGCATCTTGTGTACCTAACCTATTCCATTGGTCCACGACTGTTTCTTAGCCAGTAGCAGGTAGTTTTGATGACTGCTGCTTTAACAGTTTAATATTTGGTATGGCTAGGCTACCTTCCCTAGCATTCCATTACTTTCTTAAGTCTAGACAACAACAACACAGTATGCCAAGCCTTGATTTATATCCTTTTGCCAATTTCTGAGGCAGAAATGCTCACAATGAAAATTTAACAATCAGAGCAGTGGATAGAGTGCTGGGCCTGGAATCAGGAAGATTCATCTTTGTGAGTTCAAATCCGGCCTCAGACTTACTAGCTGTGAGATCCTGGGCAAGTTACTTGACCCTGTTTCCCTGTTTTTTCATCTGTAAAATGAGCTGGAGAGGAAAATGGCAAACCACTCAAACATTTTTGCCAAGAAAACCTCAAATGGGGTGACAAAGAGTTGGACACAACTGAAATGACTGAACAACAAAAGCCTCTATGAGCTGACTAACTAAATTTAGCCTCTGTCTCTGAAACCCATCCCCTATGAAGTGCTAAGAAATGGTTGCAAAGCGCAGTCCAGTGTGAACTTGCGCCAGCACAGACCAGGCCAGAGCAAGCCTCAAGAGATTCAAATACTGGCAGCTGTGGCAGTTTCTAGACTTCTCAACTCACGAATGCCAAAGACAAAGTAGAAGGTCAGTGGGGAAACTCTGTCAGACTTGGGTGAGAGAAAAGTGTGGTCTGGCCCCAGCCTTGGGGTGGCAGAGGTGGCGGGGGTGGTGGAGGTGGTGGTGGTAGTGGCGATGGTCCTGGCAGAGGCAGCAGCAGCAGTGGATGTTTCTGGAGCTCCAGGCCCACAGATGATGGGGGGATCAAACAGCTGATCAGAGGGGGATTGCAGGGATCTCTTTGCTGATGTTGAGGCAGGATTCTCTTGCTTTTTCCTGCTTGGATCTGAGTCATAATCCTTGTTGGTGGTCCTGGGATGAGGAGCCCTGGTGCGTCAGAGCTTGTGGCAGTTGTGGAGAGGGAATCCTCCTCATAGTTCCAAGGCAGAAAAGAGTGTTTATGGTCACTCACAGACCAGAGCACTGGCCAGGAAAGGAGTAAACACCTCTCCTTTGTTCATATCACTTTAGCAGAACTGAAAATTTATGGGTGCCTAGAAGTATCTCTCACAACAGCTGCGCAAAAGCCTTGAAATTTGGGTCAGAGCATTCTCCACTCTGGAAGCAGAGTCCAACCTTCACAAAGAACTCAAAAGTCAAGTAATTGGCTAGGAAAATGAGCAAACAGCATAAAAAAAATTAGACTGTAGATCTTACTTTGGTGACAAGGAAGATCAAAATATACAACCAGAAGAAGACAATGAAGTCAAAGCTCCTACATCCAAAGCCTCCAAGAAAAATATGTATTGTTCTCAGGCCATGGAAGAGCTCAAAAAGGAGTTTGAAAATCAAGTGAGAGAAGAAGTGGAAAAATTGGGAAGAGAAATTAGAGTGATGTAAGAAAATCATGAAAAAAGAGTCAACAGCTTGCTAAAGGAGATCCCAAAAAATACTGAAGAAAATAACACCTAAAAAATAGACTAAGCCAAATGGCAAAAGAGGTCCAAAAAGCCAATGAGGAGAAGAATGCCTTAAAAACCAGAATTGGCCAAATGGAAAAGGAAATCCAAAAGATCACAGAAGAAAATAATTCCTTAAAAATTAGAATGGAGCAAATGGAAGTTAATAACTTTATGAGAAATTGAAAATTTATAAAACAGATACAAAAGAATAAAAAAAAATAGAAGACAATGTGAAATATCTCATTGGAAAAACCCCTGACCTGGAAAATATTGAAAAAAAAAAGAAATGGTTGCAAAGTAACCATTTCATCTTGGGGCAATATTTATCACTGAGACCTAGGAGGGATCTGAGTCTACAAGCATTTATTAAGCACTTAATAAATTCCAGGCATTTTGCTAAGAATTGGGGATATGAAGAAAGGCAAAAAACAGTCCCTGCTCTCAAGGAACTCACATTCTAAGGGGGGAGACAACATGCAAACACCTGTGTATGAATAAAATATCTAAGAGATAAATTTTATACACATACCATACACATATACATAAATGTGTATGTATATCTATATGTATGTATGTATGTGTATATATATATACACATATATGTATATATATATATATACACACATAATCAGCAGATTAAAGGCACTAGCATTAAGGAGAATGGGAAGGCTCCTGGTAGAAAGGAAAATTTTAGGTAGGAATTGAAGGAGCTGGAAGACAGAGATGTATTCCAAAAGGGAATTATTGGGGATAGCCAGTGAAAATAAATGGAGTCAGGTGATGGCGTGTTTTGTTGGAGGAACAGAAAGGAGATTGGACCAAAAAGGGTAAGTGAATCAGAGTAAAATGTAAGAAGATTGGACAGGCAAGAAGAGGCCAGGTTATAAAGGCCTTTAAAAACTCTCAGAGGGTTTTGAATTTGAATCTAGAAGTAATGGAGAACCATTTAAGTTTTTGTCCTCTTAAGAACATGTCAGTGTGAATGTCCATATTCTCTATGGTAAGATGCTTATCAAATGTTATAAATAAAGGCTCGCTGGACTTCATGATCATAGGCAAATCAATTAGCTTCTTGTTGACCTCTCCAATTTTTTAAGACTCGTAAGATGCAGAGAGGTACTAACCTGAGTTTGTGGAGAGATTTTCGTTATCTAGGAATTTACTATATCAATAGTGTCAAATTAAAAAAGAATCAGATCCCTGCAGGTTACATATGAACTTAGACACCCAACAATCAACATTACCTATGTTCTACTGTATTTTGATTAGTTTTGTTAAACGTTTCTCAATTACATTTTAATCTAGTTCTCCCAGTCATTTTGCCAGTTTTGTTTTCCAGGCTGAATCTGGCTGGGAGTTTGACAACTTTGTCCTATAACAATAAAATTAACAGGTTCAGTTCCTAGCTCTATAAAATTCAACATAATGGGAATGAACAGTGAAAATTTGTAATTTATTAGAATCTGAAGGAAATTATTAGATTGACTTTATATTTCCAAAATTTTTTACAGATATTTTATTAGTTACTCCTAACCATTTATTAGGTAGGCTTGTCTCGTTACTGCCAGATTTTAAGAAATTAAGGTTTAGAGAATGCACAAAGCTATTAAAAACCCACAGTAAGAACTTGAATTTTCAGTCCCAGAAATTTTTCTATTGTTCAGCCTTTTGAGTTGTGTGGTTAACTTCCACTAACTCTTTGTTAAGGTGAGAAAGGGATGGTACTCATGACTGTAACTTAAGCCTAAAGTTAGTAAGGTCGGTGTTCATCTTTTTATTAACACTTTGGCCAGAACATCTAAAAAGTGGCAGAATGGACTGGTTTGGGTTTTGCTTCCTCTCCATCTTACCTATTTGCTAAAGAATTTCCTAATAGCTAATTGAGTGGCCCTGAAGTGGGTAGCAGAAAACAGGGAGGCTGAAACCTCATAAGCCAAATATCGAATGATCAAAACTTAAGAGTTCATAAGGATACTTGGTTTTTTATATGAGACCACTAAAATTCTTACCAGTGGAAATCTGAGGTTGTTATTCCTGCATACCCCCTTATGAAAATGTACCTAGCCAGAATAAGGTTTATGGAATAGGGCCCTTAAGGGAGAAAGAAGGGGCCTGAAGTCATTAATGCTAGCCTAAGAAGCAGATTTTAAGAGGTAATAATGTGACCACTGTGGAACATGAAAGTTCCTGTTTGTTATGCAATGTGTACACTTCATTATTTACACGATTTCACTAGGTGATTGTGGAGTTGTGTACATAGCAAGTCCTGACTGTAGCCTGGTCACAGGCTCTGAGAATAAAATGAAATGTAATTGTATTACTCATGTCTTTGCACAGAGGTTTTCCATGAAGAACATTTCCCTAAATTATGGCCTATTTTCCTTTTTAATTTATCTTTAAAAGTCACTAGACTGTTTTAACAATCCATAAAGTCCTTGGATATACTTTGTTCCAAAATTTCTTCTGTGCATATGAAAATGAAGCACCAGGTAATAAAAATCCTGAAGAGGGAAACAATTCAATTTAACAGTATTTTTTAAAATGCCTACTTTTGCAAATTGCTTTTTATGTAGTTACCAAAGCTCTCTTGTTTACCCTTTCCTCTCCTAGAGATAATGGGGGTTTTGGTGCGGTTCTGAGGGTAACCCTGTTTTATTTCTTTGACATGCCAAAGAAAGGTTCAAAGCAGCTTCTAATGTATAATTACACTATTCACTTATTGCCTCCTGCCCTCCCTCTTTGGGGGTTATTTCTGAGAACTAGGAGGCAGCATGGTAGTGAAGAGAGATAGGCTGGCTCTGGAGTCACAGGAACTGGGTTCAAATTCTGATTCTGTTACTATCTGTGTTACCTTGGGCAAGTCATTTAAACTTGGAGAACCTAGTGGTTCTATAACTGAAGACTAAGTGACCCTTAAGTCCCTTGCAGTTCAAGATCTATGATTCTATAATTGATATTTGTCTATTAGTTAGTCCATTAACATTTATTAAGCACCCATTATTAAGTCACTGAGGAGCTACAGCACCTGTTAGCTGTTCTCAAGGTTGGACAGTTTAATTGTTATGGGAATGTGTGTGGGGGAGTGAGCCAGGAATCTTTAGGGTGGGGGAAGAATTTTTAATGAAAAAGGAAAAAAAAAACCCCAAGCATTAGAATATTCTTTCATTTTAGTCAGTACTGTACCATCACTCCTTTGGGATGTTTCCTGACAATCTTTCCACTCCCAGGGCAAAGAGACTTATTAAGACTTACCTCTTTTGGAACACATGCTCCACCCCCAGTGAATTCGTACTTTTCACTGTTTCTCTTGTCTGGCTTTATGGTTCTAAGTTATATAAAGTAGGACTTTAGCCGCACACTGTCACATTCTGCAAAACAAACCTCTGGGTCTTGCAGCTACACACATACACACGAACGCGCTCACACACACTCGAGGAGTACTCAACGCAAGGACACACACGCGCGCGCACACACACACACACACACACACACAGCTGGGAAGTTCGTACTGCCTCACTGATCGGCAGAAAGTCAGGACTGCCAGCCAGGAGAGAGGAAGGTGCGGACAAGCTGCCCATGGCTGACTTGAGCTTCATTGAAGATTCTGAACCCTACACGGGAAAGGAGGAAGATGATGAAGAGGAAGAGGAGGAGGGTGTGGAGTGGGGTTACGAGGAAGGTAATAGAAAACCCGTCACCGAGTTGGGTTATCGTGGCTGGGAACAAATCTACTGACAAATGTCCAGGCTGTGGAGGTCCGGGCAGTGTATACCCTCCCTGTGGGCTTGGGGTCTTTTAGGTAGGCAGGCGGGGTCGGGGTCGGTGAGGCTGGTGGCAGTGGCGAAGAGAGCAGGCACTGGGCAGCCCCGCAGCGCCTAGCAGAGGCTGAAGGCTACGAGAGAGTGGTGGGGAACGTAGAGGTAGTAGCTCGGCTCTGCTCCCTCGTTCTCTTGCTTGCTTGCTCTGGGCTCAGAGCTGAGAGCTGAGATCCTGCCCTTGGTCACTCCGGGAAGGCCCTGAGCGCGCCCACCCAGCTGGGCTGCTGCTAGCTCCTCCCCGAGGTCTCAGCTCCCTTCCCAGCAGGGACCCACCTCGAACCTGTGGCCTGCTTTTCATTGTAGTTGCTACTTAATATAATTTTTGAGAATTTGTTGCAGGTAAAAAATCTTCTCCACCTTCGAGAAGAGCTTTTTATCTTTTCCCCTTTTGATTTCCCGAATTCTCCCCTCCTCCCCCATTGGCTCCTTCTGCCCTCCAAAAGTGATATTTCATTATTTGGCTATGCTTCCCCCCCTCACCCCCGCCTCTCCCCCGTCCCTGTCCCTTGTCCCCTCCCATTATTACTGTATAAACGTGATCTATATATGTATATGTGCATATGAATCTAACCAGGGAGGCACACACAGACACATCCTGTAGTTAGCCTAATTTACCTCATCAGCTGCTATTCTTTTTGAACTAAATTCTCAAGTTTTTGCCAGAAGTAGAAGGCATAGCTGATGAGGGATATCTAATGAGTCAATGGTTCCCTGTTTCACCAAAATCTTTAATTTAGACCAATTAGCTTGACTTGAGAGCCAGAGTGGCATCATGGATAAAGAACCGGACTTGTCAAGGAGTCAGAAAGACCTATGTTCAAATTCTTCCGTAGACATACTCATTCAGACTGTGTGACCCAAGGCAAGTTACTTAACCTCTCTGTCCCAGATGACTGCAAGGAGGAGTTGCTGATTTACATCCCTTTAAAAGTTAGGAACATAAAAACAAACTGGAATTTAACAAAATTAGTGGCTTCAGAGTTATTTAAAATAGTTTTAGAGCAACTTTTACTGGACATTTTGAATATGTTACATTAGTGAAATTTCACATTATCTGAATAAGCAACGCAATATGAGTACAGCCAGCTTGTTCTGTGTGTCGCTTTCAAAGTGAAAGCCTCTGAAATGCAGGAAGGCCTTCTTAGAGGTTAGTAACCCCCTAACTTTCTCTCTATACATTTAGTGCTACTAATATAGTTTTGAATGAGTACTAATATGTAAATGCTTATATTCACACACTTATAAAATGTATAATTATGTTAGTTTAAAAAAGTGTGATTTTTTTTACATTTGCACACATGCATACCATATATACATAAACTCATTAATATCAGTTATTATTTTCCATTAATTTTCAAAAGTGCTTTTTTTTTTAGCATCACACTTGACAGTCCATTTGTTCCACATTGAGTATTATTGCTATCACCAGTGGTTTGTGATATTCTAGTGTTTCTTTTTACATTAAGATAATTTTGTCTTTTTCAAGTCACAAATCATGTAATTATATCTACATAGTAAAAATAAAAGTATTGTATTGTGCTATAAATCAATGAAATATTATGGGTTTTTTGGTTTAAAAATTAATAGTTTGGGTTACATGAAATCTTTGTACTGTAGCTTTTTCAGAAAGTCAAATATTTCTTCAAAATCTAATTAAATGTATTTATCTTTCTTTTACCTGTTTAGAGTTTCATAGCCATGAAACTGTCCATAAAACAAGCTGTATCTGATGGAAGTGTCAGGGTCATAAACAGAAAACATAACTGATACTTGTTTCACACTTTTTAATATGTATAACCCACAAAAAAGACCACTTTATTTCAACTTGATTATTATTTATTTTATTCTCAGGAGTTGAGTGGGGCTTGGTGTTTCCTGATGCTAATGGAGAATATCAGTCTCCTATCAACTTGAATTCAAGAGAAGCCAGATATGATCCCTCACTGCTGGATGTTCGTCTATCTCCAAATTATGTGGTGTGTCGTGATTGTGAAGTCACTAATGATGGACATACGATTCAGATTGTTCTTAAATCAAAATCAGGTATTTAAAAAATTCCATTTCCTCTGCTCTCATCCTCCAGTAAACCAAATTATTGTTATTATGACCTACCAAATACTAATTGAAAAGCTCCTATGATAATGAGGCAGATAGAGTAACATGACTATATTTTCTAGAAATATACTAATTTATCTTATATATTATATTTCTTTTTCTTCCTCCCCCAGTTGCAAAGCTTTGTCAAAGACTATTATTAAACAAAGTTGAATGTGTGTATATGTATACAAACATATATATATATATACACACACACATATACACACAAATATGTACACATATGTGTGAATGTGTATATATAAGCATATACACATACACACATATCTATCTATATCTGTATGTTTTTTTCTGGAATCTTTTTTTAAGAGAGTCATAGCAATCATAAGATTATCAGATGATAGGTTTAGAGCTGGGAGGGGCCATGGAGGCCATATAATTCAAATTCCCCCTTTCATAGATGAGGAAGGAACCTGAGACTCACAGAGAGGTTGAGTAACTTGCCTAAAGTTACACAAGCAATAAATAGTAGGACTGGAATTTGAATCCAGCTCAATCCAGCATCTTTCTCCTATACCCTATACCCTATACACTCAAGATGATGTCAGGTAGGTTGTTCTGTACTCTATGATAAAACATTTTCCTAGGTGGTGGTATAACTTTATTCAATACATATGGCAAAGGCTGTAGTTCTGGAAATTGTCAGGCCTCAGGAAAAGATTCACAAAATACACACATTACCCTGAAATATCTCACCAGGCTAATTTTGTTAGGAAATTGCCATAATACATCTTCAGTGTTAGGGCAGCAAGGTGGCACAGTGGATAGACTGTGGAGTCTGGAGTCAGGAAGACTCATCTTCCTGAGTTCGAATCCAGCTTCAGACACCTACTAGCTGTGTGACCCTGTTTACCTCAGTTCCTTATCTGTAAAATGATCTGGAGAAGGACATGGGAAAAACCTTGAGGCCACATGTGGCCCTCTAGGTCCTCAATCAGGGCCCTTTAACTGAATCCAAACTTCACAGAACAAATCCCCTTAATAAAAGGATTTGTTCTGTAAAACTTGGACTCAGTCAAAAGGCCACAGGTTCCCCACCCCTGCTCCAGTATCTTTGCCAAGAATACCCCAAATGGGGTCATGAAGAGTCAGACGTGACATAACAATAGTTACAAAATCTTCTATGTTACACAAGAAGGTTAAATTGACCGTTGTGATGTGTAAAATGGACAGGGTTGACTAGATGATGCCTGAATATCTTTAAATTTACTGATTTGGGCCTTGGTCTATTTGTGTATAAAATAAAGAAGTTGTACTATGTTCTATAAAGTCCCTTCCATCTCTCAGTGTTATGGTCCTCGATCTTGTGACTTGAAATTAGCTCAGAATATTTTTCTTAGTTGATTAGAATTTTTTTTAGGGGAAGTGTTCAGACCTGTGATTTCATGGCGATAGAGAATTCCTAGGGAGGAAAGTCCCTCTGCTAATGCAGATGAACTGTTGCTCTTCAATTTATAATTCTCCACACAGGGGTCACACGGTGTGTGTCAGAGATGGGCCTTGAAGCCACATTGTTGGATTTTTGATGAGGCTTTCTATTCACCATCTAACACCATGTTTCTCTTGCTTAGTATATTAAGAAAAGTTGGAACACACACACACACACACACACACACACACACACTCACTCCAACCCAAAAAACCAAAAAACAAGCTGACCTTTCCTGGAAAACACTTTGAGAAGGGTGGAAAATTAGAATATTTTGAATTACATAAGGTACCTGACAAGCAGTTTCTAAATGTGCTTAAATTAATTCAGAATCAATACATGTGATATTTCAAACTACAGATTCCTTAGATTTATCATTACCCAGTTCAAGCATTGATTTCTCACTATAGATTAGCCATTAATTATGGATGCTTTTGAACCTTAATCTAGAATTAATATTCCATCAGGGAATTGTAGATTCATGTTTCCTTTCATGCTTGTCCAAGTTTGGTCAAAGTACATGCATTATAACCAATATAATATGGATTTTTGGCTTGCTAAACAAATGATCCTGTTTGATTACCTTGCTCATATCTCAGATGCAGTTTTGAACTCAATCTATAATCTAGGTTATTTTACCTGTGACATGAATAGGCATTTCACGTTTACTAGAATGGAGTTGAATGCTAGTTTTTCTTGTGTGGAAGATTTATTTTAAGAAATAAAAAAAGAACTTGAATATGTCCTGAATGCTGATATACTGCTAAATTATTAGAATAAAGGTTGTATTAAGACAGGGATCAATTAATTATTCTGTTTCTAAAGCTATGCCTTTTCATTATTATTCAGTTGTTTCAATTGTGTCTGACTCTGTGACTCCATTTGAAGTTTCTTGGCAAAGATACTGGTGTGGTTTGCCATTTTCTTTTCTAGCTCATTTTACAGATGAGGAAACTGAGGCAAACAGGGTTAAGTGACTTGCCCAGGGTCACACAGCTAGTAAATCTCTGAGGCCAGATTTGAACTCAGGAAGCTGACTCAGGAAGTCTTGCTTACTTCCAGACCTAGCACTCTTTCCATTGTGCAACCTAACTGCCCCTCAAATTATGCTTTCATTGGTCAGTTTGATTCAACATGTATTTATTAAGGGCTGTCTATGTTAAATACAAAAAAAGATATGTCCTCCCCTATCTCCCCCCACCCCAAAAAAAAAGCATCTGACAACGTCCTTGCCTTCAGGAAGTTTACAAGCTCTTGGAGGTGGTCATGGTGGTGGTCAATAGCAAAGATTGCACACTTGAAACAATTAGAAAATAAATGCAAAACATAAAAAATAAATCATTAAGTTGAAGGTCATAATGGTCTTTCACCACCGAAGAAAGGAATTTTGCTTTATGTTGTGGGGGGTGGGGTGAGAGGGAAGGAGAAACTGTGGGTATATACCTGGAGGAAAGACAACTGGGGAAGGGAGAGGATGACTTAGTCTTAAGAAGCATGGCAGGAGCTGCTCAGGTAGAGTGGATCATATGAGGGACTGAGCAATCAGGATTGGGGGTGGGAAGTGGGAAGAACTCTAGAACCGAAGGGGTAAGATTCTCGTAGTGGATAGAGCATAGGGCCTGGAGGAAGGAAGATCTGAGTTCAAATACAGCCTCTGACACTTATTTGCTGTGTAACCCTGGGAAAGTGTTCTTTGAGTTCTTACTGAATGACCTGGGGATATTTAGCCTGGGAGAGAGAAGAATTAGGGCCAGCTCCGCGGCACAGTGGATAGAGCTTTGGGCTTGGAGTCAGGATTCAAATTCAAATGACAAACCACAAAAGAATCTTTGCCAAGAAAACCCCATGGCCATTCAGACATAATTGAAAAACAAAAGAGAAAAATTAATATGTGGATGGTATTGATAAGCTAGAAAACATCTGGAGGAGCATAGCTTTTTTTAGTATTTGAAGTTGTTATATGGTTGGTCACTGCATTGATTAAATTCTTAATTCTTTCAGAGGTGTTCATTTTTACAATGTTGTTATAGAATAAATTGTTCACTGGTTTTTGTTTTTCTTTTTTCATGGGAGAGGAAATAAATGCTTGATAAAGGCAGTTTTCAGAGGAAGAAATTAAAAATAGCAAAAGCCATGAAAAAATGTTCTAAATCACTATTGATTAGAGAAATGCAAATCAAAACAACTCTTAGGTACTACATGTCTTCTATCAGATTGGCTAACATGACAAAACAGGAAAATGAGAAATGCTGGAAAAGATGTGGAAAAATAGGAACATTGTTACATTGTTGGTAGAGTTGTGAACTGATCCAGTCATTCTGGAGAGCAATTTGGAACTATGCCCAAAGGGCTATAAATATGTGCATACCCTTTGACCCAGCAATAGCACTCCTAGAGCTGTATCCCAAAGAGATCATACAAGTGGGAAAGGGACCCATATGTACAAAATTATTTATAGCAGCTCTTTTCATGGTGACAAAGAATTGGAAATCAAGGGGATGCCTATCAGTTGGGGAATGGCTAAGTGAGTGGTATATGAATGTAGCAGAATACTATTATACTATAAGAAAGGAGGAACAGATGGACTTCATAACAACCTGGAAAGACTTACGTGATCTGATGCTGAGTGAGGGGAACAGAACCAGGAGAACATTATACATGATTACAGACACACGGTATCTGTAAGGACTAACTTTGATAGACTTGGCTCTTCTCAGCAATGCAAGGTTCTAAGACAGCTCCAAAAGACTCATGATGGAAAAAAGCTATCCACATCCAGAGAAAGAATTATAGAGTCTGAGCGCAGATGGAGGCGAACTATTTGCTCTCTCATTTTTCCTTTTTTTGGTTTTGTTTCTTCTTTCTCGTGGCTCATTCCATTAGTTATAATTCTTCTTTACAACTTGACTATTGTGAAAATAAGTTTAATGAGAAGGTATATGTAGAACCTATATTGTATAAGAAGGTATATGTAGCACCTATATATGCCATGTTGGTGGGAGGAGGGGGAGAAAATTTGGAACTCAAAAAGTTGTGGAACTGAGTGTTGCAAACTAAAAATAAAAAAAATAAATTTAAAAAAGGAAAAAAATGCTTGTTAATAGAAAAATATTTTAAAAAATTATTTATTTTTTATTTTTCATAGTATTTTATTTTTTATAATTACATATAATGACATTTTAACATTCATTTAAAAATTCTGAGTTCCAAATTTTTGCCCTCCCTCCCTATTTGTTTCTCTCCCTCCCTCTCTCCTTCCCTAAGACAGTAAGCAATTTGATATAGGTTATGTGCAATCATGTAAAACATATTTCCATATTACTCATGTGAAAGAAGAAACAGACCAAAAGAAAAAAAATATAAAAAAATAAAGAAAGTGAAAACAGTATGCTTCAATCTGCATTCAGACTCTATTAGTTCTTTCTCTGGATTTGAATAGCAGTTAGAAAAAAATTATTTAAAAAAAACTTATTATGTAGAAAAGGGATTAGATTTGTTCTGCTTGGTTCCAGGGGGAAGAACTAAGTAGAAGAAGGAAGGAGGGAGATTTAGGCTCATTTAAAAGGAAGACTTCCTACACATGAGGTAATGGGTTTACTCCAACTAGTGGAATTCAATGCAGCCTGTGCAACCACTTGTCAGTGAATGTAAGGATCTTCATGTTCATATGTGGGTTGGATCAGATCACCTCTGAGCTCCCTTTCATATCTGAGATGCTGTTTTTCTCTAATGATTTCAGCTTTGGACATACTGGGTTTGAGGGGGTGGAAGGTATTCCAAGTACTAGTCTCCAAAAGCAGTGAAGAGATACAGGACAGGAAATTATGCAGTCCTCTGAATGAAAGATTAGAAATGAGATTTGTAAGTCATTAAATCTATGAGAATAGATGGACCTATGGAAGAAAAGCTCACAGGGCAAAGGAACAAGAGACTAAATATTGAACCTTGTGGGATACCTAGATTTACGTGACTTAGGAAGAAAGTAGAACCTCCAGGAAGTCCATGAAGACCGAGGTGGATAAACAGAAGGAAAATTAAGATTCTGTAGTGTTATGGTAATTGAGATTTAAAAATATTGCAAGAATGTGGGAATAGTTAATGCCAAATACAGCAGAAGGGTCTAGAGCAGAAGGGTCTAGAGTTCTTAACCTCTTTTTATATCACAGGCCCCTTTGGACATCTAGTGAAACCTAAACAACTCAGAATAATGTTTTTAAAAACATAAACTCAAACACAAGGTATTATAAAAGAAACAATTATATTGAAATGTCATCAAAATACTTTTTAAAAAGTTCATAGTCACCAGGTTAAGAGCTACTGGTCTAGAGAATGTAAAACTTGATGGCCTTTGAACTGATTAAGAACTGATACTGAAGTAGAACTGATGGGAACCTTGGCAGATCAATGATGGTTCCATCTGAGAATTTTTGAAAGAGGAAAGGAATACCTGGTATAGAATGACATGAATCTGAGAGTTCAGGAGGGAGACTAAAGTTAGATTAAGTCAGTCTGGGAGTAAACTGCATATAGATGGTAATTGAACTCATGAAACTTGATAAGATCAGCAAGTTGAATAGAAAGAATGGAATAGAATTGAAAGAGAATAGGGCTTGGAACAACTTGGGATATCCTCACTGTTAGGTGGCATGATCTGAATGGAGAACTATCAAAGAAGAAGGAGGAATAGTTGGACATCAAGGAGGAGAGACAGGAGAGAAAAGTTTCCCAAAAATCTAGAGAGGAGACAGTAGGGGAGTAGACTGAATTTTATAGGAAAAAATTAATTGACATAAATGTCAAATCTTACATTTGGATTAAAAAGCTATTTAAAAATATACGAAGTAGGAAATATTACTAGATACCAACTTATCTGGAAAATATCCGGGCTTTTTAGTAGATGCAATCTAAGTTAAGAGTCAACAGTGTGACCTAGCTATCAAAAAAAACTAATGTGACATTAAGCTGCATTGAGAGGTGCAGTGCCCAGGCCCTGGGGAGATAAAAGTCCTGTTGTACTCTGTTCTACTCAGACTGCAGCCATGCTACTGTTTTCAGTTCTAGGACCCCATTTGATGGAGAACATTGATTACTTGAAGAGTCTCTGTAGAGTACAGCCTTGATGGTGAATGGCCTTGAGATCATTCAAAGGAGTTTAGGGATATTTATACTGGAAAAGAATAGATGTAGGTGGGGGCATATAGATGCCTTTAATGTAGTTTATGTGGAAGTAATGGTTACAATTATTTTGTTTTCCTCAAGAAGGCAGAATTAGGAGCAATGAGTGGAAGTTGCATAGAGACCTTTAGGTTTATATAAAGAAAAAACTTACTAACAATTGGAATTGTTCAAAGTGAAATGGGCTGCCTCGGGAGGTAGTGGGTTCCACTTCATTGGAAGTCTACATGCAAAGAAGAGATTGTCCCCTGTTAGGAATATTATAAAATGAGTGGTTTGTTCATGCCTGGGTTGGCTTTGACAGCCTATGTGACTCCTTCTGATTCTGAAGTTCTGTGACATCTGTGACAAATTGTTGAAAGTATCAATGTATTTCCAGTAGATTGAATGATTTCAAGAGACATATTATCAGACTGATAATTTAGACATAGGCCATTTATTTTTTCAGACTATTTCTTATTTTCTCTATTTTTCAAATAATTTTCCCCTTCAGTTTTTATGGTTAATAATATTAACCTCATATTTATGTAGCTCTTTGATATTTGCAAATGACTTCCTCCAAAGCAAGCCTCTGAGGAAAGAAGTTGAAGATGTTTATCTCAGTTTATAAAAAAGTAATTTTAAAAAATGCTTCTCTTTTTCCCTGCTTGCATTTTGCAACCTAAGGCAGCTGCCAGCCTTTCCTACTCTTTGTCTTGGCTCTGCCCAGAGGTACTAATGGATCTTAGAGTGCTTTGTGAATCATCAGTGAAAGATTCCGTTATTTTCAGTACAATTGTGGATTATGGATTTATCTGAGCTGAATTATCTCAAAATCAGAAATCCTTGAATGGTCTACATGATAACTCTCTTTAACTAGAATATTTAATTAACCAAAATGCTTTGCTTCTTGACTGGGCTACATAAGAGATGATTCATAGTGTTTATTTTGACATTTGTAAAATTTGTCAGAGTCTGAGCTCACTCTTAAACTGCTAGCAAATAATAAGATTTGTAGCCTTTCAAGGACATTTGGCATAAAAACAGGACAACATTGAGAACATTTCAAAAGTGAAGAGAGGATATTTAAATACTAGTGTAGAATGTGCTTAAAGAAACCTATAAAGGAGTTATGGACCTGGGCAAGGGAGGTGAAGAAGGCTCTAATTTTACCTGTCCTCACTCCACTAAAGATCAATGAGCTGCAATGTTTAGTTTGGGCTCCTACTTTTCAAAGCAGGATATAAAGAAATTGCTCAGTTTATAAAACTCCTGCATTTTTTTGTGTAATATATTTAAATGTTAGCTTTGAAGAATTGTTTAATAGCTTTATTAATTATATATCTTTGGAGATAGGGATCATGGATTTTGTAGACTGATGCTAAAGAAGATAGTAATTGGCATTTGGGCAAAGAATTCTAGGATTAAAAAACAACAGTGCTCTATTGATGTCTAAATTTTTAGTTTTATCATTAAACTAGGTCACCTCAGAAGAACTGATCTCAGACTGCCTAAACAATATCAGATTAACAATTCTTAAATGTTAGGTGTTATCCTTATAGAGGATGTGTTCCCTCTACCTCAATAATATACTTAAAGACTCTATAAATTCCTCAAGGACTTAATCTATAAACTAATAATGTAATAAAAGAATTACATTTGTCCAAATCAAATCACCTCAATAAAGATTTATTGAATACAAAGAAGTATATAGGCCTGGTCTTTGACTTCACAGGGCTTACAATATAGTGGGGGAAATAAAATCTAAGAATGAGAAAAAAATAAGTAAATAAGAAGAGAATGAAATAAAGGCTCAAGACAATTAATGAACATTTATTAAGTGCCCATGTGAGCCAGACACTGTGCTAGGCACTTGAAATACAAAGACAAAAATGACATAGGTTTTGCCCTCACAACAATAGAAGATTTTGTATATGATTAGATGATGAATGAAGAATGTAGATAATAAGTACTCTAGGAGTTTGAAGGGACGTCATTTCAGGACCATTTCAGACTAGGGAAGCCATTATGGAGAAATCAGAAATTCATCCGGGTCTTGAAAGATGAACAGATGCAAAGGATAGGGAAGGATAGGGAAAGACCTTATAAGTGGCTGAAACAATGGAAGCAAAAGCAGAAGTGCAAGAAAGCAAAAGACAGGTTCAGGGGACAGTGAGTAGTTTAATGGGAAGAAGAAGGGTAGGCAATATGTGAGATTAGGTGGGAAATGTAAGTTTAGGACTGATTTATAGGTCCTTGAATGCCACACTAAGTAATTTCTTAAAGGTAAGTCTCACCAATCTAATTTAGGCAAGCCATTTGGTCTTAGGATTAGCAATAGGTATTCATGTCAAAGTTTTGAGAAGAGAAGCCATCCCAAGGATTTATTTTTTCATTTATATGAAGGTAATAGATTATATGAATAGGCAGCTCTTCCAAAATACTGCTCTATATTTCTTTTAGACTCCATTTAAGAGCCAGAATATTACTCTTTGCAGACTTTTATGATCTTGAAGAAATCTACATGTTACGGGACTTTCTTGAGCTGATAGTTTCATCTTCTGATTTTCCTGGAGAACTCCAGAAGTGCAATCAGTATAGGCTGAGATTGATTCCATTTACTTTTAGTCATTGCTTCCATTCTCCATTCTGACTAGTACAAATGCCTGGACAAGTACACTGCTTAGTTTTTCTGTTGCACACACCAATCACTGTCCTCCAAGAATCTTAATGTTCTTCATGTGCCACAGGATGAAATTGTGCATTTATAAATGTACATAAAATTGAAATTGATTTTATCACTGTAAAGTGACATAAAGAGGAACTTAAAGGCAAAAATAAAAAATATGGATTTTTAGGTCTGTGTGCTTTGAATTTCAAGTAGCAAACTAGACCAAAGTTCCCTCAAAGTTATATATTCCATCTGACTATTAGACAAACTTATTAAGGGTAATGAATTTTTTAAATGTACTATTTGTGCAGAAGGAAGTGCTAATCGGGATAGGTCATTATGCCCTTTACTTGTAACTTATTATAGAACCTTAATTAGAAACTTTTACTTCTGGGCATTTTGTAATTCTCTGCACTAATTTTAGGGTCAGGAAATTTTTCTTTCCATAAATATATGACATGCAGTGTAGCTCAGCAGTTTTACTTAAATTTAAAGGTGGTGCCAGCAAATGGGTTCTTATTCCTTTTCACAGAAGATGTGCTTATAGCCTGTTAATTTGCATAATATGGTAGGATTGTATTCTTATTTAGTGCATGGTAACATTTTAAAAGGGAAGCTAGGTGGCACGGCAGATAGAATAAGCAGTCAGAATGACCTAAATTCAAATCCAGCCTCAGACACTTATTAACTGTGTTACCCTGGGCAAGTCATTTAACTCTGCCTCAATTTTCTAATCTGGAAAATGAACTGGAGAGGGAAATGACAACCACTCCAGTATCTTTGCCAAGAAAACCCCAAATGAGGTCATGAAGAGTTGGATATGACTGAAAATTACTAAACAACAATAATAGAAAATATTTTAAAAAATGAATGTCAGCACATTATTTTCTAATTTTTTCTATAATTCAATCACAAATATTTGTTAGTGCTTACTAAGTATTAAACACCATGCTAGGTATTATGGCGGGGATATAAAGAAGAGAAAAATATGGTCCTTGCCCTTATGCAATTTACAGTCTCCTAGGGGAGATACAAACTTTGTATTATACAGCTTTAACTCAAGGATTAATGCTAAAATGCAGTCAGAAGATTGAATACAAAGACATAATAGTTGAAAGGATCATGGGATCACTTATGCCTAGCACAGTGGCAAAGTTATCCTGCTGATTATTGAGGGAGTGTGTAAGTATTTTGATATTTCTGTTTGCCAAGAAAGATTTTATTTGTCCATTGCAAAAAGTACATAATCCTGAGTGTTCATTCTAATGGAGGAGAGGCTCAAACTTGGCCAATACCTTGACATAAGTGAAGTGAATGTAGATACAGTTAAAAAAATCAAAGAAAAGTATCTATCTAATTTTCATTGTCCTTCAGATGTGATTGTCAGTGCAACTGTACTATCAGTGACTGAAAAATTAGGTATAGGATCATATACCTGGGGGTATAGTGTAGAACTATATAGCAAATTTGTTTGGGATGGTAGAGAATGTTGTGGTGAGGAGGGTTGGAATGTAGGCTACAGGTCTTGAGTCTCATATTGTATAAGAAAAGGAGGTGATTTCATTATCAAGGCAAAACAAGCCAAGAATGGAGAAGATAGGTGACCATTGGAGAAAGCAGAGTTTCCAGGGTGAGGGCAAGGAGATATCTAGAGGAATTTAAGGTTCCAATCTCAATAACCCTTGAGGACTATACAAAGAAGAGCCTTTCTCTTCTCTGTCTCTATCTCTCTTTGTGTCTTTGTCTCTGTGTTACCTTTTCTGTAGCTCAGTGGATAGAGCGTTGGGCCTGGAGTCAGGAAGACCGAAGTTCAAACCCTAACGCAGACACTTTTTAGCTATGTTACCCTGATAGAGTAATTCAACCTTTCTGTTTGTCTCAGTAAAATAGGTATCACATTAGCTCCTACCTCTCAGGGTTATCATGAGGATTAAATAAGATAATATGTACAAAGTACTTAATGCAGTGCCTGGCACACAGTAGGTACTTAATAAATGCTTACTCCCTTCTTACCCTTTATCCTCTCTGTCAATTCATCTTGCTGGTTAGGCAGGAGAAATCAAATAAGAGTAAGCCAATGCCCTTTACTTAGTGCTAATGACCAAGAATAAGACATAAGAAGTGCCTTGAGGGATGTGTACTAGTTGGGTAGATAATTTGAGGAGGGCATTCATTGCAGGTAGAGGAAGAGTGTGACTATCTGGAACTTTGTGGTACATTTGAGGAAGAGGAAATATTGAATTTGTTTAGGGTGTAGAATACGTAAATAATGGTACATAAGGCAGCAAAAGTAATCTGGGAACATCTTTTGGAGCTCTGGATTGCCAGATGAGAGTGTTTGGTTAATGTTGGTGTATTAAAAATTTTTGCACAAAAGAAAGATATAAATAGTGCTATGTTTTAGGGACACTTTAGGTAGCAGTGAATGCTCTTCGTCTTCATCTCTGCCTCTTGGAATCTCTGGTTTCTTTTAAACTCAGTTAAAGTTCCACCTTCCACATGAAATCTTACCTGCTATATCCATCTGCTAGTGTCCTCCCTCCCCAAACCACGTCATATTAATTTTATATATGTTCTGATTGGAGATGAGGAAACTATCTGTCTGTCTATCTATTTATCTATCTACTTGTATCTTTCGTATGTGCTTATATATGTATTTGTCATCTTTCCCATTAGAATGTAAACTCCTTGAAGACAGGCAGCATTTCGATTTTGACTTTGCATCCCTAAAACTTAGCACAGTGCCTGGTAAAGCGTAGGGACTTAATAATGATTATTGGTTGATTGATTGTTTGATAAATTTCAATAGAGATTGAGTACAGAGCAGAGAAATCTCAGATTGGGAAAGAGCCTCAGAAGAAATCTAGTCTAACCCGTCCCTGAACCAGAAACCCTTCTACACCATCCCTGACAAATGACCATCAGCTTTCATTTGAAGGCCTCCATAAAGCAAACCCATTACTTCTTGAAGCAGTCCCTTAAACTTTTAGACAGCTTTAATTAGTAAGAAGTTTTCTCTTACATCAAGCCAAAATTTGCCTTCCTACAACTTTTTAAAAACAATGTTTTGTTTTCTCCCAATTGACATGTAAAAATAATTTTTAACATTCATTTTTTTTAAATTTCGAGTTCCAAATTCTATCCCTCCCTCCCTCCCTTCCACCTCCCTGAGACAGTAAGCAACCTCATATCGGTTATACATGTGCAACCATGTAAAACCTTTCCATATGAATCATTTTATAGAAGGAAACTCAAAATAAAAAGAAAGAAAAAAGGAAGGAAGTGAAAAATAGAATGCTTCCATGTATATTCACATACTATTAGCTCTTTATCTGAGGCGGATAGAATTTTTCATCATGAGTCTTTTGGGATTGTCTTGGATCATTGTATTGCTGAGAATAATCAAGTCATTTATAGATGTTTATCATGCAATATTGCTGTTACTATGTACAATGTTCTGTTTCTGCTCACTTCATGATGTATCAGTTCATATAAACCTTTCCAAGTTTTTCTGAAATCATCCTGCTCATCATCCTTCCTACAACTTTTACCTTGTCCTTCTCCTTCCTTCCAGAGCCATGCAACACAAGTGTAATCTCTCTTCCATATGAGAACTTATCAAAGATGGCGTGATCATTAAATTTGTACTCAATATAAACTTAAGAAGTATAGCAAACTTACTGAAAAATAGAGTATGGATCCCTTAAGATCTCTACAAGCTAGAAAATTTAACTTGATATAATGTGAATATCAGTAGGAATAAATATATATTTTAATGTGGGTTAAAAAATCAACTTAAAAAGTCTAATACAGACAGACAGCCCTAGAAAGCAATACTATCAAAAACATCTTTTTTAAGTTCCAACTACTACTTGTATGAAAAATATACCCTATTTAAAAAAATCTCATTATTACAGCAGTCCAATTAGGCATATCACTTATCCACATATACTGAAACAATTTAGCAAATTGAAGGGGCTAAAAAAATCATCATCAAACATTCATTTGATTGTCTTTATTTCAGGAAAATAAGATATTCATGAATTTTGAAACTGAAAATTTCACAGTATATATTTAAAATGACTACTCATTCATATAAATAAATTAATTTTAAATTACAAAACAATACAATATACAATTAGGCTCTGGGCATATTATTTCAAAAGGATAGAACCTTTTTCTTTTCTTTAAGATTAACCTAATTGCATTCTCTAGATATAAAAGTAAAACTCATTTAGCTTAGCTGCTAAGCTAGAAGTATACATTCCCCAAGCTTATCCTTACTCATATGTTATATCTATGTGGGACAAAAGTCCCACCCAATTTATTTAATAGAAATTTTGCTGCAAGCTCAAAATAAATCAACTATATGATGTCCATTAATAACAAAGAAAAAAAATGATTGAAATCTTATGCTAGATTAAGTAGTCAGGACTGTTATATTCTGCCCTGTTAAGACTATATCTGGTATATTATGTTCAGGGGTAGAAGCCATATTTTAAGGAATAAAGAGGAGAGTGATGACAGTGAAGGACTTTGAGACAATCCCAGATTAGGATTGTTTGAAGGAATTTGGGGACTTCAGCATGGAGAAGAGAAGATTGAAGGGAAACATGATAGCTGTGTTCAAATATTTGAAGGACTTCCATGTGGAAGAAAAATTAGATTTGCTTTTTGGCTCTAGAGGACAAAATTAGGAGCAACAAGTAGTAAAAGTTGTAAAGAGACAGATATAGGGTTTCTCTCTAATAGATAGAGAATCTTAATAATCACAGCTAGCCACAAGTGGAATGGGCTCTGCCTTGAGAAGTACTGGGGTCACCTTCATTAGAGGTTTTCAAGCAAAGACTTTTGTAGGCTATAGAGTAGAGTGTCTTTATAAATGGGCTGGACTAGAGGACTTTTGAGGACCCTTCCAACCTCAAGATTCTATGATTCTGAATACATAATGAGGCATGCCTTTCATATATTTAAAGATAACCCTTCTTTTTTTTTTCATTTTTTTGGAGGTAGGAAGGCAGGGTAATTGGGGTTAAGTGACTTACCCAAGGTCACACAGCTAGTGAGTGTGTCAAGTGTCTGAGGTTAGATTTGAACTCAGGTCCTCCTGAGTCTGGGGCCAGTGCTCTACTCACTGCGCCACTTTTCTTTTGGGCAAATATCTCTAGGTCCTCCAGTTGATCCTTAGATGTCATATTTTCAGTCTCTTAACCATCATTTAGCCCTTCTCAGGACATCCTCCAGTTTATCAAAGACTGGGGGCAGGCGAATAAGTTAGGAGACTTTTAATAAATCTATGCATGCGTCAGCATAGTATGTTATGGGTTTCAAGATTGTTCACTAACATTTTGTAGAACATAATGACATCATAACTAATGAATCAGATTGATGGTTATCCTCTCTTCCTATTCCTTCTTAATACAGCATCTTGCCTTGGACTTCACTGAAAAAATTACATTTATTGTGAGCTCCCTCTTTCCCATATTCTGTATTTCAAAACACTTTGCCATCATTCATTTTTTCTTTGCTCCAGTCTCTGAGGAAGAAGTGAATTTTCTCATTGCTACTTGGGTCAACCTCATTAGTTGTCCCCTTAATTTTATCAACTAAACATATTAAAATTTTAAATCAATCGAAAATTAAAAAAAAATCAACAAGCAGGCTAAATGATGGGGTTACAAAAATGAAAAGGAAACTGTCTGCCCCCTTGAGGAGGTTACATTCTATTGATGGGGCAACATCATAGGATGATAGGATCATAGAACTAGATCTAGAAGGAAGCTCAGAGGCCATCTTGTTGAACCTCTTTATTTTACATATGAACAAGCTGAGGCCAAGGGAACTTAATTTGCTCAAGGTCAGAGCTATCAGAAGTGGAGGTTGAACTCTTTGAATACATTCTATTTTTACATTTCTATGTTTCTGTGCCACTATACAGAGTAAAAACAAAGTAATTTTGGAGGAGTAGAGGACCTGCCTTAGGTCAGGTACATACTGGCCCTTATGTAAGTTCAGAATCTGGAAACTTAGGTCAATAAGGCTAACGATAGTGAAAGCAGCAATAATAATGATAAACATTTTTTTTTTACTAAATATAAATGAACACTAAGAAAAGATACATAAATAGACATTTAGAAAGGATATACAGGTGCATCTCTCCAGGTCTCAGGTCACTAGATTCTTTTAGGTCAATAAGAATAAAATAAGAACAATAACCCACGTGGTAATAAAGTTTGTTGAATTCAAAGAGCAAGGGAACTGCTCTCCTTTCTTGATATCATTTTATGCAAGACATTTATGCAAGAAGTGGGTCTTCCTGACTATCCCTGTTCCAGATTTACATAACTAAATGCTTTATACACATGTTTAATCATTAAGGCTTGTAAAGTAATTAGCCATGAAGACAAGACCATGGCATTTGAGTGAACTTTGTAGGTAGCTCCAGGGATTTGAAGAGGTGAAGATGAGGAAGGGGTGCATTATAATCTCAGGGGCAAAATCATGGAGATTTCAGATGATCATTCAGTGTCAGTCAAAACACACTTATTAAGTACATTCTATGTGCCAGGCACTGTGCTAATCCCTGGGGAAACAAAGAAATGTAGATGGAATGTTATGTATATAGAGTAGCAAGAGATTGGATGACTTTTTGTTGGGAAGATTACAGAAGAGATTTCTATTTAGATACAGGTTGGGCTAGATGACTTCTGAGGTTCCTTCCAACTCTGAGATTTTAGGAAATTATCATTCACAACCATCACATATCGTCGAATGAGACAAATCACTTGGCTGTTAGTCTATCAACCCATTCACAGTAGGGAAATGAACATGTAACAAGCATTTACCTAGTACCTCATAAAATGTTAGATTTTCTTTTCTTCTTTTTCTTTGTGTGGCTTGAACTATTGGACATGAGTGTGATCTACTCTTCCAGTGAAATTAGAAAACACTGCTGAGGTTGGTGCCCTTCCACATCTCTACTCAATCTATATCAAGGCCAAATTTAACATCTCCCCTTTGGGGAGCATGGTCTCCCTTTTGGATTCCTCTTTCCCTCTTCTGGTTTCCTAGTAGGGTTTCCTCTGATTTAAAAAAAATACCTCATTGCCAATTTAAATCTATGTGCCTATCTTTCCTCTGGTTTTGGATTTTAAATCTTATCTTTAATTGTGGAATAAAAGACTTCCCTCTGGCAAGAAATCCAAAGTCTAAGTGGCAATTGAGGGATTTATTTTTTGAGGGCAGATGGATCCCTCTTATGGGACCCCGGAAATTTTGCTAATAGGCAGCAGCCTTAGGCTAGTCTCCTCCTTCTCCTCCTTCTTCTCTTTCTTTTCCTTCTCCTCCTCCTCATTTTTAAAATGTTAACATTTTTTAAAAAAGGGAACTTAACAAAAAGCAAATAAAATGAGAATTTCCATATATAATAGAACAGGAGGGAATTGTATCTGAAACAGAGAATCTCTATTGTGTAGAACTTGTTTTCCTTTCTAAGCATATAATAAATTCAATATGTAACTTTCATAGCTGTCCTGTTTGTCTATGATTCCTTTGGCTAACCTTTTTTTCAACCCTCTCCAGAAGGGTCATGGTGAACTGACCTGCATCTGGACCATTAGTAGCTCTCCGAACATTTGTTGGTAGAGGATTGGAAAAAAAATCCCATCCTTTCTTCATTCCATTTTCTCCAGGCACAATGTGGCGAATGTGACTGTAGTTCCCATGTTTTCCCCTACATAGCAACCATGCTGTGTTACCTAGGGAGAGTTTTTATTGCTTTGCTTTAAAGATGTGCATACATGCTCTTCTGTTAGTACCCAGTCGGAATGCAACAAATGGTTGCCTTGGTAGCATCTCCCAGTTCCTTAAGCATAAGACTGAACAGACTAAAGAATAGAGTTAGAAAGGGACTGTTCCCTGTCTTCTCCCAAACTTAGATGGAAGAATTGAGTTCACTCTGTGTATAATGTTTTTTTTTGTTTTCTTTAAGGTCAAGTTTTGCGGGCTGTGTGATTAACAAGAGGCTATGGGACAATGGTAGAATACTTTAAAAATCTGAATATCTAAAATCAGAAGCCCCTAAAATCCACAGAACTGGGATGTGTACAAAGAATGTATAGAATGATTTGATTCTATACTAAGCTTTTGAATACCCATATCTTTGTAGCTTAATTAATTTAATATATTTTCTAGTATTGATTACACTAGGAGTTGTCCTTAGTGATAATGAGGACCAAGGGAATCCTAGTTCTTAAGTTCAAACTTGAGAGTTCATGAATTATTGTCACAAATGGTCTAAATGACATTTCATTTTGTTTAATTTTTGATTCCCATACTACCATCTTAGAACCACATAATGTTGTGAGGCCTTGACAATGACATTGGGCACCATGCCATCATTTCTTTCTGTCAGTGCTTTTCTGAGCTGATGCTTTGTCAGTACACATTTATCCCCAAGATAAACTATCTGCTTCTAACTTCTCCAGGTCCAAAGGCTAATTTATTAGTATTCCATTATTATGTATTTATTTGAAAAGATCAAGGTCTTTTCTCAACCATAGTAAAGAACATTCTGCAGGTATTTTAATTTTCCAAAACACTGTATACATCAAAAATCTTCCTTTTGAGAATTATAGTTAGAGCTAGTCACTGCTACTTCCTGAGTGGCAAGGATTAGTTTTTTGCCAAGGTAGATCTCTCATTCTTCAGTTCCAGGGTCAGCAAGGTGAATGTTGTTATAATAAAAATAAAGACTGGAACTCTATAAGTTTTTCAAAGTGCTTTACATATATTAACTCATTTGATCCTCACAACTCTGTGAGGTAGGTGTTATTATTGTCCCCATACTATAAATTATGAAACTGAAGCTGAGAAAGGTTGATTTGTCAGACAGCTAGTAGTACACACCTGAGGCAGGTTTCAAACTCAAGTCTTCTTGACTCCAAGTCCTAGCTGACTTGTAATTCTCAAGAGATTCTTGTCATCCTCAAAGAATAAGTTGCATCACATATTTCTTAGATGCTACAAATTTAGAATTGGGTTGATACAGAAAAAAGAGACCTTTAATTGATAAACACTTATTTTGATGGAGTTAGATGGATAATTTGTAATGAATTTAGAATAGTTCTATTGTATTAGACCACTGGGCTTGGAATCAGGAAATCTCATCTTCATGAGTTCAAATCCAGATTCAGACACTTACTAGTTGTATGATCCTGGGCAAGTCACTTAACATTGTTTGCCTCAGTTGCTCATCCATAAAATGAGTTGAAGGAAAATGGCAAATCACTCTAGTATCTTTGCCAAGAAAGCCCCCAAAATGGGGTCATGAAGAGTCAGACACAACCGAAATGACTCAACAACAAATTAGACCAAATGAGGCAACATGAAATAGTGGACACAGAGCCAGTTTCAGCCCCAGAAAGATGTTGGTTCAAGTTCTGCCACTGACACATCCTGGATGAGTGATTATATTCAAGGTACTTTATCATTCATTGCACTAGGAAACTCTCTTAAGGTGTATATTGTAGAGTAGTTGCTAATCTGAGTATGACATTTGATTTTAATTTCACTAAGCAAATGAAAGCTATAAGGAGGACAGATGATAAATTACACATGGCATTTTTACTTAAGTGAATGTCAAAAAGCCTCTCATTTAATATTTTCACATGGAAACCAGTATAATTATCTTTGAAAGTCTTTTTATCCATCTATCTATCTATCTATCCATCTATCTATCTATGAATTGCTATAGAGATGAAGGCTACATTTTGGAATGGCCTATATTTAAGTTAGAAGATTTTTAAATTAGTTGTTATCTTTTGAAGAAATCCATAGTATGTATGTAGTTCAAAATAATTTTTTCATTTAAAAATTTTTATTTTTATTATGAAATTAAACACTAAAATAAGAGCATTTCTATATACAGAGCAAAAAACAAAAAGAGGCCTTTATATGAAACTGAATCTTCCTTTCATATTCCTTTTAAAAAAGTAATACGATGTTTTCACACATTGTTTTCAAAACCATCCTGTTTTGCTGCCTTTTGAACTTCTTTTCATTTAAAAAATGTTTCAGTGGCCCCAGTTTTTTTATTTATATCGTTTGTTCTAATCTTCCTGTCTTCTCCTACCTTCTCCCAGTTGAGAAGAGAAAAAAAAGAATCCCGTGTATGAAAAAAGTTATGCCACATCCAAAAATGTATGTCTTTTCATACTTTTAGTCTATTTCCAATCTCTGTCAGGAGATGGATAACATGCTTCATTATAGGTCTTCTGAAGATACAGTTGGTCATTGCATTCATCATTGTTCTTTGGTTTTACAAAGTAATTTGTCTTCACAGTATTGTTCTTGTATAAAATGTTCTGGTTCTGCTCATCACTCTGCTTCAGTTCCTGCTACATAGATTTTCTACAATCATCTGTTATTCCTTACTATGCAATTATATTCCACTGCATTTACATATCACAATTTGTTCAGATATTTCCCTCTGATGGGCACCTCCTTGCTTGCTACTTCTTTTTTCTTTCCTTACTCCTTTTAATCTCCTTTTCAGGGACAAAGGGCTTATTTTGCTTTCAGGCTATTTCCTTTCCTTGGAACAGTCTTTCCTCTTAATTCCCTCCCACCCCTTCTACCTCAGCCCTACCCACCCATCCCTGCCTGTTTTCTGTTGAGCTCTATGTATTTATACAACAACCTGTCTGTGTTCAATTCTTCTTTGTCCATTTCAGATAAAGTGAAGTTCATGAAATGCCTGTTCTCCCTCTGGCCCTTTTCCCCCATGTTTATAGATTTTTCTCATACTTCTGAATTATGAGAAATAATCGTTTTCACTCCCCTTTTCCTCCTTTCTACGCTAGTATATTCTTCCTTTTACCCTCTCCTCTCTCTCTCCTCTTAAAACAGTCAAAATAGAACCAATCTACCCCCGCAGATCCTTTGACAATTCTGAAGGCACTTGTTTCTTCTTTCCCTGTTAGAATGTTAGCACTGCACCATCCCTCAACTCCTTTCAAGTGTTCAAATAAATTTATCTTTGTTTCTCTGGACTCTTGTGTTTGTATTTAACATCATCTACTGAGCTGTAATTTTTTAATCAAAAATGGTTGAAAATGCTCTATCCCATTAAAAATCCATGTTTTCTCCCTGTAGGATTATACTCAGTTTTCAAAGCAAAGTTTTTAAGCTTATATCTTTGGCCTTTTTGAAATGATGTATTCTAAGTTCTACTCTCATTTATGAAACTGTAAGCTCTTCGGTGATCCTGTCTGTGGTTTCATGGTACTTGAATTACTTTTTTCTGGGTGCTTGCACTATTTTTTCTTTGATGTGGGAGTTTTGGATTTTGGCTTATGATCTTCCTGGGACATTTCTATTTGTGGTTTCTTTTAGGATGTGTTTGGGATATTCTTTCTATCTTTGCTTTGCCTTCTGGCTCTTATAAGTTTGAATAGTTTTCATTTAGGATTTCTTGAAATGTAGTGTTTAGAATTTTTTAAAAATCATTGCAGGCATTCCAGTGATTCTCAAATTATCTTTCTTTGATTTGAATTCCATGTTAGCTGTTTTTATTGGATATCTTACATGTTCTCCTATTTTTCTATCTTGATTTAGTTCCAATATTTCTTGTTATTTCACGGAGAAATTAGTTTCTGTTATGTCTGTTCTGGCTTTTAGGTAGTCTGTTATTTGGGTGATGTTTACCACATTTTCTTTTAAGTTATTTATACTCCTTCCAATTTTCCTCTCCAGAGCTTTTATTTATTTATTTTTTGACCTCAATTTCTTCTAGGTAATAGTATAGCCTTTGTGAAAAAATCTATGTTTTCCTTTGAGTCACTAATTATAGCCATTGTGGAGTTACTCCTTTTGGAACTCTTTGGATTTATAATTTAAAAAAATACTGCTTGGAGTTACTTATCTCTCCGGCTTTAGTTCCTAAATTAAGGTTTTGTGCCAGGGCCAGGTGCTATCCCTTCCTGAGATTTTTTATTTTTTTGGAGGCAGAATCTGCCCTGGTTGTTCTCACATTGGATCCTTTGAATTCTTGTGCTGACCTTCACCTCATGGATTACCTGAGATGACTGAGCACTGGGTTCTGCTGGGTTGCTGCTGTTTCCCATGAAATTCCAAGTTCTCCAGCTTGGACCTTTCTGACAACCCTGGGGAATTTTTACCTTTTTGAGTTTCATGCAAATCTTTGCTCTTGCTACCTACAGATACAGAACTCTGCAGGTTATTAATTTCCCTGGTCTATCTCTGCTTATTCTGAGATGCTGGTGGCTTGTTTGCTTTTGATGGTCCTGGCTTTACAGATTGCCTTCATTCTTATAGGTTCTGGACTTCTGGATGACTTTTTGTACTTTTCTGGGGGGGAGGAAGTTACTGTCTGAATTCCTCACTGGATTGTTTGATTACTATTTGGCTTATTTCAAGTTTTTTTGCCCAGAGTAGGTATTTGGGAGTTGAGCAGTTTGCCTGTATTGAGGTAGCCATCTTGACTAGAAATGGAACTCTATATTTCAGTGGAAAGTGTTTTGCATATTGACCTGGCATATTGAAAGGCAGCATGGAATAGTTTATAACCAGGAAGATCTAGGCTCATATCTTGCCTTTGATACACATTTAGGCTCTGGGCATTTCTTGGACTCTATAAGTTGTAGAGAATGTGCTAACTTGCATTGGCAGAGAGAGTTTCTTAGTGTTACACCAGTGTAATCACAGGTATGGTCTCCATATCCTTTCACCTACTCCCCTATCTCTTATCCCATATCCCCTATGCTCTTTTCCCTATTCCCTATCCTTTATTGACCTATTATGTACCCTCAGCCTTCCTTGTGTTAAGTTCTGGTGCTAGGTATAGTATTTCAGTATTTTATCAAGAAGCTATTATTTCCCTTTTGACTATATATTGTTAAAGGGGTGCCTATATTTATGTCCAACTGTGATTTTTATCTTTTCCCTTGACTTTATAATGTTTACTAGATGAAAATAGTGTTCACATTAAAGTCACGTTCGCTAGAGTGCTTCAGGCCTATTAAGCCTACTTAAATATTTTATTTTGACTAAGAATCATAAGTCTAGAGTTGGAAGGGAACTTAAAATAGCTCATTTTATAGATGTGGAAACTGAAGCCTAAAGAATTTAATGGCTTACCCAAGGTTACAAAAATAGTTAGTGACAGAACTGGATTTAGAACTCAGGACTTGGGACTTCAAGTTCATTGTTCTTTTCTCTCTTGTCAGCCTTGAATCTTGTTAGATAAAGAGATAGATAAATTATTTATTAATTATTCACTCTGTGCCAGGCCCTATGCTAAGTGCTGGGAATACAAATATAAGCTGGCAAATTTCTTGCCCTCAAGGAACTTACATTCCACTAGGGGAAGACAATGCATAAAGGGGAGCTGGAAAGTGGGGAGCACATGCTGTGGAGAGAGGGGAAGTGGTTAGAGGCCTGAGCCTTGAAAAGACTGGGGGAAGAGCTCACCTATTTGAGTTGAGGGACCCAGGGATGAAGTCAACATCACTTGCGGGGCAGATTGGAGGAGGCTTGTTTTAGAGGAGGCTGGGAATTGATATACAGTCTTGGACCCCAGTAAAATGAAAAAAAAAATTAATTGCTTATTCACAAGGAATTTGAATTTTTGATCTGCTGAATCTGTATACAAGCCTCTTAGACATAGCCAATGTTTTTGTTGTTCAATTGTTTCAGTCATATTTTGTGACCCCATTTGTGGTTTTCTTGGCAAAGTTACTGGAGTGGTTTTACACCTAATAAGTGTCTGAGACAAGATTTGAACTCAGAAAGATGCTTCTTCCTGACTTCAGGCCTGGCATTCTATTCTTTGCACCACCTAGCTGCCCCATAGCCAACTTTAGAATCATCATATAATGTCTAACTGCTTTATCCTGCCCATATGAATTTAATGTACAGAAGCACACTAGACCTGTTTTGGGTAAAATGTCTCTTATGTTGATAACATGCTGCACTGAGAAATATACATATTTGGGGAAAAATATAATAACTAAAGAAAATGTGTGTTGTTTTTTCCCCCCAGTCCTCACAGGAGGACCATTGCCTCAAGGGCATGAATTTGAACTATATGAAGTCCGATTTCACTGGGGCAGAGAAAACCAGCGTGGTTCTGAACATACCGTTAACTTCAAAGCTTTCCCCATGGAGGTAAGAATGACATTACATTCAACAAAGCACTTGTTACTACAAAGTGTTAAGTAATTTACTGAAAAGAGTTTACTTTAAAAGAGTCTTCTAATTGGTCTTATATTTTCTTCATTTATGTTAAAATAAAAAGTACTCTCCTGAAATGTGAACTTGGGAAAGAAAATGGCTCTTCACATTTACAGTAATGGGTTTTGAGTATGCTCAGTCTTGTATGAATAATTGGTCATAAAGTTAACCTGCAGCACTATTAACTTTTGTCTTAATATTATTAATGTTTTAAAATTTGTGCTACTTCAGCAAATCCTGTGAGTCACTTTGTTCTAACAAACTCTGAGTAAATGATGAGCTGAAAACAAATAGCTACTAGAAGTCTCTCTGTAGTCATTAAAAGTCTAGTTTAAATCTGTTTAAAATTGGTATTCTTGATTTTAATCACCTCAGGCCATTAAAATGAGAGGATATTCTGTACATTTTTTGGTTTTCAGGGAGCTGTCTCACGAATGGAGACAAGGCTTCACAGAAATACCAGGAGCTCATTTATGTCTTCCTTATGGACCTACTATTTGAGATATCTCATAGAAGGGATGTGTGTGTGTGTGTGTGTGTGTGTGTGTATTGCAAAGGATGAGTGGATTTAGAAGTAGAGGATTTGAGGTGCTTCCAATCATCTTCTCTAAATTATAAGCTTGTCTGATTAAATATTAAATTACTCATGGCTGGCCTGTTGTAGAATTTATTACTGGAAAGTACCGAAGTGCATAATTTTATTAAAATGATGTGTATTTTATCATTTAGAGTAGAAGTAGACAGGCAATTCAAAAGATTACTTTCATTCCTATGCTTTTTTTCAGAAGGTCTTTGGAAGCTTAAGACTTTTCTTCCACTTAAAATAAAACAATACTATAAGTATGTCCAGGAGTCACAGGATACAGGCCAAACCACACTCCTTAGGTCTATGCTTGTTGGGCCTAATTATAGGAGATGCTCAAATGTTACAATGTGACCTTTCTTCAAAAGATTGCTGTGGTGATTGAAGATATATACTGAGAACTTTTTAAGTAGGGTCTGGATAAACTCACAGATACATGTCAGAGTCCAAAGAGAAATTTGAAATATGTCCCTAATTTCCATACTCTCAAATTCAGTTTTTATTTATTCAGTTTTAAAAAATTTACATAATATTTTATTTTTAATAACAAGGACAATACTAAAGAGAGACATAAGCTTTAATTGGGTATTATATAATCTAAGCTCTGACAGTATGATATAGTAGATAGTGTTGGACCTGGAATCAGGAAGACCAGGATTCAAATCCTGCCTCTGACACTTAGAAGCTATGTGATTATGATTAAATCATTTAACATCTCTGAGCCTCAGTTTGGGGGATTGGGCTAGAAGACTTCTGAGGTCTCTTCTAGGTCTAGATCTACAATCCTGTGATTATTAGAAGGATAATGCCATATGAAATAATATGAGAAGGTCATCTGTACTCAGTGGTTTGTGGGAAAGTATGGTAGTTTCCTTCTTTAATAGGCTCATATATTAGAGATTTTTTCATTGTTCCATTTTTCACAATAACCTGCTATTTGCTGTGCTTGAAGGGTCTTGAAACAACTAGAAATATATTTTCAGCTACCACCACCTTTTAGAGGCAGGTCCTGATCATCTCCCATGCATGGATCTTATTAGCTTAGAACTTAGGGAGAGAGGTATAGCCATTCTGCCAACAACTCTTTTGGGGAGGGATGTTGGATAGCTAGGAGAAAGGTTTGAGAGATTTAGAGGTGTGGAGATGGAGATTGGGGGAAAACCTAACAAAAAAAGAGGTGAGTAGTGTAGGAACCATAGGATGAACAAATTGAACAGTAGAAACTCTATAATGTGGTATATATCAGAAGTGTCAGACATACAGTCCATAGGTTGCTTGCAACCCACAATGCTCCTGAGTGTGGCTTGAACCAAATTAAAATATAATTGGGAAATATTTAAAAAATAAGTAAAAATATAATAAAACATAGATAGTATTAATGTATGTTTTTTTTTAAAGCCAATATGTGTCCCACAGGCATCCTTATGTATGGTTTAGTGGCTCCTGTTTCTATTTGAATTTGTTACCACTGGAATATATTTGCTTTCTGGTGACTTTTATCAATTGTGAAGAGATTTTCCTGTGTGCCTCCTCACTGAATAGAATAAGCATTTATTAAGGGCCAACTGTGCTAGTCATTGTGCTTTACAAATATTATCTCATTTGATCTTCACAATTACCCTCTGAGGTAGATGCTATTACTCCCATGTTACAGTTGTGGAAATTGAGGCAGATAGAAACAAATTTACTTGCCCAGGATCATATAGCTAGTAAGTGTCTGAGGCCAGGTTTGAACTCAGTCTTCCTGATTGAATGTTTTATACACTACACCACTGGCTGCCTCTAATATTGAAGACTGTTGACTTCTGTGTTCTAAGACATAGAGTAAAAAATGGGAGGAATTGGGCATGTATCAGCTTTTGGATGGAACGAATCTCTTTGACTTTGCCTGTGACACAGAAAACAACTTTATTCAACAACCTGTGCTCACCACAGAGTAGAATTTTTACTCCAGATATTCAGATGTATTTGGTCCTTTGCTGTTATTTTACATTTCCAGTTCAATGAACATAGTTAATATGGTCTGTTTTCAGTGAAAATTAAAGTCTGATACTGAAATTTTCTTTCTGTGGAAATGTTTATACTTTAAATAAGGGAATTCCTGATCACCTTTTCCAAAGCAGGTGATGCACAGTGTCTTCTCTTTCCTTTTATTCCTCCCTAGTAGTACCTTAGAGGAAATACTATTATTCATTACTCACTATGCATTGATCATTCTATATTAAAGACCTAAGTGTAGAAGGTATGTGCTGTCGAGAAGAGAAATCACCAAATCAGGGAAGTTTTCTGGAGTTAGTTTCAAATTGGGATTTTAAGAAAGAGAAAGGCATGGCATCATGCAAAGGGCTTGACACATGGAAGGAATGATATTTACAATGATACAGAAATGGTTATGGGTGTAGGAAAGACCAAAGAGATCCTTTGTTCACTGATCTTCGGTACCTCGGAGTTCTAGATTAACCTCACTAACTTCTTCTAGAAGTTGATCTGAGTTTGACTTGAACCTTCTGGGATGATTGTAGGTCTTTTCCAGACACGATTTGCTTTCCAGGCAGTCATAGAGCCTCAGGTTGTCACAAACATAGCAGTGAAATAGTTATAGAGTGATGAGGTTCAGCTTTGAGATGGCACGTTGATGTTGTAAATTTATCACTAGATATTGTACAACTTATGAAACTGTATCTTAATAGATTAAACTCTTAGGGGTAGCTTAACTCTTTGTTCAGTACAGATCTTTTAAAACTGTTGGTGTTCATTAACACAGTAGCATATTGTATAGTGGATCTGACTTCCTTCTTCTGCTTGTAAGGCAGAATGTGTTTTAAAGGTAACTTTTCCATGAGAGAGCCTCTGCCATATTATAGTCCAGACCCTTATCTATGTTTACACTGTATTCAAGGAGTTATTGCTATTTTATATCCTTATAGGGCTTGTTGATATAGTAAGCCAGCTGTTTGTGAAAAGTCAGGTGTACTGGGTAAATAGAAGAACTAGAGCTTATCAGAATTATTTAATGTCGGAGATCATCAAGGTTACCTGCTCATTTTACAGATGAGGAAACTGAGGCTCTCCGTGAAGTTTTCTCCAATAGTGAAGTATCCTGCTTAACCGAAGGACAGGGACCACATCACATGCTGTGATCTAATTTCAGTCACTAAGTGACTTCAGGACATTGTGCTTGCAAAAATAATGTACTAGCTGCTAAATTCTAAATGTTTTCTTTCCTCCCTTTACTAGAATAGTGACACCTATTATTAAAATAATACTGTTACAACAACCTCAAAAGAATGATTTATTTTCTGTGACCTCCAACTCAAATATTCTTCTGATAAAACAGAGTTATTTTTATTCACTTGGTTCACTACGGTGAGAAGATTCCTGGTGGAATTTGTGAGAAGGGTAGGAATTGCTATTTCAAGGGTGTTTGACCTGCTTAAAGATCTCTCTTGTGGTTCCACTTCTATGGAACTCTTCCAAACCCAGAGCCCCATAGAATTCTAGGCAACTATGAGAAAACGAATTTTGTGGAACAAAGAAATTAGATTTAGGTCATGAGTATATCAAATCATAGGATTTTAGAGAGGAAAGTAAGTACAAAGCATTGTGCTAGGCATTGGGCACATGAAGATAAAAAACTAAATAGTTACCCTTGAGGAGGTTACATTCTACTGGGGGTATTGGAAATGTGTGAAGGTGATATATAAAGTGATTTGGGAATGGAGAGAGCTCTAATAGCTGGGTATCTTAGGCAAGGTTTCATTTGAACAGGTAGTACCTGGGCTCAGCCCTCCATACATTGGGCAATCAATCAACGAACAAACAAGAATTTTTAAAGTGCTTACTATGTGCTAAGCACTGTAGATACAAAGAAAAGAGTGAAATGCTTTCTATATTTAAGGAGTTTACATTCTAATGGGGGAGAAAAATCTGTTATAAATGGCGAGATGTAAGATAATACACAAAATGAATGCAAGATACTTTTGGAAGGGAAGGCATTAGTCTCTGGAAAGAGTGGTAGAAGTTTCATAGAGAAGGTGGTTCTTGAGCCAAATCCTGAAGAGAATTTGGATCACAAGAAATGGAGATGAAGAGGAATGCATTCAGAAATAAGAGACAGAAAGTACAAAGTACAGTTCTGGGAGACTGAGTATCTTGCGTGTGTGGAATAGGGAGTAGACATTATGGCTGGATCTCAGAAAGCATGTAGACATAACGTATGAGAAGACTGGAATAGTAGGAAGGCCTCAGGTTGTGAAGAGTCTTAATTGACAGATGGAGTGGTCTATATTTACTCTTTGAGGTAATAAGGTGCCATTGGAGTTTACTGAGTAGCATGGTGATATGGTCATAACCTGTGCTTTAGGAAAATCACTTCCCTTAGGGAGATAAAAATACATTGCTATTGCAGTAGCTCATATGAGAAATAATATAGGCCTGTGGTATGGTGGTAGCTAAGTGAGTGGAGAAGCTATCTGGGAGATATTGTGGAGATTAAAAAATAACATGCTTGGTAACTGATTTTGTATTTTAAGTTGGTAAATGAGGAGTTGAAGATGAAACCAAGGTTGTGAACCTGGGCACTGGAAGGAAGATAATATCTTTGACAGTAACAGAGAAATTTGGAAGACGAGTAGATTTAAGTGTGTGTCTTGTACATGTTGAGTTTAAGATTCCTATGAGACATCCAGTTAAAAATGTCTAATAGGCAGTTAGTGATGTGGGATTGGAGCTCAGGAAAGAGATTAGGGCTAAATACAGAGCTCAGTCATCTACCTGAAGACAAAAATTGAACCTATGAACACTGATGAGGTCACTGAATGAGAGAGTATAGAGAAAAGAGGACAGGACCTAGCACAGAGCCTTGGGGGTTCACCCAGATGAAGTCAGCATGATATAGATGATGCATGGGAGTCAGAGAAAGAGTGGTCAGATAGGGAGGAAGAGAGCCAGGCAAGAATAGTGTCACAAAAACCCAGATATGCAAGAATATCAGGAGGATAGGGTGATAAGCTGTGTCAAATTCTTCAGAGAACTGAAAAAGGATAAGAATAAGAACTGAGGGAAGGCAATTAGATTTGTCAAATAAGAAATTAATTTAGGTAATTTAATTAAGAACTAATTTAGGAGAGATCTTTTTAAGTTTAGTGATGGGGTCAGAAGCCAGACTAGGGGAGGTTAAGAAGTGAGAAGAGTGGAAATGTACATGGCTTTTTCAAAGACCTGGATTTGAAGGGAAGATAATAGTTAGCAGGAATGGTGGGACAGAGTGAGGATTCTTTTGAAGGACAGGTGAGCCTTAGCATCTTTGTTGTGTGTGTTTGTCCTTTGTTTATGAGGAGGACCATGACATCAGGGAAATGATGACATGACTTGCAGTTGACTTTGACTTGAGTGTGGAAGGTCTGTTCAAGGTCACAGACTCATTTTCTCCTCCGGAGCCGTCTGGGTCAGGTGGCCTGATATTCACCAGGATGATTAGAGATGGCCCAGGATGCAATAGGAGACCCTGGCCCTTTCAGGCCAAGGTCTTTTCAGGTTCTCATTTTGATTGAGGTAAAGTCCATTCAGTGAATAGGCCTCTTTAAGGAGTGAGTCAAGGGATGCCCCCTTTAGTTAAAAAAAATCAAACTGGGAGGGGAAGACCTTCAGGGTTCCTGGCCAAAAGAGAAACAGTTACTATTTGGTATTTACATTCACTCTGTGCTAGGAGGGCAGGGACCTATTATCCAATCTATGAGCTCCAGAGTGAATCGTGTTTAAGGTTTGGTTTTTGAGAAAGAAATCTAGCCAGTAAATCCAAAGTTAGGGAGGCAGCTTCAGTTATCAAAATGGAACATGGAGAAAAGGCAGAGGAGGAGGTGGAGGCAATTCACAGGTTGTGTTTGTCCTTCATTCTCTAAGATGACCATGACATCAGGGAAATGATGACATGACTTACAATTGACTTTGATTTGAGTGAGAGAGGGCTGTGCAAGGTCGTCAGCCTCACTTTCTCCTCCCTATCATCTTTGTAGGCAATGGGAAAGGAACCAATATATACGGAGAGACTGAAGATTAGAGAGGGGTTGGTAATAATAGGAACATTATACTGGATAAAGATGGGAGGAGATTGGATCAAGGGTGTTTGTAGAGGGGCTGGCCTTTGCAAGGAGAAGGACTATCTCTTCATCAGAAACTGAAGTGAAAGAAGAAATGGAGGTTGGAGAGATAACATCTAGGTGAGATGAGGAGGAGGGGAGAAAAGGAATCTTCTGTGAATATCACAATGGTTTTTGTCTGTTTGTTAGTAAAGCATGAGGCAAGAACCTTAGTTGAGAGGAGGGAGCACTGGGGGAAGATTAAGTAGGGAGGAGAAAATTTGGAACAGCTGTTTTGAAGGGTGGGGGTAGAGAATCAATTATAGAGGAGTAAAATAATTGCCTTATTTCAGTGATAGCACAGTTGAAATTAAGTAAGCAAATTTGTAGTAGACCCTGTGACTTTATCCAGCTCTGTTCAATAGCGATTAGAGATTTTAGGGGTCAATGGGAAGAGTAATCCAGAATTGGAGTTTGGTAAAATATTAACAACAACAGGAGATGAGAATAAGTGATTTGATAACAGGAATTAGTGTAGAGTTGAAGTGGTTCTTTAAGGGGTGAGTTCTGAGAAAGGAGGAGAGTGTAGACAGAACAGGGGTAATGGCCTGGCAAAGTTTGGGAGTGGTGGAGGAGAGAAGGTAGGTCATGATTATGACTAAGTTTAAGAGGAGTAAAGTATGGGGAGAGAGGGAATTATATAAGATCGTGACTGGATAAAGTAATTTTAGAATTCTTGGTTTTGAGAAATAGAACCCTTGTGGATGATGGCAAGATCAAGAGTGTAACCATTTCTGTATAATTGAATTGGACTGGAGGAGGGGTCATGGGAATTGAGGAGATTTAGCAGCTGGGAGATTAGGGTATTTGATATAAATATATATATATATATATGTATATATATATATATAGATAGATAGATAGATAGATAGATATAGATATATATGTTGAAGTCCCCTAGTATGAGGACAGGAGTTGGTGTGGAGGAGGCAGCTGGAGCCAAAGTCATTGAGAAAGTAGGAAGAATGCCCTAGGGGTTGGTATATAATACCCACTAGGATCTGGATTAGACTACAAATTTTCATAAAATCGATAATAACAAGAGGGAACATTTACACAGGACTTTTAAAGTTTACAAAGTGCCTTACAGATATTATTTTAGTGATCACCATAACTCTGTGAGATAGGTTTTATTATCTCCATTTTACAAATGAGGAACCCAGGGTCATCAAGCTACTAAATGTCTAAGCAGCAATGGGGATCAAATAGGATTTTGATTTCATTTTTAGGACAAATGATACATGGAGGAGAACTTCTTTTGACGAACTATGTGTATCTGTGTGCATACACACATGCACATACATGCACACACACATTTATTTTTACAAGCACTTTGTTTTTTGAGAATCATTTAACATGAAATTATACAAATAAAATTTTATAAACACAAATCCACATGTCATAACCCTGATAATAAAGAACAAAGTAAAAATAAGAAAACTAAATTAGCCACTCTATATTGGACAGAGTCGTATTTCATATACTTGAAGTCCTTTACAAAATAGTAATTTCAGTTCAGTAAAAGATGATTCTACATTCAATGCTGTCATGCTGTAAGGTAAGTTGCTGTAGTATCTGCACCTGTTTTCTCCTAGTCTTCCTTTAGTATGACTGGCTGATAATTGTCTTACTGATTACCCCTTTGGGATGCTTTTCCATTCATGTTTTATTGACCTTGCCTTGACCCCTAGTATCACGTGGTCCACCAGCTGTAGCCCCTTTCACTCCTTTATGTTGTTGCTGTTGCTGCTTGCCTGCTTCTTTGGGCTGTGCAATTTTGATTTCACACTTCCCATAACCAATTTGATGACATCTGTTTTCTAATAATTTCATTACTGGTTCTTCATCTGTATATGTAATAAAATAGAATCTTTTTTCATTCTCTTTTGCGTGCATAGAAAATTCAATATTCTCGCTCTTGTCAAATGTTCCAAAATATGCTTTGATTTGTTATTCGCATGTTATATACCCCAAAATACTCTTTGGGGGATCCTTTCATTTTAAAGCTTTGGCCATTTTGAGGTCTATCTACTTGCTATTCTGTATGTGTTCTTTAAGTTCCTGGACCTTATCAACACTGTCAGCATCTTTGAAAATACAAATCCAAATTCCTTTGATCTTCCAGTGACTAGATCCATTTTAATGTCAGAACAAGACAGGTATTTGATCAGTTCTTTCTTGCTTTTACCCCAGCTTAGCCCTCTAAAGAACATTTTACCAAGGTCCTTCACGTTCTTGTTCATGTTGATTTTGGACCCTTCAGCTGAACTCCATGTTACTGTACTCTTTCATGTCCTTTCTGGTGGCAGGGCTGTCAGCTGGGGGCAGGTGGCAAGGAGACAGAGTCACAGTGGTGGATAGATTTAAAATGACAGGAAAAGCCATCATTACACATTTAACAGATTGTAAGAAATACCCAGCAAGAGCAATTTCAGAAATTTTAGGAGCTATATTAAAGGTATTTAAGTAAATTATCTCTTTTGTTAACCTAGTGGCTTTAAGAGTTATTTATCTCTGAAAGTGGTAACATTTCTAGTAAGAATCTGATTATCCTATTTTTAAGTAGTTGTGATGTGCTCAATACATAAAGGTAATGCTACTGAGCTACTATCAGCAGGCTATTTGTTGTAAGTGGTTTTTCTATTACTTGTGATAGATTGGCATTGAACCATTCATACACTCTCACCTGAGTCCCTAAACTTAAAGACATGCATTTGCGAAATGCCTGGCAGGGGATGTGGGTGAAGTTTTTCATAGAATAAAGATAATTAATCCATATAGGGAAGGAGTCAGTGATCTTTTCTTTCAATGACATTTTGCCCTGGCTCTGCTACTTACTAGTCTTCTGACCATAGGCAATTTCACCTAATTGTTTTGATCTTTGTTTCCTCTTTACGAAATGGGAATCATACTGCTTATGCTAGTGAGTCGATGTGAAGAAAGCACTTTCAAAACCTTAAGATATTTCTAAAATCTTATTTATTTTATTCTGAACTTAAGAAATAAAATAAGCATTTCCATAACATAGTAGAATAGAAAAAAAGATGATAGCACAAGAAACTGCAAATCTATTATGTACAACTTGCTATTCCATATATATTATATATACATATATATTTATAAAATAAAGTTATCATGTAAGTTTCTTTTTATCCTCTTTTTTTCTTCCCTCCCCCACCTACCCTAGGAACTGTTACCATCAGATACACACACACATATATGTAAAATCATTTTTAAAGTTACTATATAAACACCACCATCACCACCACCACTACTTCTACTTTTTCCCCTTTTATTTTTATTAAATTAATACATATTTATGGAATAAAACAATAATTTCCATGACATAGCACAATAAAAATGATGATTGTACCTGAAACTGCAAATCTACTATACACAACTTGCTATTCCCTTCAAATATGCAACAAAGTCAGCAAGTAAATTTCTTTTTTCCTCCTTTTTTCTACACTACATGATCTAGCCTCCTCCTATCTTTCCAGTGGGTTATATTTTTAGTATTTTATTTCTCCTCAGTTACATGTGAACACAATTTTAACATTCATTTCTAAAACTTTGAGTTTCAAATTCTCTCACTTCCTCCCTTCCCACTGTCTCCTAATTAAGAAGGCAAGCAGTTTGATATAGGTTATACATGTGTAGTTATGTAAAA